>PVIW01001266.1:0-30116 GCA_004026585.1 Noctilio leporinus | reverse complement strand
CATGTAATCTTATATTCAAAGTTAGGGTTGAGACACATTTAAGGAAGCTTTCATTTTTAACGCTCTTAGTAGGAATGATGTACCGAGTTTTATAAAATTTTTTTTAATGTCAGTTTTACATTGATTTCTAGCACATGTATTTTGAGAACACATATTTATCTTATTAAAGGGATCTCAATAGATGTAATTATAGCCCATTTCTATCTAATATTTATTATTCAAATGACAAAACCCAATATCTTTCTCAATATTCTGTGTCCTTGCGCTGCATAAGCAAACACTTTCTCCAGGTTAAACAGTGGTAAACTAGGTGAAATGCACAAAAATAATCAAGCAGTATTTTATAAAGAATAATGTGGCATTATTGGCAATCTTCTCTCAGTTTACTTGTGTTTGTCTGAACCTTTGATATCTTTAAAAGATATACAAAATATAGCTACCTACATTGATGTTCTTTCAACACACCTCCTGTTTATTCTTTTTTTCTTTAATTGAAAAGTCTCTGAAAATTTAGGATATGCTGATTAATTCAGGACCTCCCAGCAGTGATCACAATTTGCAAATAAAAATATTTAAAATTTTTCAAAAGGACTCTTCGTAAAGATAGAAGCCTTTGAAAGAAATTGTCTAAATGTTTGCACACATTTCACTGTCTAATGCTCCAATGGAAATGATCAATAAACATTTGCATAAAAAAGAGCAAATTCATTATGTATGTATGTTTTAATAATCATTGGAAATCTTTATCTACTGGGACATTATTTCTTGTTGCCCTGCATACACAGTGTTTTGCAGGTATGTAGTGAGGTGCTATAGACATCATGCTGTAGTGATATTTAATACTGTTTTCCAAAAAAAAGAAAAACTGGGTGTTCTAGAGACTCAGAGAAAGTCCCAGAAATGCACACAAAACACAGCTAAACACAGTTTCCACAAATCAAACCTGGGGTCACTTCTATCAGGGAATGGCTTTTGTGTTTGTCTTTGTCTCCATGTCACTGTCATCTACCTAGTCATCTTGATCATGTGTCTAGATTAATTTTATTGGAATGGAATAGAAAGGACTCTAGATCAGAGGAATCCAAAGCTTTTGAAAACAGCTTTTCCTTTTAAGAAAGTAAGACTTGTATGAACACTGATCAATGCAGTGCACTTTATTATTCAAGATGATTGAATACACTCACTAATACTTATTAGAGTAAGAATATTAGAGTAACTGCTATATAAGGTTGACAAGGTTTAAACGTTTTGTTTTGTTTTTAACATGTTAGTTTTTGTTATCATTACTCAGTTTCTTCCAGAGAAGTAAGCTTTCTTTACTAAGAATAAAACCTTACAGGGTTTCTGAAGCTTATAATGTAAATGGCCAAAAATACTAAGCTCAATAAAAACAAATACAAAAAAAAAAAAATAAAGGCAACCCTTAATTCTGTATTCTGATCCATCAGTGACTGTATAACTATATCATTAACGATGTTCTCTAACTGGGGAAGTCCCTACCCTAGAGTGTAAAGGATCAAAGAAAACATTCTTTTCTGTCTGGTACACTTAGTGGTCCTGCCTCCCAACAGTGGGATAAAAGGAACTTGCTAAACTGTTGCCATTTTGCAACATCTGCTATAATTCCCCTAAATCCAGATTTGTCTGACACAGAGAGGCCTGTTCTTACATCATTGCCATGTGACAGTATAACACCAGTCACATCAAGCTTGAGGATTGCAGCTTCGGGCTATGATAATATGAAGAAAACCTTTTTGCCTAGGGCAAAACACTTGTAACAAAGTATTATTCATCTGGCCAATTTAAATCTTCTCTCAAAAAAGTACCTAGAAACATATGCAGTATGCTTTTGTAAAAGGCTCGAGCAGCTCATAGGCAAATGACCTGAACTAGGAGCACAAAACCTAATGTCCTGCTTAATTACTGCTAAGCGGCTCTGATACACAGAAAAGAGAAGGCTGGTACTAATCCTTAACCCCGTCCTACATTCTCAAAATAGCCAAAACATTGCTGACAGTTATAAAAACAAACCTGTCCTTTTTTTTTTTTTTAGTTTTACATTATTGCTTGGTATCCATCTAATAAAACCAGGATGCAGACAGATGAGGAAGTTACCAGTTCAGGGGGGCTTCTTGGGACAAGGCCAGAGGCTCATTGGAAAAACACACACACACACAATTTGATTACACAAAAACAAGATTACACAACCTCTAAACATTTGGGGTATTTTAGGTGTTGTTCTTTTCAGGGTTCAGCTTCCAAGAGATTGAGCTTTTATGGCAATTGTTTCTTAACATAGAAATGCTTTGCTAATTAACCTGGAGCAGTGAGATTGCTGTGCTTAGAATTGTACTGGGAAAGGATCTTTGGCTTTCTTTTACCTGGAGACATAAGAGGATGCCTGTATTTCACTATGGATATCAGACATATTAGAATGTCCAACTATTTGAATTGGAAAGACATATAGGCTTCATCGGTCACTCAAATTACAACTACTTTGATTCGCAAAGCAGGTATCTGGAGTCCCTGTCACGTTTGCTGAGCAAGAAATACATGGCAAAAAGATGAAAAGTCCCGAGTATGGATGAATGAAGCTGCTTATCTTAGCAAATTTCTTTTATTAAAAAAAGGTCACCCTGGCTGGTGGCGTAATGGATTAGGCACTGGCCTGCGAACCCAAAGGTTGCTGGTTCAATTCCCAGTCAGGGCACAAAACCAGGTTGCAAACCAGGTCTCCAGCCAGGTCTGTGGCTGGAGGCAGGTGAAAGGCAACCATACGTTGATGTCTCTCTTCCTCTCTGTCTCTCTCCTTTCCCCTCTCCATAAAAATAATAAATAAAATCTTTAAAAAAAAAAAAAAGTCAGAAGGTTACTAACTGCAGCTTATCTCCTCATTAATCATAATACTATTACACTATAGGTATATCAAATTAAAATACTTCTCTTATACTTCAGGTAAATAAAACATGGCACTTTGGTAGCACGGATTCAAAGCAAATAATAATTCTCATCTGTTTTGAAGACTGTCCTTAATTTGACATGATTCTACAAGCACATCCCACCCTATAGTTCTAGAAATAACAGTAAGCCAACAATTGCTAGGGCTCTGAAGGGCCCACCTAACTAGAGTGAGGGTCATTCTCCCCACAAGGCTGCCCCAAAAGCAAAAGACCTATTTTCACCTGCAACACACTCATCATCAAGTCTAATTCCGTTTTAGATTTTCAAGAGTTTTTCTATGTGAGCATGTTATTTGTAGACACAAGCATTTTTCACATGCTACCACTGCCCACCCAGTTAACAGACTGCCCAGGAAGTACATTGTTCCACCTGTTTGGATCCAGTGCTAATGCCGGCTGCCTGCGCAAATGTGCAATGCTAGTTCAGCATCACGGGCTGAGTTTTGATATCCGCTGCTTTTAAGAGCACCAAGCCATTGGTTCTCTTTGTATAACCCTTTCTCTCCCTTCCCCACCCATTTTCTCTGCCCCTCCCTCCATTGGTCCCCAAGCAGTGCACTTTGGTTTCCCATTGTTCCTCCAGCCCCTTCTTCTTGAATTGGTGTGACTCACCTTCTCATTAATGAGGGTGTAGCTTTGGAGTCAATTCATCTTAGTTAACAGCACCTCCACAATTCAGAGCACCATCTGCCCCAGACATGACAACCTTTGGTGAAGATTGTCCTTTTCTGGAATTTGAAGACCCGGCTCTATTTAGAGGCGGAGTAAAGAAGCAAATCTTGCTACTTGTCAAGCAGGGTCACCAACTTCATAATCCTTCAGAGGTGAAAGAACTGCTGAATTATCTGCCAGCACTGAAACCATTTAGGGGAAAATTTCTCCTTTCTTGGTTTAAAAAGATAAGTTTGAAAATCACTTTCCTTCCTGAAATTTGAACTGAAATGTTATCAAGGATTGGAAACACCAAAATATTTCCCATGAACTGGTTTCCCTTTCACTTATCAGTCTCCCTAAGGCATAGGAGGTACATTGGAAGAGGAATGACATTTTGGATTGGAGAGACTGACACTTAAAACTGGACTCTCTCCCTTACCAGCTACATGACCTTGAATGAAATACTTGACATCTGGACCTCAGTGTCCTCAGCTATAAAATGGGGCCAAATGAGGCCTATTGCTCTGGGTTGTTGGGGGGATTCAATGAGATGAGATAATGAATGTAAAGCAACCTCTTTAACCAACCTCAACAATCCTATTAGGCATTATAATCTCCATTTCACAGAGCGGGGTGAATGGTTCAGGGAGGTTAAAGCACTTGCCAAATGTCACAGTCACATCGTAGGTGTTTAATCAGCAGAGACTATTTTTTTTTTCTTTCTTTTTAAATTTTATTGTTGTATTACATCCATCCCCAGCAGAGACTATTTTTAATCATCAACCCAAGGAGCCTGGATTCTCACCTGCCTCCAAGTAAACTCATTTTTAAGTTAGAGGGGCCTTTGATTGGGGCAAGACAGCCAAGCTTTTTTGATTCCCTCTTCAGAGGCCTTGCCAGGAAAGCCCAAGAGGAAGGGCGCCCTCATGGCCAGCCTCCCGTTTTGCAGTAGGTGATTCTGAAATGTTGCTTCTTCAATCAACCCAGCAACCTTTTCAGTTATATCATCTCCTTTTCAGAGCAGGATCCTGAACCTGAGAAATATTAAATCGCCTGCCAAAGGTCACGGGCATTCTCTATGGGGGAGCCAGCTTGGCGAATCCAGGTCTCTCTGCTCTCGGGGTGAGCTCTTTCCGCTTCCTGCGCTCACCCCACCCCCCGCCCCGCCCTTCTGCTCAGGGACAGGGGGCGGGGAGGTCAGGTGTGGGAGGAAGAATGGCTGGACCTCTGCAAGGGGCATGCTTTTCTGCAGGTGCCAGAAATGCCCCTCCAGTTTTCTATCAACTGGCGGGAGCCAGAAAGTTTTCGAGAATGAAGCCTACTTATAGACCAATCTTAAATTAAAATAGAAACCAGGGCAAAACTGCTAGTTCACGAAACCAAAAGGATCAATACAGTAGAAGGCGTTTTGGGGGGAGCTTTGTGAAACAAAGGAGAAGAAATGTAGATTAAATTTGAAATTATTTCCAGAAAAAATAGGGATTTAGCATCTATTTTAAATTGTGTATGTGCTACAGTAATTTTTAAATTCTGCAATTAGAAAGCCATGTTAGTAACAATGGAGCGTAATCCCCACTGTTCCTCCTTCCCCTCCAACCCACTAGGGATTGTGATTAGGAGGCAGAAGAAGAATTGAAAGAACCCACAAGAGTGCTCTGTGTCCCTCCCTTCTCAAAGTCCTCAGGTGATTAGAGAAATGTGCATATGAATCACCTGGGGAACTTGTTTAAATGCAGATTTTAGTTCAATTGGTCTTAGGATGAGACCTGTTATTCTGCATTTTAACTGGAAGCATAGTTCTGATAACATAACGCAGACTTTTAGGCTGTGAATCAACTCAAGTTCTTTCAGATGTCAATGCAGCCCCTTGAATTTAAGAGATCCTGGTTGAAGGTGGGCTGCGAACTGAAGAATATTGCTCCTCCCAGAGCTCAGAGAAATCCCAGCAGGAGGCTGTCTCTGTGGTTAGAGCAGACTCAGCCTGCTAACAACAGGCACTCACACTAGAGAAGGTAGGCAATTGGTTGCATAGATTCCTATCCCCAGACCTACTTAATCAAAAACAATCAGGAAAAGAAGGATTTGTCAGTGATCTAACAAGCCTGAGCTATAACTTCTAGATAGAGACCAGACTGTCTTGAAAACCAAATGTGGAGTTCAATTTGAATGTAAAAGGTGAACAATTGGCCGTTGGTAGGACTTAGTGGCTAGGTGCTGGGGGGTGAGGTACTGTGGATTATCAGGAAAGGCAAAACTAGGTCTACTGAGCACACACAAAACAGGGTAAGAGAATTGGTGGTGGTCTGTCCCTCCTCTTCCCTCACCTCTCCTCTAGTGTGATTTTTCTGGCCCTGGTACAGCGAAAGGAAACCATAGCCATTGTACAAACTGGCTATGATTAAGGACAGAGCTCACCTGGAGGAAGCCAGAGGGAATTAGGAGGAAACAGCCCAAAGAGAGGTAAACAAGGTTTTTTGAATGCTGTGTGAGGGCTGTAAACTGGATGCCTGCAGGCAAGAGAGGAATCTCACTTAAAAAAAAAAACAAATTTTTTTTTGAGGACTCACTACATCCCAGCAGCTGGGCCAGATGTTGACATATGTTACATCGGATTTCCTAGTAGCAGACTCAGGTTGACGTTGAGTTGAGAATATGACTGAGAAATCCTAGGATTTGGGTTTCGTCACCCACTCCCCCGAAGATTGAACTACCCATTAAATTGAAATGCATCTGCCCCCACCCCCACTCCTGCATGTTCCACTCTTAGGTACATAACAAGGTTAAGACTGTCATGAGGTGTAGTGTAGGGTGTTTTGTTGGGAAATTTGATGGCGCAGTGCCCACGTGAATTGGTTCCTCTTATCTCAGAGCAAGATGGTCTCTTAACTGTTTTTAAAAGTGCCCTTGGCAGGATGAGGGTATGGGACTATGAGAAAGGACTATACTTACATGTTTTGTTAAATAACAACTAATTCTTTTCAATTCTTGTAGAGAAAAGGAAAATCATGTCCCGCTGGCTATGAAAACACTTGCTGTCTTCGGAAGCCTGGCAGACCTGCTTCCTGTTTTCAGAAGCCGGGGGAGTGGTGGTTGGAGCAGAGGGCAAAGACTTGCAATTCACCTACCGTTTCATGTTGATAATGCCTCCTTGAATCTGTTAACACTTTTTTTTTTCCTGAAAACTTTCTTAGTGGATGTGGAGGGAAAAACTGGGAGGGGGATAAAGGCTACTGTCAAGTTGATTAAGTGAACGCTCATTAGAGAAAGTAACAAGAGGTGAAATCTGCATATGCATTGCAGAAACATGTCTGATCTCACTAAGTTGTAAGAAGACGGAAAGAGCTGAGAACCCCGCTAGCTGGGAGGACTGAGGGGGAGTAGGGGGAGGAGACCTTCTCTCACAGTAACTGTCCTTGATAAGCCCGTGCCACAGCAGCTGCTATCTCTGCATCACTTGGGGTCGTATCTGGGATTTTGCTCTCCAGACACTTGTACTACTGAATTTCTGGTTATTTGCGGTTTACTGTCTCCTTTTCCTTTACTCCTCAGTTTCAAGATGCTTTTCCCCACCGCAAAGGACAACTATTCCATTGTACGTAAGAAGCTAAAGTAGCTGATTTTGTGTCTCTGATGCATAAACTTTCTGCATGGTGTAGAACAGATATTTTGGCCTCAGTTTGAAAAGTTAAATGAGTCCAGAATCAGCTATTTTTGCGGTTGGTGGAAGTGGATGGGGGCTGTCCTTACCAAAAGTCTCCTAGCTTATTGGCTGAATAAAAAAACCTAAAGTGAGAATCCAGATTCCAGGTAACAGTATTGGTTTTGGAGTAGATGACCCCATTCCTGTAAAAAAGAGCAGTTTCATAGTGTAATTCCAATGTACAGTTAAACTGGTAATTTAGGTGACACTTTGAAGAGGATATTATTCCCTGCTGTCTCCCATCTGTGGGAGAGGCCTAATATCACAACCATAGGATAGAACTGATGATTTCCCACCCCCCAAGAACAGATATTTCATATATAATGTTAAACATGATGGTTCTGTTAATATTTATGCTCCCACATTTCATGTAATTAGCTTTCAACTTATCTACAAATACCTCTATCTTACCTCCTCTCCTGAAACCTAACCAGAAAATTTCTTACTGAAAGAGGTGATGGTATTGACCTTAACCTATAAGAATGAAGATAGTTGAGGACTTAGTCTGAAAAGGTGAGGTAGACAGTGATATCAAATTTGCCTCGGTTGACACAACCCCTTAATTTTAAAAAGTTAAAAATAAGAAAAGCCCAAGCCTGCCATTTCTTAGGGGTAGGAAAAAGACTATACGCATGCCTGAGGTGTATACCAGACTGTCCCCAAAATCTGACAGGAAATGAACAACAATAATAGTAGTAGTTCTGTGCCAGAGGATGTCCTTTGAAATATCTGCAGATTGCAACAAAGCAGTTCTTCCCATATGTGGCATTGTCTAGGCTGTTTTGCACCATTATGTGCTCTGGAGATCCTGGTAATTACAAATTTAAGACTTAAATCCTCATTTCTTCTTTATATTTCTAAACTACCCCCATAGGTACATTTACTTCTTTCTTTTGTCAAGCTTAAACATTTCCAATTACCTCAGACTCTAAAGGGAAATGTGATGGTTAAATTCCTGCACTTGTAATGACATTTATTAATCTGGCTCTGGTGAGAAATGCTGAATCTCTTGCCTTCCCAAATCATACATTTTAATTCTGGAACACACCTCCAAAGAACACTGGCATTGTTTAATTAAAACGAGGGTGCACATTCATAAGGAAGGATATCATTTTGTTATTTATATATAATTTTATTTTGTTTAAAAAAAAAATGAGCAGAGACTGGTAAGTTCTATAATTGCCCTCCACGGTGAAGGAATAAGTGTAGGAGAGAAGAATAGCACAGTAAGACACATATGTTAGTAAAACACTTCTTAATACCTACACAAGCTGCAGAAAATGCTACTTTGCATTTGGTCCTCAACATGGCTAACCGCAAGCCATTGAGTAAAAAGTACACCTTTTAAACTAATTCCTTGGTCAGAAGATAGAGCCACATTTAGAAGCTTCCTTATTAATATGCTGTAATGGTCAAGTAAGAGATTAATAGCAAAGTCACCTGCAAAAGCAACCAGGAACCTGTTGATGAACAATAAGCCTCCAAAAATAAGATACCAGATTGCAAAGCAAAATCAAATCCCAGGGCAACAAGTGCTTCTGTAATTTATTCTTTCTTTCTATGAGGGCATAAAGCTCCCTTTATAAACGTGTTTTCCAGGCCCCGCTGTGAGCTGTAGGTGTGAGCTTTTCAGCTGATTTATTAATTTTAGTTTCAATCAACGTGTCACCTGCAGACACAAAAATGTAGGCCTCACCACAGAAAATACAATTTAAGAGAAGAAAAAGAAAGAAAAAGAAAACACAGGGCTTTATTTCAAAAAACTCTGCCAGGGTTTCTTTTTTTCTTTTTTTTTTTTTTTTTAAAGATGAACACTGAAACGCTTATTCTTTGAGATCTAAAATAATTCCCAGCAACCTATTTTTTTAATCAAAAATTAAACATTTTTGCCATACTTCACAAGTCAGTCTTAGACCGGGGGAAGAGTAACATGAGGCTGCCAAAACAATCAGTTCCTCTTGTCAGTAGGGGTACATTCTCCCCAAAGAATCGAATGAACAACAGGTCCCCTGGGCAAAATGTGCAAAAAATTCTCAATTAGTTGTCTTTATTTAGTGAGCACTATGGGGTCCTCAACCACACTATAGAATTATGGCAAGAAAGCTGAGCTCTTCACTAGCTTATTAGCATTCGCAGAGGGTTGGAGTGCTGCTGATAGCAGACTGTTGCCTCCAAGAGCTGTTGGTGGGACCCCTACACTCCCAGGGCTTTGTCCTTTTGTCCTTCCAAGCCAGCAGGAAGTACTGCCCCATGTTCAGGGCATTCTGGGATACCTTCATTCCATTCACAGTTTGCATAGCCAACGGGGCTGAAGTCTTTGTTATTGACTATGACCATCACTGTTGCAGGTTTAAATGAAAAGCAAAAACGATCTGTATCAGTCAAAGCTGAATGCAGGTTTAGGAAGTAGCCTCCTTCCAAATGAACATCCTTGGAGGGCTGGAGTAGCTTTACTTGGCCAAAGCTCCATAGGAAATCAAGGTCCCAAGTAATAATCTGCCTGATTTTCATCTGAAAATTATAACATTAGGCTAGGGGACAGATATGGGAGTGCATTAATGAACATTCTAGACTGACTCCTCAGCATATACATTTTTACAGCATTCCCTTGTCTTTTGGACACCCCCCTCCAACCAACCCTCTTGCCCCTAACTACCCCCTTCCCAGAAAAGAAAACAAGAAAGATGAAACAGTAAAAACAATGGCAGCAAGTGTTAGAAATGCCTTTTCTTAAAAAGAGGGTATTTGCTGCTTTAGGGAAAACACTATCATTGACTAAATTAACAAGTTGTCTTATCAACTGCCATAAGCCTTGGAGTCTAATTAATTTAGTACTGATCGATAGTCCTGAATGAGGCATTGATTTCTGCCCGCTTGACAGGGCTACAGCCGAAATCACTCTCTCTGTATGACACACACACACAGAGGCACCTAAAGCTTGTTCGTTATCACATTAAAATTTTATTTCACTCATCCTATACGGGCAGGAATTTCATGAACCAAGTATACCTGAGAAAATGGCTGAAGAGCAACTTTGGAAGGAAGAACAGCTTCACCAGCAAGTATAAACAGAACTTGAGTAATCAACCCCCGCTGAAGTTCTGCTTTCTTAGAAAATGTCCTTCAAGTGAGAGGAAATACTTAAATGGATAAAAAACTGAAGTGCTTAAAAAAAGAGTAAATGCTTTCGAGTGTCGTAAAACATGAAGAGGGCTTGAGTTATTTTTCTCTCTTATTTTTTTAGAATGCTGATGATACTTTTATTAAAAGTATTCTGATCCAAAGTAATAAGAACAGTAATGCTATCTGACCAAGGGCAGAAGCAGATGGTGAGCCTCTGATAAGAAGGAAAACATGTGACTGAGCTACCCCGGATTTGTCTTTTACTGCTGAGGATGGTGGGCCAGGGTGGGAGTGGTGTTTGGGGGACTTCCTACTCCTTCCACCTCCCACCCCCCATCAAAGACAATATGTTGGGACAGTATTGGGATGAAAATAACTTAAGCAGTTGACTTTTTAATTTTTATTTGGACTGCCAAGATATTGATTCTCTTAAGACGTAGAGCCTTAAGAAAGGGTAGGTTTGAATAAATGTTTTCGGATTCTCCAAGGACACACCCCTAGTATTTTCTTCTGGGACCCTCCCTAATTTTGTGCTTGTGCGCTTGCAATGTGCCAGCCAGCTGTCTGACCCTCCAGGATTTTCCCATTAGGCCTGACCGCTGGGCAATTGTTCCTCCTAGAGTTTAAACGTTACTTGAACTAAGAAGTAAGTAAGTACAGCAAAACTTTTCAAATATCTTAAATATAATGCTTCAGTTTCAAACATAGGGAACAGGTCAGTAAGGAAGTTATCTATTTCTGATTGAATGTTCAACTCAATAAAAAAAGGGACTTAGGGGAGAAGGGAGGAGAGAACTGGAAACACGTGTAACGTCCTTTTTCCAGGGTTGGAGAAACTACCCAAAATGATCAAAACAAAGCAATTCCTATTCTTTCCTGGGCATTTATTTAATATAATTTGGCTTATTGAAACTTGCAATTATGTGTATACATATATTTTTAAAGTCCCAGAGAAGTCCTCCCCTTAATCTCCTTGGGGCCTCTAAGTTTCCATAGCACTTTACAAAAGATCTTTATTGAGGAAAGGATTGGACAAACTTTCCTTATATGTGTGGCCCACACCATTAATTGCCCCATCTCCTTTAGTAAGGCCTTATTCCTATGTAAATACCCTTGCATAATGTTACAGGCTATTGTTAGGCCAGCGCCAGTCAGTCGCCACTTATATGCATTTTTATTTCAATCCGCTGCTCAGAGAATGAAAAGATGTCTGGACTTAAGCTGTTTACCAACTGGGCCGAAGCTGCAGAGCGGCAAAACTGAAGAAAGCCCGAGCCACTGGAGGAACAAGCTTTTACAATGCGAGCAGCCATTTTCAGTGGAGTTATTAACCCACCCTGAAACTCTTCTAAGCTATGCCTTTTTAAAAGAACAAATGTGCTGAATCAAACATGAATGAGCCAGAACTATTAAGAGAGAAATCCTCTAAAGAACTATTGAACACAACATAGGTTTGTAATCATTTTGTCTCTGTTGCCTGCTACCAACATTATCAAGGATGATAATGCTGGCTCAGTTGTGGATTGGCTCGTAATTAAACAATAGTGTGGTACAGTAAAATCGCACATGCAAGCAACACCATGCACCCAGAGTCAGAAAACAGTCTTTCAGAGATGAGAAGACTGAGTTAATAGCTCACCGTCAGGACCTTATACTAATTTGGTCGCTAACACACAGTAGTCTTCGTTAACGTGTACCTTGAAAAACGTACTTCCAAATCCAAGTTTGTCTCTCAACTTTACATGGCCTCACACAGTGCTTACGTTGAAAAAACAAAATTAGTTTTACTTTCCAGTTGTAAAGATCTGCTGAAATGGGACAAAGTGGACATAAAGGAGTGAAATTCTACTAAGGGGAGGTAGTTTTTTTATGCGGCAAAATGTCCTGGAGGCAATGAACATCATACTTATTTAATGGAACCACAATCTGAGGAGTGTGGCATTAGCCTAAAGAAATTCTTGACTATTTGCATGCGTATTAGAATGCAATGAGTGCTTAATAAGTGCATATATATGTCAGAGGAAACATCTCATTGCATAGTTAGTGCTACAGGAAAGACGCCACACACACACACACACACACACACACACACACTGAGGAAAGCAGTCTTGAGTTAATTACCATCACAATGCAATCAAGTACAACAGTCATAGCTGAAAAGCTTTCCTATTAAAGCCGCTAGGCTCAACCTTGCCTCTGCAGGTCAGCTTCAGCACTGATAACCTTTCCAGCAGACAAACACATGTAACATTGCCTCATCTAATTAAAAGCTCAGGGAGGTGCAGGAAAATACCAGTACATTGACTCCAAAGCAAATGAGTACTGCCTTTGGCTGAGGATGCTACCATATGCTGCTGCTGTTTACTCTGGAAGGAAACTGAGTCACTTAACATTTCAATAGGTTAATCAATTGACAATTAAATGAAGCAATTGGTTAACTCTGAAAACAATTACCATGACACTTCATTAAGTACACTTTCTAATTGTCCAGCTGTGAGTGGAAATTAATGTGCATGTTAAAGCATCTAACTGGGGTGGCACTGTTTGTGTGTGTGTGTGTGTGTGTGTGTGTGTGTGTTTGAGAAAACTGAATTAGCTGAAAACTTGGGTTTTATTTTTATAGATTAGACAGTAGGAATTCTATCATCCACTGCAGTTTTAGCAGAGGGGAGCTATGTATATTTTTACACTCTTTTAAGGGCTCACTGCAAGTTGTTGAAATATTTAATTTGCAATAATTAATTAAAATAGCCAAACCCCTCCTACCAAATTACTGGTTGGTGAACAAAATGAGAAATCTCTCCCTTTACCTATTTTGTGGACCGAATTACTTTGCAGGATCAGGTATATTTCAAGATTTCCTTTTTAATTAAACAACAGAATGCACAAGTCTTAAAGTCAGAATTTTTGCTGGACATTTCCATGAGTGGTTTTTGACTGTTGGCTGTGTCCCTAATTTCACTGTCAAATAGTAATAACAGTGTTTGTTAATAACAATTTTAAATTGGAAGCCCCAAGTTCGGTATTTTTAAAGTCATTTTTTAAAAAGATTTTATTCATTATTTTTAGAGAGAGGGCAGAGAGGGAGGAAGAGAGAAACATCAATGTATAGTTGCCTTTCACCTGCCTGCAGCTAAAGACCTGACTGGCAATCTGGTTGTTTCCTCTCCTGGGAATCAAACCAGTGACTCTTGGGTTCATAGACCAGCAGCAATCCAACTGAGGCGCAACAGCCAGGGCTGTTTCTTCATTTCTGATACACCAAAATCCCAAAGAAATGGATGAAAACAGTCATTGACTTTAATTTATTTGCTGTGGATAAAACTCCCTTTTCAAAATCTTGGGGGTGCTCAGTCTGCAAGATGGAAGGTAAGTAAGCCCACAGAAACCCGGTGGGGTGATAGGAGAGAAGAAAAAGAGGGAGGAGAAGAAAGAAAAGCCCAGCATCTGTCTGGTGCTGGTAGCTAGGTCCCCCTTGCCTTTTGTCCCATTGTTTTTGGGTTACCTAGAAAGAATTTGCTAGCCACTGTTATGCTCTCTCTCAACTGCCTGTAAATTGCCTATTTCCTTTGAAATCCAGACCCTGCTCTTTTTTTCCTTTATCCATAATGGCATATAAACCTCAGCTGCCCAATGTGTTTGGGGTTTCATATCTTATGACACCCCCATCATGTACATTTGTAATAAACTTTGCACATTTACTTCTGTTAATCTGTCTCTGTTTATTAGCCCAGCTTAGAAGAATTTAGACGGCATTATCAAACCCTGATATTTGACTTTGTCTGTCTGTGTACACTGGCCAAAAGAGATGCACCAGCAGGAGTTTGCAGTGTAGAAAGGAAAATAGTTTCCTATTGCATTGGCCAGTCTGGAGTGTGCGGAGCTAGCACTCTAAGAGTGGTAACGGCCTCTTCCCTCCGACTGAAACAGAACCCATGGGCTGTTCAGTCATGAGGGGTTCGTCTGCCTGCTGCCAATACCATAACTCTGAATACCAGAGTTTGCTAAAAAGGAAAGGAATTGTTTGTTTAAAGGTTATACAGATTTAGATTAATGGTGGAATTCTGCTGTTAAGTCTTGGTCCCTTTAAAACACCCCAAAACACATAGTTCTGTCTAATTAGGCCAGTTTAAGAACAGAAAAGTCAGAGGTAGCATCATTTCTAGGAAAATAGAAGTCTGTGATTTATTTCCCAGATACAGTTCAACTTTCCTGGCAGCCCTCATTCAACTGTACTTGATTGGGGAGGTTTTGCTTGTGTATTACATTTTTGACAAGAATTATTTTCTTATATCACTTTATCTCATATTTTGACCTTTGCAGGGTAATTGCTTAACAAATATGTGTTAATCTGAAAAATGTTGGAAACCCACATATAAAAGATTGACTTTCAAAATCCTAGGTAGGTTTAGGAGATTAAAGTTGAGTTCTCTGTCCATTTCTATATCACAAGTGGTCACTTTATCACATGATTCTTGGATTTCCAATACTGCCTGGAGATGTTATTGTTCTTAAAGTATCACTAGGATGGGAGATGCTTTAAGAATGTTTATATCTCTTTTAGCCAAAGATAACATATGCATGACAAAGAAGCCCCTCAATAGTATAGATTTAGAAGGAAGAATCAAGGCAGTAATAATAATGGTAATAATGGCTCAGTTTCTAATTTCTAATAGAGATCCTCAAACATTCTGTAAAATATTTTCCTTTTAAATTTTTATCATAGCATGTATCACCTCCACATATATTACTCATTGATTTTATTATTTGCAATAATAATAAAACCTTCTTTACTCCAACTAAGATATATGCCACATGAGAGTTAGGACTTTTTTGTTTTTGTATTCTGTACTGTATTCTCAGTCATAGAATAAGTCTAGCGTAGAGTATGCACTTAATAAACATTTGGTGAATAAAGGAATAAACATTTAATAGTATTTCATGATATCCCGGATGGTGTGCTAAATGCTTTATACAACATCCTATTAAATAGATACTATATATACTTATAGAGGAGGAAACTAGCTCAGAGAAGTTAAGGGACTTTCACATCTAGTAACTGGAGATGGAGGAACTTAAGTCCAGTCTGACTCTGGAGGCTACAATTGCAGCCAACATGTTAATTCTTCATTAGTAAAATATTATAAAAGCACAGCAATTAGCACTTGCTATGTGTTTCTAAAATGTATGAACTATTTTCACATATATTTCCATTTTGGTAACATTCCATCATCCTGAGCTAATAGTACCATTATCTCTACTTTACATGTGGGAAAACTGAGAAATGAAGTGGCTTGTCAAAGGCCATAATGCCATTAAGTGGCAGTCCTGAAAATGAAACTCAGATCAGTCCATACTCCATCTCTCCCAATCCCTGCTCACTGCATGCACAATGCTGCCACTTAAATGTGACCAGAGACCACAATGAAGTAATGACTAATAAAATCATTGTTAGTAGTCACCAGTAAAGAAGTCTATTTTTACACTCATTAATCCTGTTTGCATAGTTACTAAGTTGTTACTAATAAAAAAATTACACATGGGTTCTAAATTGTGTGTCTTGGTGGGGGTTGGGGGGAGCAGTCACCAAGCATTTATCTTAGAAGGATATGGGGTGGGATCCTAAGAAACGCAAAATTTATTTATATTTATTCTTCCATGTTAAACTTCAGTCGCCTTCAAGGTACTCTCCATTTGATGCAATACGCCAATGTAGACATTTTTTTTCCATTTCTCAAAACAGCCTTTAAACTGGTTGATTTTGATTCTTTTTAGTACTTTTGCCATCTTTGTTTGTTTTACCTCTTCCTTCACTTTGAGGACTTTTTTCATTCAGAGAAACAAACAAAAAAAAAAGGTTGCTTAGGCTGAGATCAGGTGAATAGGGAAGATGGGGCATGGGGGTCATGCTGTGTTTTGGTCAAAACCTGCTGAACACTCAGCATGGCGTGGGCAGGTGTGCTGGTAAATCACCCATCATGAAACGGGCATTGAAAGAGCCTTCAAAAAACATCCACTGAAGCCAAACACAGCTCTCACAATGCCAGCTGGTACACTGATACAGATGGGTCCCTAGAAACACAGTAGGGAGAGCCTGTACTGCAAGGGCCTGCCCTCTAGAAGATAATTTTGGTTTTTTGGGGTCCCCCTTTATAAATCAATAACAATTTGCTCAGAAATGCTCTAGGGGATGTATTTGTTTTATAAAGAGGCACTGCATCAAAAAGGGGCACTTGTTTCCCCTTCTTCTCCCAGGTTATTTAGCCCTACAATGGTGATGGCAAATGACTCCAAGTTGCATTTTCTTGATAAGGTAATACAAATTTAAACATAATTTTGACCATTAGGACTCATTGCATGAATGTAAAGAGAAGAAAGGAGTAGCAAGAGACCAGTAAGCTCCAGGAATTGCTGAGGAATGGTGGGGGGTGAGATGAAGAGATCCTTGGAACAAAGAGCTAGAGGGTGGCCAGTGGTAATGACAACAGGTAATGACAATAAAGCCATCAGCAACCTGATTCTGACCATGACTTTAGGAGTTTAAAGTGGAGGGATAATGACAGAGTTGAATTAGAAGTAAATTGAGGTATATAGCAACCTTCTCTTCAGAAAGATGGATGAAGAGACATTCTGAACTTGTGGAAGGCAGAAAAGGAACAGTGTCACTTTATGTCAAGGGAACTGCAGAATAATTAGCACTATAAGAAGGGGTTGGAAGAATAGCTGAAAATGACTTGGAACTCTTAAGGGACCAGGAATGAATATGGCTTAACAAAGAAGTATTATCATTAGGTAGAAAAACATTGTACTTTAACATAGTAAGGAGATATTACTGTTGTCCACTCAAAAGTTTCATTTTTTCATAAAACGTTATGTTTACTTTTCCTAGTGTGCACTGGCAGATTTAATGTTCAGATTGATCCAAGACTCAAATTAGTGCATATAGATCTGCTCATCTACTACTGCAGAGATTTCTTTTTGTGAACATACCTAGCTCTTCTTTTCCATAGTACTCCCTTGGAATTTATCACACTTGAATGTTGAATGACAGTTTTATTTTATATGCATATACACATGTACTCTCACCAACTCGGTGTATACGTTTATTTGCAGGAACATGGGTTCTGTGCTTTTTTGTAGAGCCACAATGCTTAGTTTGGGGCATGACATAGTTGTTACTCAGTTATTAATTGCCAAATGAGTATTTTAATTTTGATTCAGGCTATTGTTTTCTTCATAGCCAGCAAAAGTTGCAATAAAAACCATGTAGTACAATTCATAAAAATTTGTGGGTTACAATG
This sequence comes from Noctilio leporinus, assembly GCA_004026585.1. Taxonomy (NCBI): domain Eukaryota; kingdom Metazoa; phylum Chordata; class Mammalia; order Chiroptera; family Noctilionidae; genus Noctilio; species Noctilio leporinus. The sequence continues at coordinate 12,378 of PVIW01001266.1, read as the reverse complement.
TATTTACATGTTTACTTCTTGATGAAATGCAGTGGATGTCTCTTTGAGCAAGAGATGTGCTAATGTGCGGGTGTTGAGGAAGCATCTCCTGCCCCCACCAGCGGGCTTCCTTCCACAGGAGATCCCCGGCACATAGCTGCCAAGGTTGCTAGGGCAAACCTTTGCATATACAAATTTGGATCACCTGGGCTTTCTTCCACAGGAGATCCCTGTAGATAGCTGCCAAGGTTGCTAGGGCAAATCTTTGCAAATACAAATTTGGGTCAATGTGTTGACAGGATGTCAGATTGGTGTAGCTAATGGAGCTTCAGCATGAATATTGAGCTTTATGCCACTCCATTGTTGCCCAAATGAACCTGTCTCTATTGGAATAGAAAATAGAGGCCTTACTTGTGAAAACCTGACCAAGGTCCACAACCCATCTTTGACCCACAGTCACTGAGTTTTAGCCCAAACTGAAAAGTAAATTGAAAAAGATCCAAATGGCAGAGCACTAATATCTTTCCATCAACATAGTCTGCAATTTCATGTTCAGGAAGTCTTACCTCAAATATTATTCAGTTAATTGAAACATAAATTTCAGGGAGGATGATGAGCATGTGACAACTCTTTATATTTTTTCTTTCATAAAAATATTCTTTGAAATTATATTTCAGGGCCATGGACATTTTATTTGAATTGAACACAATAAACTGTGGACAACTTTTATAGTCTTTGAGAGATGGTAGGGTAATTAAGCAGCATTTACTATAAGCCCTCATTTTATCTTCTTAATGTTTATTACCTGCAATTGTATTATCTTGTGCTTCTACTAATGAGCATTTCTACATATATGTACAATGGTCTACTAGAAAACTTTTAGCTAGATCATTTGTTTAAGCAGGACACCTTATTCTCCAATTATTCAGATAATATATTTTCTTTGCTTCAGTTGAGCACCTAGTGTATTTAATACCTGGAGCAGGTCTTTTTTCCTTGTTTTTTTTAGAGAGAGGAGGAAGGGAGAGAAATATCCATGTGTGAAAGAAACATCAACTGTTTACCTCTTGCAAGCTCCCAACTGGCAGGCATGTGCCTTGAACTGGAAACAAACTGGCCAGCTCAATTCACTGAATCACACCAGCCAGGGCTGGAACAGAAGATTTTTAACACTTCCCTTAAAATATTTTTTGTAAAAATCATGAAATTAAACTAATAATAATGTCCAGAAAAGACATGCAGACACTGAATATTTTTATTGTACTTTATTTTTCTGTTGTACAAATAAAGGAAAAAATAATTATAAATAAAAATAGAGATTACAGTACAAAATGAAAAAAATAAATTAATAGCTTTAAAATACATTAATGCATTTGTTGACAAAAGGGGAAATATACCTATATATTTTTCTGCTGCAGTAACGAATGTACATAGTTGAGTCCATGTGGGTTCAGGACAGTATACCTGGCCATTTTCCAAATGAACTTGAATGTAGAAAACAAGGTCTATAAAGCCTATGTGCTAAAAATGTGCTGACTTAAGGCAGAAACTTACATCATTAATTTTTTTTTTAAAGATTTTATTTATTTATTTTTAGAGAAGGGGGAAAGGAAGGAGAAAGACAGCAAGTGAAACATGAGGATGTATGAGAGAAACAGCAATCGGTTGTCTCTCTCATGCCCACGACTGGGGATCTGGCCTGAAATCCAGGCATGTGCCCTGACTGGGAATGGAACCTGAAGCCTTTAGGTCTGCAGACCTGCACTCAATCCCCTGAGCCACACCAGCCAAGGCTACATCAATAAAACTTAACAGTAACCACAGAAGTTGTTTAGAATTTATTCAAACAGTATTTTTACAAAAAGGAGTATTTTATTTCTGATACTGCTCAGAATGTCAGTGTGTGATGGTACTAAAAGGCAGACTAGATTGTAGTTGATATTAATATTGGGTTCCTAGTCTCTGTGGACCACGCCACAGTGTTTGTACAGAGCCCCCACTGTGTTTCCACTTGGGTCCACCACTGTCATGCTTTATAAAGTTGTATTTCTGTTTTTGACATGCATACTTTGAAGTGCAGCTTTCAAAAATAATATTTTTAGTGCAATTTTTTTTACCATGTCCTCTTCCCAGTATATCAGAAATCTTATTTTTGTTTACCATTTCTAAATTATTAACTGTTGCTCAGAAAGCTGTGTATTGTTTGATGAGAACTAGACCTATAGATAAATACCGATTTGTATTTAGTGCGTTTTGTACATTAGTTTAAAAGGCATAATGCCTTTTTAAAAATAAGAATGAAAGGGATTAAATAAAGAACATGAAAACATTCTGCCAGCATTTTTTTGTATGTGTTTTTGTATTTGCCATCTATAGAAACCAACTTTTCATATCTTATCTCCTTCACGGAGGCGCAAAATAAGAATCCTTCACCAGAGAGCTCTCTCCACCTCTGCTCTTGCCATTTCAGTATACAAGTGTGTATAGATGTTTTTCATATATTTATCAGGGTTTTATTTTTTTCTAGCTGGTACCACAAATAATACACAGGCAGCATCATATTATGTACGAAGCTGTTTTGTTTTATTTTTGACACTATTGTATTTTTCCTTCAGTCTAAAATTAATTCCTCTATACTGTCTAAATGTTTTTTTTTTTTTTTTATCAATTAGCTTTTGCTGGGAAAATCTGTCCCTGTCTAATATAGAATAATGATTTTTTTCATCTGTCAAGGGGGTTATTAATAAATGCTGCCAGTGGGGTTAGAACATTCTCTGGTGTTTGCTTTAGGGAAACAAGGGGATTGTCGGAAATCCTAGCCAAACTGAACCATAATTAGAGAGAAAATGTTAGCAATTAGAACTATACATTAGGCTTTAATTTACTACCATGGAAAAGTCAAGGGTGGCATTTTCATTCCATTTTTAGGTACAGCCAGATGGATTGCTCATTACAGAATAATTTCTGCCGACCCTCTGCATTTCTCAGGGTAACAAAGCAGCTGAGAGCACTGTGCAGTCAGTGGCTTAGATTTTTATTTTATTTTTTTGCGAGGGTGGTTAAGTAGAGTGGGAGGTTGAGCAGTTATCAGTTCCCTGCATAGTCATTGACATTATCGGGAATCTTTTTAAATGTTGAATTATTTCAGGCAAAAAAAAAACACAATCATTTTGGGAACGCAAACATATTAATATGACTTACTTTTCTGTCCTCCTCTAAATGTATTGTACTGACATGGTTTAACAACCTTCATTTTTTGATTTCTCTTAATGACTAGAATGAACATTTTAAGTTATTGAGACGAAAATGTTTTCTTAACCTAAAGATAATATAGTTCCAATCTAATTTCAGTCTAATTCCTGAAAAGCTCCTGAAGCTACAGAGTGAAACTTTATTGAAGAAGTGGAATATATATTATCATTCTTTTTTCTTTTTAGCTAACACTTGAATGGCATTTTCAAAAAAGAATTCTGGGCCAAGATATTAATGACTATTTAAAACAAATGTTATTTATTTTGATAGAGCAATGTTTTTCATGTAGAATGAAAGTCTTCTAGTTATTTTATATTACAATGAGTTAAAACTGTCTGCAGTTTGATTTTGAAAATATAGAAGATACCTTTATTTTATTATTTTATTTTATTTTATTTACATTGTGGTAAAAAATATATAAACATAAAACTACTTAAAAAAATCCTCACCTGAGGATATATGTTGATTGATTTTAGAGAGAAGGGAAGGGAGAAGGAAATAGTGAAACATCCATATGGGAGAGCAATATCGATTCATTGCCTCCTGTATTGCCCAGACCAGGGTTTGAACCTGCAACCTAGCTAGATATGTGCCCTGAACGGGAATTGAATCTACAGCCTGTTTGGTGTACAGGACAATTCTCTAACTGACTGAGCTACCCATCTGGTGTATTATTTTAACCATTTTTAGATGTATAGTACAGTGGCATTAATACATTCACATTGTTAGGAACCACCACCATCAATTTTCAAGTTTTCATCTTCCCAAACTGAAGCTGTGTTTATTAAACAATAAATATCCATTCTTCTTCCCCTCACTGTTCTCTCTTCTGTCCCTATACATTTGATTACTATAGGTGTCTCATATAAGTAGAATCACACAATATGTGGCCTTTTGTGTCTAGTTTATTTTATTTAGCATATTTTCTTCAAGGCTTAATCCTTGTTGTAGAATTTCCCTTTTTAAAGGCTGAATAATATCCTACTGTTTGTATATACTATTAAGGTACCTTTATTTTATTTTTATTTATTGATTTTAGAGAGAGAGGAAGGGAGGGGGAGAGAGAGAAACATCAATTTGTTGTTCCACTTATTTATGTATTCACTGGTTGATTCTTGTATGTGTCCTGACCAGGGGTCAACCACAATCCTTGGCTCAGAGATGCTCTAATCAACTGAGCTACCTGGCCAGGGCAAAGGTGTCTTTATTTTAAATAGTTTACACATATTTCCTAAGGATTTACCTCCACACTCAAGTGTTATTGCGATGACATCTATAAACAAGCTGTTTTGCCATTGGTGAGGTGGTTGACAGATTTGTTGAGTTTTCCTCCATGGCAATTCACTGTAGGCATTTTGGACAATAAACAGAGGAAGCCATCCAGTCTTTCCATAAAAGACCAGTTAGAGAACAACCATATTAGACTAATTCAAGTCATGACATGGAGAGAAAGTAGTTGACTAATTTTATTTTCAGGTAAATGTTAAGAAGGCATTACTAAAAAGATTTGCAGCTATAATTATTACAAAATTTTCAATGATTGAGAAATTCAAACAGCTAGGTATCCTCAATTTTCTCTTTGAATTACGGATCAGAAAAATGAGAAATATTTTTCCTGTATTCCATATTGTACCAGAATTAAAATTTTCAGGCTTCTTATGGGAACATTAGTACAAAATTTCCATATGTTTGTCAACTAACAATTCCATAGTTCTATTAGCAGAGTGACAGAAGGCATTTTTTTCCTCATAACAATCCATATTAGGGCCGTGGTTGGTCCAATAAGGCACCAGCCTTTAAACCCAAAGGTCGCTGGTTCAATTCCCAGCCAGGGCAACATAACCAAATTGCAAACCAGATCTCCAGTCAGGTATGTAACTGGAGGCAGGTGAAAGGCAACCATACATTGATATCTCTTTCCCTCTCTGCCTCTCTCCCTTACCCTCTCTCTGAAAAATAATAAATAAAATCTTTTTTTTTTTAAAGAATTTTTTTTTTTAAGATTTTTATTTCATTATTTTTTGAAAGAGGGGAAGGGAGAGAGGTAGAGAGGGAGACAGACATCAATGTATGGTTGCGTTTCACCTGCCTCCAGCCACAGAACTGACTGGAGACCTGGTTTGCAACCTGGTTATGTGCCCTGACTGGGGAATCGAACCTGCGACCTTTGGGTTCGCAGGCCGGCGCCTTATCCACTGTGCTACCAGCCAGGGCTAAAATCTTTTTAAAAAGTCCATATTGTATAAACAAAATGCTACTAAACTTTTGAGTTGTAAGTGTTAAAATAATAAAAATGTATTTAAGACTACTCTGTCTGAAGTTAAAGTTCAGCTATAACATGTCACCTTTTATAAGCTCCCTTAGAAGAGAAATTCATTGCAGTAAAAGGATGAGAAGACTTCTGTGGAGGCTAAAAATAATATTTTCCCTTCCATCTTCTAAGACTTTCTAGCTGGGTTAATAATAAAATGTACAGAGTAGGGTTAACAGGAGAAAATGTACCAAGTGAATTAGAGATGTACATGCCGGGGTGACATAAGATACGAAATGCCAAATGCATTGGGCCGTTGAGGTTTATATGCCACTATGGACAGAGGGAGTCTGAGATTTTGAAGGAAATAGGCAATTTACAGGTAAGTAACTGAGCAATGAATTTGACCCCCTGTCACTGCAAATAGCCAATTGTGTTGACACCAGGGTGCAGTGAAAGAAAGTGCCCTTTATTGTATAGTGCTCCACAATGGGGAACGGGCAGCTTGTGCTAGAGAAACTCAAAGTCCCTGATCCAGGGTTTAGGGTGAATTTTTAAGAGTTTGTAGGAAACAGATATGTTAAAGCATTGGTGAGGTGAGTTTTTGGTGGAAGACCTTGGAATTTGGCCATTTATGGTAAGGGACATCAGTACCAGATCTTCCTGGACAACAGACCCTTCACTTTTGGAAGGGTTCTGGTGTTGAAGTTTCAGTTATGTCCCAGTGCCTTGTTTCCAGGTGCAGCTGGAGGTCAAAGTTCTCTCCTCTGTATATGTTTCAACAGCAGGACTTGAGGATTTCATAGACAACTTGAGATGTTGTCTATGAAAAGCAGCTCAGCATCCCATTAACAGGACAGGACCATTTTTTGAGTCGGGTCTGCAGTTACAGGTAGTTTACTTGTGGCAGGCAAATTCTTGTTATACTACCTGGAAACCATGGGACACAAGGCAGGATCTAGCCATCAGGCCCAAAACTGAAATCACTGGGTCAAAGGATGATTGGATTTAAAATTTTGATGGATTTGCCTATTTTCTTCCATAAAGGTTATACCAGTTTGAATTACTGTACTTACCAGCCATACATAAGAGTACCCGTTTCCTCATGGCCTATAAAAGAAAGATATCTATTACTTCTTATATATTATAATATTATTATTATATAGTACATAATAATATTATTATACATATCTCTACCATTATATCTAGCTCTTTATACATTATGGAGTGAGAGAATATACTATATATAAATAGAGAGCAATTGTGGAGGATTGGCAAGTCCAAAGTCTACAGTGTAGGCCAGTAGTCTGGAGACATCAGCTACAGTTGAGGTCGAAGGTCAAGTCCAAAGGCAGTCTGGAAGAAGAATCTTCTCTTCTTTGGGGAACCTCTGTCTTTTCTCTTAGGCCTTCAGCTGATTGGATGAGCCTCCCTGCTTTATGGAAGATACTCCCTACTTTATTCAAGGGGTATTGATTTAAATGTTCTAAAAAATATCTTCACAGTGACACCTAGACACTGTGTTTAATGAAACATCTGAGTACCATAGACTAACCAAGTTGACATGTAACTATCATACTAGGTGTTATGTTTTTAAATCCTGTTTTTTTAATTTTTATTGATTTATTATTACATTTGCCCTCCCCCGCTTTTTTCCCCATTGCTCTCCCCTGTCCTGCCCACTTAAATCTTTTAATTGGTAGAATTCTCCAGCTATATTCTCCTATTTTCTTTTCTTTTCATAATTTATTTTTGTTGAGGAAATTGGGTCCTTTGTACTGTTCATTTCTGGTTGCATCTTCATGGTACAGTTTAATGTGTTTCTGTCTTCTATTTTTTCTTATAAATTAATAGTTGGATCTAAAGGCTAGACCAAATTAGGTTTGAAATTTTGGATCAGGCTGCTTCATAAGCAGGGGTAAGTTATTTTATCAGGAGACACATACTTTCTGGTTGTCTTTCTTTGTGATGTTATCAATTGTTGATGCTCAATGCCTACATCCATGAACTTATTAAGGGATTATGAAATAGGGATATTCAATTACCTCCTCATTTATTAGCTGGAATATTTCCAAAGAATGAATTTTCCTTATATATTGTTTGGTTAACCAGTGGTATAATATATATAAGAAAAGTGATAGATATTTATTTCTTTCTCTATATTTAACAGTTTTCACATAATGAGTTTGGTTGACCAGCATCCTCTAATGGTAACTAATTCATTTGTTTCAGGACCATTATGAATTATGAATTTAACCACAATGGATGTGCTTCAAACAACATCTTTATTTATGCTTAAACTGTGTATCCTTGGCAAGATGGTGTGTCTTTGTCTTTGAGTTAGTTCCTGGGTCTTTCTGACATACCCTTGATAATCTTTGATGTTTTCCTTGCTATCTGGCAGGATGATAAGATATTCCTATCTATTCTTGTACATATTCTGCCTCATGGTTAAAACCTATGATGTTCTCCTTTTCCTTAAAGGGAAATGGAATTTCAAGACCACTATCTAAATTCTAAAACACTTAATAGACTTACTATTACCTTAAAGCCATTCTAATCTTTTTCAGTACATAAAGTCAAGAATTTTTTTAAAGATCAAATACCCATGAGTTCATACTGGTAATTTTTCAATTATGTTTTATTGATTATACTATTACAGTTGTCCTGATTTCCCTCCTTTTCTGCCCTCCACTCCCTCAGGCAATCCCCACACCATTGTTCATGTCTGTAAGTCATACATATAAGTACTTTGACTACTTAATTTCCTATATTATACACACCCATTGATATTGTATAACTACCTATTTGTACTTCTTAATCTCACTTCTCCACCCATTCTACCATATCCCCCTTTCATCTGACACCCATCAAAACGTTCTCCTTATTAGATTCTGTCTCTGTTCTTCTTGTTTGCTTAGATTGTTTTTCAGATTCAATTGTTGATAGATGTGTATTTATTGCCATATTATTGTTCATAGTTTTGGTCTTCTTTTTCTTAAATAAGACCTTTTAACATTTCATATAATAATGGTTTGGTGATGATGAACTCCTTTAGTTTTTTCTTGTTTGGGAAGCTCTTTATCTGCCCTTCAATTCTAAATGATAACTTTGCTGGGTAGAGCAACCTTGGCTGTAGGTCCCTGCTTTTCATGATGTTGAATATTTCTTGTCAATCTCTTTTAGCCTGCAAAGTTTTTTTTGAGAAACCAAATGACAGGGAACTCCCCTGTAGGTAACTAACTACTTTTTTCTTGTTGCTCTTAAGATTCTCTCTTTATCTTTAACTTTTGGTATTTTAATTATGATCTCTTGAAGTAGACATCTTTGTATCCCTCTGGTTTGGGCCTCTTTGTGCTTCCTGGACTTGCATGGACTTGCAACTCTATTTCCTTCACCAAATTAGGGAAGTTTTCTTTCTCCAAATAGATTTCCAATTTCTTGCTCTTTTTCTTCTGGCATCTCTATGATGTGACTTTTGGAATAGTAGAAGTTTTCCCACAGGCTGCTTATACTATCCTCATATTTTGGATTCTTCTTCTTTTTTTTTTTTTTTTAGTTTTGTTTTATTGTTGTTGTATTACATTCTCTTCTTCTTGTTCTGATTAGTTGTTTTTTGCTTCCTCATCTTCCAAATCATTGATTTGATTTTGGGTTTCATCCACTTCACAGTTGTTTTCCCATAAAGTATTCTTTATTTCAATTAGGGTATCCTTCATTTCTGACAGGATCCTTTCTATGCTGTTGATGTCCTCATTAAGTTCCTTAAGCATCTTTGTAAGCAGTGTTTTGAACTCTACATCTGATAGATTGCTTATCTCCATTTTGTTTAATTCTTTTTTCTGGAGTTTTGATTTGTTCTTTCATTTGGGCTATATTTCTTTGTCTCCTCATTTTGGCAGCCTCCCTGTGTTTGTTTCTATATATTAGAGCAGCTATGGCCTGTTTATGTAGCATGGCCTAATGTAGTAAGCATCCTGTATGGTCCAGTGACAAAGCCTCCTCTATCATCCAAGCCTGGTACTTCAGGTGCAACATTTGTGTGGCCTGAGTACACCCTCCTCTTATAGTTAAGTCTTGGTTACTGTTGGCAAGTCAATGGGAGGGCTTTACCCAGGCCAGTCAGTTGCAGGGACTGGCTGTGACTCTGGACCATCAACCTCTGCCATCAGTGGAGGATCGGCTGTTCAGGGGCAGGGTGGTGGTGCTCCAACATGGTCTGTAGCTATCTACTGGATGCACTTACCCTGGGGTTTCCTGGGTGGTACAGGCTGAAGTCAGCCCCAACCTGTGTTTTGCCCTGGGCCACCATGCCTGAGCTGTAAAAAGCAATCTGAGATGCTGCTACTTGCGCTGTGCTTGGAAGTTCCTGGGTGGAGCCAAGTTGTGAACCTAGGCTGCTGCTGGTAGTGCTGTGCTTGGGGCCACTTAGCAAGAGTTATGGTGGTTGGGGGTTCACTGAGGCCAGCTGTTACTTGCTTGAGAGAGTTTAGGAAGTTGTAGACCTTGAAAAAAGACCAGCCATTCATATGGAAAATTCATGGTTAGCAGGTGAGGTGGGCCTGTAAGTTGGCTGGGACAGAATCTCAGGGGATCTCCAGGGTGGGGCAACAGTGTTAGCCAGGTTGATGGACTCTCAGAACCTGCCTGCTGGTTCTGTGGCTCTGTGTTGGAGGAGGATTCAGTAAGGGTACAATGACCTCTGCCTACCTTTCTGTCTCTGAGAAAGCTGTACCCTGGCTCTCACTTTGATGTCAGACACTTCAATTTCTCCCTGGATGCCAATGGTGCCTTTCAAGATGCTACCCCTCTGTGCTGGAGCTCAGAATGAGTGTGTCAAATAAGTCCATGTGTGGATTCTTTAAGAGGAACTGCTTGAGACTCCTGAAGTTTCTTCCACCAACTCAATTCCCACTGGTTTTGCAGCCAGAAGTTATTGGGACTTATCTTCCTGGCACTAGATACCTGGGCTGGGGGGGCCTGGTGAGGGGCTGAGACTCCTCAGTCCCAAGAGATCCTTCCCAAATTTTTATCCAACATACATGGATATGGGACCAGCCTATTTCCACATCTCTGTCTCTCCCTCCAATTTGGATGGATGTGGTTTCTTTAATTCTGTAGTTGTTGGACTCCCATTCAACTCAAGTTCTGAGTGATGGTTGTTCTATAGTTTAGTTAAATTTTGATGTGTTTGTGTGAGGAGGCTAGCCATGTTTACTTATGCTGCCATCTTGACTGGAAGCACCATACTACTTTTTGCAATCTATATTTAGGACTATAAGAGTCGTTATTCAAGTTCTTCTGTCTTACTTCTATATCTCCTTTTTTTCTTGCAAAGAATTCTGGTTATCAAGAACACCACAGACAATAGAATTTGACTATCAAAAATTTTCTCTCTTTCTTTTCCACATTATACAGGAAAATAGTACTAAAGGTAACACTTATAACATGATTATTATAAAGAGTTTAAAATTATTTCTGTTGTTCTTTTTGTCTTACCAAATACTGGCTATTCGTTCAAAATTATTTATTTTATGTCACCTTATATTTTAAGGATCGATTTTAAATTTAAATTTTTGCATGTTTCCCAAGCCATATCATAAAACATATACGGGTATATTCAAGGAAGATTAGTTTTTATTTCTCTTACCTCCCTCCTATTCCTTTCCTTCTGTAGTATATAATCACACAAAAACAATGAAGAAAATTAAAGTTCTAGAGGAAAACATAGAAAGTAAAATTTCAGATATCCTACACAGAAATATTTTTACCAATACTTCTCTAAGGGCAAAGGAAATAAAGGAACAAATTAACACATGGGATTATATCAAATTAAAAAGTTTCTATTCAGCTAAAGAAAACACCAACAAAATTAAAAGGAAACCAACTGTATGGGAAAACATATTTGCCAATGATATGTCACATAAGGGTTTGATCTCCAAAATATATAAAGAACTTATGCAACTCAACACCAGGGAGACAGACAACCCAATTTAAAAATGGGCAAAGAAGCCCTAGCTGGTGGCATAGTAGATAAGACTCCAGCCTGTGAGTCACTGGTTCAATTCCCAGCCAGGATACATAATCAGGTTGCAAGCCAGGTCTCTAGCCAAGCCTGTAGCTGGAGGCAGGTGAAAGGCAACCATACATTGATGTCTCTCTCCCTCTTTGCCTCTCTCTCTCTAAAAATAATAAATAAAATATTTAAAAAAATAAAATAAGAAATAGGCAAAGGACCTGAACAGACACTTCTCTGAGGAGGACATACAAATAGCCCCAAAACATATGAAAGAATGCTCAACATCACTAGCCATCAGAGAGATGCAAATTAAAACCACAATGAAATACCACCTCATACCTGTTAGAGTGCCAATCATTAACAAATTAACAAACAAGGGCTGGTTAGGATGTGGAGGAAAGGGAACCCTGGTACATTGTTGGTAGGCATGCAGACTGATGGAGCCACTATGGAAAACAGTACGGAATTTCCTCAAAAAACTAAAAATGGAACTGCCTTTGGACCCAATGATTCCACTGTTAGGATTATACCTAAAGAATCCTGAAACACCAATTCAGAAGAACCTATGTACCTCTATATTCATAGCAGCACTATTTACAATAGCCAAGTGCTGGAAACAGTCTAAGTTCCCATCAGTGAAAAGATAAAAAAAAGTTTGGTACATTTACACAATGGAATACTACACATCAGAAAGAAAGAAGAAGTGCCTACCTTTTGCAGCAACGTGGGTGGAAGTGGAGAGTATTATGCTTAGTGAAGTAAGTCAGTCAGTGAAAGACAAATGCCATATGATCTCACCCAATACAGGAGACTAATGAACAAAATAAACAAGCAAAACACACCCAGAGACATGAATAGAAGGAGCAGACTTTCAGTG
>PVIW01001265.1:0-320150 GCA_004026585.1 Noctilio leporinus | reverse complement strand
GGGGTGGGGGGTTGGTTCCAGCAGCTCTCCAGCCCAACTGTCAGAGGACGAAATGAGGCTTCTTGGCTTGGAGCTCCTGTGGGGGGTTGGGGAGAGCAGATCGTGTATTTGCACAAATACCCTGGGCAGGAAGGAATAGGGAAACTGGAAACAGGCATGATGAAGAAAATGCCCCCAAATCAAATTCAGGTTCATAATACGAAGCACTCACTTTCAAGTGAATATGCATAGAGTTTGAAAATAGCAGCAAGAATCATCACACATTTTGTCTTTTCTTGAAATCAATTTTTCCCAAGTAATAATGCTTACGGAAATTTTCATGACACTCTTTATTCATATATATGTACTCTCTATAGTTGTTCTGCTCCCTGAAAATTAGCAACTATGATAATAATTCACCAATATATAGTTTTTTTCATACAGTAATTCAGTTTATCCTCAAAAATATGCTTTGAGGTAGATTCGGTATTATGTCCATTTTACGGGTAAAGAAACCAAGACTTAGATGTTCACAGAGTTACCCATATTTGTAGCACAATAAATAGCAGGAGTGAAACTCCAATTCACAACTGACGTCACACTGTTGGACAACATTCCCAAGGACGACTCGCTCCACGAGAAATGGTCCTGACCATTTTTGACCTCTCAACTTTAGGCCCAGCCCACTGCTACCTGCTTGAAACCCTCTGCTGTTTTTTTATTCTTGGCGATTGGACTTTATTGATTTGCCTTTTGCTCCTTAAACATTCTCAGTTTCCTCCAGGATCTTCTCTTCTTAGGTCTTCTGTCCGACCCACTCATTGATCATTGCCATCAGTGAGCAATCTCATCTACTCCTTAGTCCTTTGTTGATTTATCATTCAACAATTTTTTTTAATTTTTATTATTATTTTCATAGAGAGGGGAAGAGAGAAAGGCAGAGAGGGAGAGAGACATGAACGCATGGTTGCCTTTCACCTGCCTCCAGCCATGGACCCAGCCGGAGATCTGGCTTGCAACCTGGCCACGTGTCCCAGCTGGGAACTGAACCAACAACCCCTGGGCTCACAGGCCTGCGCCTTATCCATTGTGCCACCAGCCAGGGCTCATTCAACAAATTTTGATGAAGCACCTCCTATGTACCAGCCAGTGCCCAGGCACACTGTATTCCATGTGGAAAACAGTGATCATGGGGCTGCGGAAAAGACAGGTGAAAACAATTAAGTAAGTAAAATAAATGTAGGTGATAAGTGCTACGGAGACTATAAGGCAGGAAACAGGGGTAGGGAGGGAGAGAGTAGGAGTTGAGAGGAGATTACAATTTGAGTCAAGAAAGGCCTCACTGATATGACATTTGTGCAAAGATGGCTGTTGTCAATTTTCCTCTCAGAGGATTTCCAAATTATATGTTTGACCTTTCTCCATACTCCAACCTCATGTTGGCAACTCTAAGCGTGTCATCCTTTCCTATGTCTACACCACAAAGTTGTCATGGCCACATGTGAATTCATCCTCCCCTCCCCAGGTGCCCCTGCTCTTGTTAACACACTACCACCCTTTCCACAAATGTGCACAGTCAGTGAACATACAAGGAGCACCTTCTAACTAAATGTCTCGGTAGTCTAAGAGCCATTTTCTCCTCCATAATTTCCCTGTGTCTAGGGAAATTATTAAGGATTTAGAAACAGACCTATGTTCCATTCCAACTCTTCCATTAATTTACTATGTGCTCATCTTCACAATGGGGAATAATGTTACCTGCCTCATATTAATGTTGTAAGAATTAAATACAACTGCCAATAAAGTGAAGCCATGAATGAGTAAATGGATAATCAGCAAATGACACGTTTACTGCAGTGCTTAGAATGGGAGGTTCTAGCAAATTAAACGAGGTCATCGAGGCCCACTCTCCTCTCTCTTGTCCTCAGACAGGTACTCCTCTGCCTTGCATCCTATCCCAGCTACTCCACAATTTAAAAAAAAAAGAGTTTCCTTTCTCAACAGGTGCACAAAAGTGTCATTGGTTCTGATAAAGTCATGTGACTTTGTGACTCCTGAACCAGTCACTTGGGCCAGGAAAATACCATTGCTCTGATTGGCTAGATTTGGGTTCTAGCTGGCTCTGGGCATGAAGATTGAATCAGCTTTACCAAGAACTGAGAGTGAAGAAGTCTGGCCCCTGAAGAAAATCAAGAGATATGCAGGAAAAGAATGGAAATCAGGCAGGAAAAACAATGGACATCCGCTACCATCAACAGTGGCACCTAATTCGTTCTGTCTTATATCATGGTTAACTGTTTTCATGTATTTCTGCCCTCGGCTTGAGAACCCCAGACCAAAAAGAACTGTATGTTTGTTATCATTGTGTCCCCTAAAGAACCCAGGACAGCCCTCTGAATACGGCACATGCTCAATAAATGTTTCTTGATGCAAATTGATTCTTTAATGAACTAGTTTAAGCTAGTTCTTTTGCCCATTTTAAGTTCTGTTGTGTCTTGTTCTCTTTTTGTTACATGAAAATATGCAGTTTCAAACACAAACCTTTTAACACCTTAAAAGACAGGATTCCAACGGCAGAAGCAAATAAACGATCTTCATAATTTATACATATATTGACTCTCCTCTAAAACCATTCTCTCAGCTAATTGACACAGGTGAGAAAAAAACACAATTCTACATTGGCCCCCTACGCACTTCATTTTGCTGTGTTGCTTTTGTTCAGCCAATGTCACATTTGCTGAAAATACAAGTGCACAAGGCTCACGGTAGCTTTTCACAAGGTATGATGCGGTTGGCATCATTGGATTTTACCGCAGTGTACAAATGTCTTTAGTCTTTCCTTGAGTGATTTGATTTCAATCTCCATGGCCTTTCTCAAAGACCCCCCTCAAATCCTATCATCGCAAATGTGGCATTCTCTTCTTCCTTTCAGACACACAACCATTGAACTAGAGACTTCCAGCTCATCTTCTTAAAGAGGTCAGGAATATGGTTTAAAATAAGGAGGACCTTAATAGGGGATATAAATGATACATGTTTGACCAGATGAAGACAACTTTAAGATAAGCAATGGTCACATGGGTATATATTATAATACATTATCGCTACATTTGTGTGGGTTTGAGATTTTCTTCTGACAAATAAATTATATGGTGCTCACCCCAGGTGTGTTCCCACCTTTCTTTTATCTGGCTGGAAATAGGAATGCCTGAAGCAATCTGGAAAGCACATGTTGAGGATGGCAGAGTCACTCCACCAGCCTGGGTCCCTGAGTGACATCCTGGAGCAGGGCTTGTCCATCTGCCTTCCAGAGTTCCTGAAAGAGAAGCTGATTTCTCATTCATTTGAGTGATTGCATTTGGGGATCTCTTGGTTGTAGTGTTCTTTACCTAATCCCAGCTCCTTGTTTTCTTACAAACTGTCTCCTTTGTTCTAATAGACAATATCATTTCACTTGTCTCCATCATTCCTTTATCTTTTTCTGTGCTGGTGTTAAAACTCAATAAATGTTTATTATACCTAGTTACATTTTGTGTTCCTCTAGAGGTAAGGCTGAAAACCGCAGGCACACAAACAGCCATACTGCACTAAGACAACCATAAATTAAATTGCTGATAGTACAACTAACTGTCAAAACCCTGACAAAAATGTCACCTTTGAGTTTGGAGGATTACTATTTAATATGGTGATAGACAAACTTGATTCAGAAAAGCACCATACAAATGTTTGAGGGGATTAAAATTAGACTCTTTGGGTTTTGTTTGTTTGATTTTAAAACTTTATTTCAAACCACTACTATAGACCTTAAAATTCTGGCCTTTCCGAGGTAGTTTTGGAATAAGGAGCTACAAGGAATTAAGACTTGTCGACATATTAAGGGGAATTAGTTTGAGTTAAGTAGAGGCTAAAGTAAAACTCAGCTGCAATTGATAATTGGAAAAACGCATTCGCAACTGAACTGATCCTTGGTTGTCAGCAGTCGTTAATTTTTAATTAGGAGAAATGCCAGCAACGGGATAAATTATCTGGCAAGTGGATCATAAGACTGATCAGCCATGAGGCCGGGAGGCTAGAAACCTGGCTGATGGCTCAACGCACATTCAGGATCTAAGGGGAGAACAGTGGGCTAGAAATATCTTTCACCCCTTAAACCCCTTACTGAAACCACTTGGATGCTTTCCTCAAACCAGGTCTTTTGGTGTTTTTAGGAGACTTTAGTAAAGCTTTAAATTACCCTTTAAATAACTTTTTAAAAGTCAGACTGGCTTCAGCTTTGTATGGGGTTCTATGACATAGCAGCCTACATTTAGAGAAAATGCTGCCTGTCCACATAGTCAAATATTTCAACTTAACCATCCACCATTTATTGAAGGTCATTCTACCATGTATACACTGTGCTTGGCACAGCATCTTATCAGCAAGAAGTAGACCAAAACCAAAAAATTGCATCAAAATATTTCATTGAATGGTCTCTTTGATAAATGAAAAGAGTACTCTCAAGCCAAGATTTCTGACTGCCAAGCAGGCCTCATGAATGGACAATTACATTACCGTTTCAAGGTCTACCACCAAACAAAATGGGAAATGAGGCTCTGAAACGGAGCACTCTCCTTCACTCAGGGCAACCAAAGTTTCCAAGTTCAAGGACACAAACATCTCTGAATTCCCTACTACCCTTCTCTAAGCTCTTGTGCTCTTTTTGCTGGCTGCATCACGGGGAAAGAACTTTAAGAAGGGTTTTTCTTGAAGAACTTTAAGAAAATTACCGTTTCCCTTATGATGGTAATTCATCACAGACTCTAGAATGTGCTTTGCATTCAACCGTGGCTGGAGCTGGGTGGTCAGGGTCAGAGCTGAAACGCAGCCCTCACTCTCCAGCGGCTACTGCCTGAAGAGAGGGACAGACGGGTGACCAGTCATGCAGGGGAATGAGTGCTGCCAGAAGGCATGTGGGGACACAGGTGAGCCCTGCTACAGGTGAAAGGGCACCTGGACTTGTGGTGGGTGTGGTCAGAGTGGCATCAGCTCGGAGGAGACATTTCATCAATCCTGAATAACTAATTGGAACCAGTCAAGCAGGAAGGCGTTGGGGTGGGGAAGGAAACGACCCATCCATGCAGAGGGAACATGCAGTGATTTCATGACCACCTCACACCTGTCCTCAAGGGAGATGTCAATGAAGAAACAAACTCCAGAAGCTGTGGTGGCACGCTCCAGCCCAGGCAGCTTGTAAGCAATGAAACTGAGTTAAACTTAGCACCATACTCCCTGCCTTTTCATGGAACCTGGTCCCTGAAGGGGAATTCTTCTCTCGTAGTGATATCCATACTTTGCTTGAACGCTGGCCTCAAGAACACCTAAGGTGAGTGCATGTATCCGTTAATCATTCTGGGACGGAATAAAAGTATTACAAATCCAAAAGATTATAGTATTTTAGACTCTCTTCTTCAAATCAGTTTAAGAAAACTGCATACATGGGGTACCGTATGCAGCTTTCTTTTTTAAAAAAATTAAGCTGTTGTATAAATGTAATATAACAATAAATTAATAAAAAAAGAAAGAAAGAAAGAAAGAAAGCTGCATACAGTACCACACACACACACAAACACACACACATTTAAGGACTCAGTCTATATTAACATATGAAAGACACTGAGAGGTCCTACAGAAAATTAACATTAAACTTTGTTTAACCTAATGTGCCTGAAATCACCCTTTTTTTTTTTTTTTTTTTTTAAGTAACACTCATTAATACCTCTAAAGACAGTCTGTACTCAAGCTTCTTATTAGACTGATGAGGTAACTATTGTCCAGAGAGGGTGGGTGCCACCTTTGGGTTTGCGTTAGCTGCAGGGCCAGAACCCATGTACCCAGACTTTGTTCCAGTCAGTACTGTCCCCAGGAAATCCCGCTTCAATATGTCCCTTCCATAACTCTGATATGTAAACAGAACACATAGCACATGACTTGATAACCTTGTAATTATCAACTTAGAAATTACCCTTTTAAAAATACATAAAGGAATCCCTAGGTAGGTGAGAGCTGAGATCATGTATACAAGTTTGAAGTGTGTTTATATACACTATTAATCTCCCTTGTCATGGTTTATACTAGTTATCCAAGTCTTGCTAGTATCAATTGTTTATCTTCACAGTCTTCCCACTAAAATAATAATACCAAAAACAACTACTGGCCCTCTTTTTGCTCTTGATGTGAAGGATAACATTAATGTATAGATGCAATGTCTAGTGTTTATCTCCATACATTCATTTAAAAGGAACCAAGGCTGAAGAAACTTGTTAACAAGATAATCACAAAACAAATCTTTGTACCAAGTCCTTCATTGCTAGATCAAATCCCATTATCACTAACTAAAAAACAAAAATAAAAATTCTTAGCCCTGGCTGGTGACACAGTGGATAGGCGCCAGTCTGCAAACCCAAAGTTCGCTGGTTCGATTCCCCAGCCAGGGCACATAACCAGGTTGCAAGCCAGGTCTCCAGGCAGGTCCATGGCCAGAGGCAGGTGAAAGGCAACCATACATTAATTTCTCTCTGCCTTTCTCCCTTCCCCTCTCTCTGAGAATAATAAATAAAATCCTTTTTTTAATATAAATAAATAAATAAACATTCTTTACTTTGGAATCAAGACAACAAAAAGGGGGCAGGGGGAGGGGCACAGGAATTTCCAGTCCTTCTCCATCTCCAAGAGTTGGAAATCTTTTTTGTCTTGCAAAGATTTATATGGTAATAATATTTGTTATATGAAAACGTAACTTATGCTTAATTGGAAATTTTGTAAAGGTAATATGCAAAGTAAAAAAATATTTCAAAAGTTGTCAGTCCCCAACTTTGAGGGATACTTATGAGAAATAACATATTAGAAAGGGTCAGTTGGGTTTTCTGTCTGAAAAGTTAAATGTTCAGCATCTGTATTCTGCATTTGTTACCAAAGCCTCCTTTATCAACAGGAGGAGGCAAATGATACCCTGCAGGTGTTTTAAACATGCAACTTTGCTTATCTGCCTGTATTAATGATCCTTATGGCAGTTGTTATATTAACCTTATCACATGGCTCAGCAATAAGGAGAACATATTGTGAAAGGGAGGGGAAAAAAGCAGTTAGTTCTATCTTGGGACCTTTGTTTCAACCTAGCAATTTTCTGATTTTCAAGTGGCAAGGAGGGAGGGAGGGGAGTCAAAATTAGATTTTGACTAGGTTTTCTTAAAATCTCAAAGAAGAAACTAGACGTGTCCCAGGGGGTGATTCATTAAACATCAAATACTACAAAGATGGCACAGATTAGATTATTGATGGAATACTCATTATGTGAGTTCTAGAATTCTGGAGGAGCTGTGATCAGGAGACAGTAAGTGTTTTTTGAGAAAGCCAGTCTCACCTTTGAGACCCTGAATTGCTCATTTATGGCTGCGGCATTACAAAAAAATGTCATTTGCCCCTCAAAAGACTTCTATTTCCTTCTTCATCCAATCTCTGTGTTCACACAAAGGAAATTCAAAGGCTCTGTCTTTTAATCCCTCTTAACTTTGACAACAATACCAAGCCTGACCCTGAGACCTTTACCTTCTCATTCTCTCAAGGTGTCTGAGAAACCACCTAACTTTATGACTGAAATTAATGTTTTCATTCAGCTGCAAAAGCTTGAGCTCAATACACATAGGAGCAGGGTGAGCACCAGCCCCTTCCGCTCCTTCAGCCAAGTAATATGCTTCTTCCTTTTTTATTTTTTCTTTTCTTTTTTTCATTATGCCTTTAATGCAGAGCAGGGCTACTGATTACAAAGAGGCAGTTTGACTCCAGCAATAGGTCTTCTTCACTAATCCTCACTGTCATGGAAATTCCAGCTGCTACAAGAATAAGAGGCTCAATCCATATTTGCCAGCTCTAATATGAAATCTGTCAGAGCCCAAATTAATGAGTTCCAAATTCCTTACATCACGATAACAGGTTAAGACTGGTCAATTAATTACATAAATCCTTCCCGATTCATTGTGCGTTTGCAGCCCAGATTGTGTCTTACATTACTCCGTGACACAGGGCCTTTTAGCTCCTGTTGTTCTGCAGAAAGGCCCCATTTAAGGGGAGGCTGCCTGCCACGGCAAAATGTGAAATGTCACACGTTAAATTTGCACTTTTCTGGAAGTGCTTTTGTTAAAAAAAAAATTTAAATTAAAGCACAGGGCTCCCAGTACACCACTATGCAAGGGGCAAAAATTGCACTGAATGGATCCCACTGCAGGCACGTTTCTATCTTCTACCTCCAACAGTTCACACAGTCCCCTCTGGACCTGGTGCCCAGAAAGCAGCAGAACCCAGAATGTGTATGTTTGAGAAAATAAATCAAGTATCCTTTTAGCAGCAAAAATATCCAGAAGATTCTTTTCCTTCTGAAAGTATTACAATGGGATTCTTCACATAGCCAGCTTCCCTTTTGTTTGCCAGTATAAGTATTAGATATTTACGACACTGTTGCTCTAATCACGTTTTCAGGAACACACACTGTTCAGATTTATGTTGTGGGCGTTAGACTTGTACAGGCCTTTGCCTTCCAAAAGAATGCCGCTAGTGATTTTTGCTATGTGACTGTGTTAACTGGTACTACCTACAGAGGAAAACTTGAAAATTGCAAGCTCAAAGGACTTCAATAATCACCCATTCCAAACCTTTTCCTTTTCGAAGCATCACAATATGCCTCGAATCACAGCTTGCGGGCGTTGCTGTGACCTAGAACTACGTACGGACTCCCAGATTCCTGGAGCAATCCCTCCTCACCCCTATACATTTACTTGTAGGGTGGCCTTTTAATGCGCCTCTGTACGGAATGAAACCAGTTCTGCTGTGTTTCCTTCGTCCTCTTGTTGCAGGCTGCGGTTTCTGCAAATACACGAGCCCGCAGATGATGCACCAAAGCATACACTGAAATCTCCATAGGGCGTAGGTCCTTTTCCCTTGAGAGCCTAACCCACCGCACCGCACGGTGCAGACACCAGCAGACTCCAGACGGCCACTTCTTCGCTGCGCTGGCCCGGCAGCGCCCTCCTCTGTCCGCCCACAGCCTTGCACCCTCTCTCTTGTATCACGCAGGTTTTCCAGGGCTTGTCTCCTGGCCGGCTTAATGGGGTGCGAGACTTGTCCCTCCCTGCACGCCCCCAACCAACACACACACACACTCTCTCTCTCTCTCTAAACCCTGACCCAGGGCTGTTTGTAGACCTGGAGGAAAGAGCTTCTTCCCAGCGACGCAATTTTGCCACCAGGCGCGACCAAGCACTCCCTGTCCAGACGGGAAGGCGGGTTAAAGCGACGGCAGGTCCCCCTGCAGGTTTTAGAATCTTGGGGAGACTATAAGGGAAGAGGGTTAACTGATGTGTGCGGTGCGCGCGCTTATAAGACATTTGGGACGCGTGGGTTTCGCCCAGCCTCCGGCACTCGCGAGGACCCTCCAGGCCTCAGTCGCACCCAGGCCCAGGCTGCGGGGCGGGTGGAAGCGCCGGCATCCGCAGAACAAAGACTGGTCCGCGGGGTGGTGGGGAAGGCTGCTGCCGCTTCCCCGCGGCTCCCGTTCGAGGGACCTGACCTCGCCTTCCTGGAAACCCACCCGGGCAGCGGGGCCCGGCTCCACGCGTGCTCACAAACCTCGCCAGGGCCCTGGAAGTGATGAACTGGCAGCCCAGAGGGTCATCGGTATTCCAGGCACTCTCCCGCACCAAACCCACTGCCCCGGGCCCCTCTAGATTTTATTTATTATCATTATTTTTTTAATGATTTTCGAGCAGCCAGAGTCGCCGTCTTAACGCCGGGACCTGGAGGGCCCAAGTTGGAAGTAGGTGGGGCAGGGGAGAGGGCGCTGCAGGCTGTGTTGTAAATCGCTGCCTTTTTGCGGTTGTTGTTCCCACTCACCACCCGCAGCCCCCCTCCACCCGGGTGGTTTTTTTTTTTTCCCCCTTTCTTTCCGCAGTGCAGTTGCTATGGGTTACCAGGGTGGTTGCCATGGGTTACCGGACCGAGGCAGACTGGCTCGCTACCTGCCACCCAGTCACCGCTGCGGTCGGCAGAGCGGCCCGGGCGGGAGGCTGCAGGAACGCGCGTGTGCGGGACGAGGCGCGGGGAGTGTGCGCGACCAGCGGAGGCGCGGCAGCCAACGGGCGGCCGAGGGGGCAGCCGCGGGAGTTGCCGCCGCCAGTGGGGTGGGGGGCAAAGCTATAAAGAAGGCCCAGAGGTAAGAAACTAGCAAAAACACAACCTCAAGTTATGCCCGTGCTGTGCCTCTAAGCAGCAAAGACAAGCGGTGTGGGGCTTTGGATCAATCTACACTTCTCGTCGGGGGAGAAAGGGTATTTTCCTCTTTAGCATAAGTCATTTGCATAGTGTCTTTAGACAGGAGTTTAAATTCAACAGAAAATTGTAGCTTATTTTTTTTCTCTTTTCCTCTTTATCTTTTGAAAAGAAGTCTTTGGAATTTTGGAGAAAAAGAAAAGGGTCATTAACTACCAGAGTTTTTGCAGCTAAAATAAATTAGTGTCCAATGCACTGTTCATAACAATGATCTAGAAAAGTTTCCAGCAAGAGTGAAGAGCAATTGTGTCTGACTTAAATGGACAATGGTGACTCATTTGTGAGATGCAAATGGCAAAGAATAGAGCCAAAATCCTTCGTAAATATTTTAGTTTTTAAAGAAATTGTTGCTTATTTACATCCTTCTAAAATTTTTGGATTCCTTACATTAAAGTGCATTAATTTCTTATGACTTTTATTAGAAAGGAAAAATGTATCTATGCTTTGAATGTGAAATTGCAATAACTAATTTCAGACAGTATTTTGTCTTTGAAAATGTATTTATATATAATAAAGTAACAAAAGGTCTGTTTCCCAAACAAAAGCAGAAAATTGTATTGAAATTGTTTCCTCCATTGAAAAGATGCTGCATTGTATTCAGAGGATACCACCTGAGTAATTTAAATATTGAGAGGAAAATTATTTAGAAACAGAATAAGCTTTTGTTTTGTTATTTTTGTCTTGGAATTTTAGAGGCCTTTTGTAAAAGAAGATGCTCCTTTATGGCTGAAATACAGAAAACCTTATTTGTACTACAGTGGCTCAATAATGATGAATCCTTTTAAATATATATATATATTTAAAACAACATTCAATTTAGTGTTGGATATAATGGTCATTGTTGCTAGGCTAAATTAATTTGTTTAAATTTTAAGGTTGTTGCATATCACTTGTTTATATTTAATTATTCAATAAAGTATGGACTAGGCTTGAAAAGTTCCTGCATGATATTTAATATCTTAAGGGACATAAGTACTTAAAGGTAAACATTTCTGTTTTTCCTTAGTAATTTTTAAAACATGAAATTTCAACTAGAATTTAAATCACTTTCATCCAAGTGAGACTTTAAAAGAAGCCCTAAGTAACAGGTTGTTGACTTTCACTGTTGACACTCTTGGGTCATATATAAAACCAGTTCTTAAAAAAAAACAAAACAAACAAACAAAACACATGAAACTGCTTTATAGGTGACCTGCTTTGTAGTTTAGACCTTCAAAATTTTTAGCCAGGGAAATACAGTTTTGATGTAAATAAATCATAAAACACCCAGGATTAGAATTCTTTACATTTCAGTTACATTAAAAGTAGTTTTAAATAAATATGCTATTTAGTTAAGTAATTATTTTCTTTTCCTAAAGAAAGCTTTATAAAAATATGCCAAAGAAAATTAAGATACTTGAACAAAGCCAGAAAGCCATTGGGGGCTGAAGTTCATCTAAATATCTCAGCTTCTGGATCTCAGTTTTAACCATGCTTAGATATCAAAACAAACCTGTACAGCCTGAGTAAATACGAAAGCAAATTTTACCCAACCTCTTCAATCATTCAAAAACACACTGAATTTAGGTCTAAGTCAAAAGAAGTACATTCTCATATAATAAGTGATTCAACAAACTAAAGTTGATTTTTTTTCATGTTTAATGTGAAAATGGTGAATTCATGAGGTTTACATACCATAGTACTAGGCATTATTTAATATTCAATTTGATGGTTGTTATATCGTCAAAAAATAATATGACTATTGGTAGCATATATTACATGCTTTTCAGAACTGCTGAAAAACAGAAATAATTTGAATTTAAATGCATATCACCACAGAGCTGGGGAGTGCTCATAAATGAGGGGATTGGTAAACTTTACATGTTGACAAGATAAGAAATTGCTATACTTCTTTTTTTTTCTATATTAAAATGAGTCTTAGGTGATAAAACAACAATATCCAATACATTAAATCAGAATATTTACAAAAGTTCAATAATACTTAAGACAAAACAAAAAGGAGAAATTATAGAAATCATTCTTATTCTAATATAATATTTATTTTTCTATTTTCTTCTTAGTTACCAGAATTTCAAAGACCTTTTAATGATACAATAACTTTTAAACTCTTAGTTAAAATGAGGTAAAGTAATGTTTAATTATAGCAACAAGTTATCCCAATTATGTAAAAATATCTTCCTGTTAGTTTCAGAGATATTTTGCATTGTTCAACAGGGAAAAACTTGGATAATTATCTTAAGAAAATGCTGCCTCATCTGAAATTTGGAGTTCAGTGTAGTTTAAGACATTTTCTCTTTGGACCATAAAAAAAATTTTTTAATTATATTCAATCATACCAGTTCTCTGGCAGATACCTAAAAAGAAAGGACTTTTTAAAAATGAATAATTAATTCTGAAATTAACAATTGATATCCTTTTCTAAATTATAGAAGTACTTATTGGTAAAATTAAGTTTATTAATTTGTATAAGGTCCTATTCTAACTTAAAGATAAATAACAAGTAACAACCACTGACAAAATTTTCTAATGATAAGAAATTGACATTTAGTCAGAAAATATATCATTAACCTATAATTCTAATTTTACACAATGATAATGAAAACAAATGATTTGTTTCCAGAAACCACGTGTTAAAGCTGATTTTGGACAATGAAACTGTATTTCTGAATCTAGTTATTGCACATACAAGCAAAATTACGAGCACTATTTCTGTCTTGCCGAAGATGTAAACATTATTTTAACATGTTGTTGTTCCCTTTCCCATGTAAGTATGAAATAGAATCCTGGAAAGGTTAAACACTCTTAAAGGATTTCACTCAAACACCCAAATGCAAAGTGTTTTCCCAGTGCAGGGGAGGCACCCACAAAAGATCAGCCACATGTCTGAATGAGACAGGCTGATCTAGCCTGTGAGTCTTCCTAGTGGTTAAGCTCACACATGTTGTGTTTACCGTAACGCTGCCTCATGGATACAAGAAGGAACCCTCTATCTGGATTGTAAATGCTATCTACTGCCCTATCTTTTCAAATTCAATAAAACCAACAAGGTTTTCTTTTTTAACATATAAATCATTTCATTTGAGGACAGGATCTTATTTTACCAATAATGCTTGCCGATAAAAGAGAGTGTTGCAATCACAGGGTTTTAGCTTTTTCCGGAAGCTTAGCCAAAATAAGACAACATAAAAACAGCACTAATAAACAACCCAACATCTTGAAGAATTTAAATACCTTATATCATGACAATGAGCTTTAGGTAAGAATATATCATCAGTGAGCTTTCTTCTCTATGACTGGACATAATTTGCTATTCCTAAAATGGTCACATTAGAATTCTTTTTCAGGATTCCTGCGGAGCTGTACTCATTTTACACCCACGTGAACTGCTGTCATCACTACTGTGTCCAAACCCAGAGGATGAACTGGAAAAGAAGAGAGAGGGAAATAATAAAAAGAGGAAATTGGTTTTCACAACACACTCAAAGCCTGAGTAACAGAGGAGAACTTTAATTATCTCCAGTCACAAAGAGAGACAGGAAATTTGGACTTTTAATTAGCCATTTGGAGTGCAGTTGGATATTTTTTTAGCTAGATAATTTAAACGCGAATAATTCAAGTCTGACTAAATGAAAGTCACATAATCAGAATACAGATAATTGAATTTCTACTGCATTCATTAATTCAGTGTGGAGGTGTGTGTGAAGACTACCATGATGAGCTGTCACAACTCAATAAAATCTCAGTCAATTAATTTTTTCATTATCTTAGTATAATATCAACAAAAAAGTGAAGTGTATGTAACTCCCCATACACAGGCATATGTGTACTATATAAATACATACATATTACATCAAAATGCAAGGAAGTACCTTTCTGAATCATAATCTATATTGTTTTCTTTTTTTCCTTCTTCATCTTCTTCAGGAAAGCGTCTGTTCATCAAGGCAAACTTGTGAATTGCTTCCTCTACAGAGTATTTAGTCTGCCCAGAAACGCACGCCTCGATGTCTTCTGAATTCAGATGGCTTTGCAAGAAGAGGTGAAGGCTGCTGTCTGAAAGCAGAAGTGCGTTGTGTAGGACCCTATATAAGGAGGGAAAAGGAGAAATAATCAGTGAACAGAAATGGACCACTATAGGACAGGAGAAAGAGAAACATTAGAAATGTGCCAAGGAAGTCATTTCTCAGCTAGGACAAACTCTCCACCCATTATGGACTCTCCCTATTAAAGGGATGAAAGCATATGTTAACTTTTATTCAATTATTTGGAAATTTAGGTGAGTAAAAACATGAAGCTAATAGTTAAGAACATCTGTTAAAAGAATAACTTCAAGGACATTTCTTCAATTTAACCATCTGTTATGGCCATGTGGATTAATTATGGAAATATTTTGCTTATGTAGTCACAGAAATTTATTCTACTTAAAAAAATTTTTTACTGCCAACCAGTATGTCAATTCTGTGATCTTTATGGGCTAGGCTGTCAGGAAACATCAAAACTTTCAACTACTATTAAAAGTCATCTCTTTATTGGAAAAGAAAAACGCTTTATAGGTATGCTTGTACAAGTTTCCAAAGGCTCAGGTGAGAGGTGGCTTTTTTTTTTTTTTTTTTTTTAAAGACATAGGATTAACCAGAAATTTCCTTAAAATCTTCAGTGGTACAAAGAGTGTACAGATTTCAACCAGTGTCTCAAAACTACAGAGAGGAATAAAAACTACCCTTTAGCAAAATCTACACATGCTCAAATTCATCTAATCAGAGAATGTGGTTTTTTTTTTTTTTTTCTGACAAAGTACACCCTTATATTGAAACAAAAACTGTTCTTTATCTTTTTAGCAAAGACTTTTAGGTACGATAATTTTGTCTCTATTAATAACAAAATAGTGACAAGATACTAAAACCAATTGTAAGGTACAAAACCCAAGTATAATTTTCCCCAACATGGGATTTTTCATATGTAGGGCAATGAAAAATGGGTTATGTATTTAAGACTAAATGGGCCTTACTTTGTACTCCACATTTTTAAACAAGTAACCAGGAAAGTATATCGCTTTTGGTCATCCATATTAAACTTACTTAAAATCCAAGGTCATTAGCATATTTCCTTTTCTTTCAAAATGAAAGATTTATTTTTTCAAGAAGGCAAATGTCTAAAAAAACAGAGCCTCCACACCAAAATCTAGCCATCCCCTTGGTTGCAACAGGCTTACAAATGTAGTTTTAGAAAATATTTTTTACTGGCCTACAAAAAGAAAAAGTAAAACTTTTGCACTTTTTAAAAGGCAAAGCAACTAAATATTTCCTCTCCCTCTGTGTCATCTCCCCCAGGTTTTCCCAGAAGATGCCCATAATCACATGATAAACAGTAATTGACCAAACACGAGTCGTAAAGTAACAAATTCCTCTTTCTACTCTTTGAGATTTATTTTCTACATTTACAAATGTTTACCACCCTTGTTTTAAATACTTCAACTCAAGAGGAGATTTATATGGCAATGACTCATTAATATTAACTTGCATTTGCTGTGAAGTTTGAACAGTGTTTCCTGCCACCTCTGGTACAAGTAACTGCTCATAGGCTCATACTTACTGCTTTGTTCCTGGTGGAAATGTGTTTTATTTTCTTTATAAAATAATGGATAATCTTTAAAATTGATTTTAGATGGTTCAAGGCATTACACCGCAAAAGTAATGAGCACTAATGCCAATGATATTGGACACAAATTCATTTTAGCTTCATTTCATGTCTAACACAATTCTACTGAGGCTTGAACGGCTCACGTGCTGTTATTAACTTGCTAACCTAACACATGGGTACAGCAAACAAAAGTGATCAGAGCCTAGGTTGATTGGGACCTCAAGGCTACTGTCTTTTTTGTTGAGCTATAATTCAATTTCCAATTTTACTGTACCTCAGGCTCATTTCCCAGGGCTTTCTTTTCTGCTTAATACTGCCATCTGGAGGACACACAGGTGAAAAGCAAGAGGGAGCCAACCAGGCACCCCAAACTCTCAGTTCTGAAGTGGGAGAAAGATGTGGAAGGGTAGGGACCCTCTGTCCACCCACACATGCCA
This sequence comes from Noctilio leporinus, assembly GCA_004026585.1. Classification (NCBI taxonomy): domain Eukaryota; kingdom Metazoa; phylum Chordata; class Mammalia; order Chiroptera; family Noctilionidae; genus Noctilio; species Noctilio leporinus. The sequence continues at coordinate 303,738 of PVIW01001265.1, read as the reverse complement.
CAAGTTCAAAAACAGGACATCAGCTATGCACACTTCTGGCTTTTTCCATTCTTTCAGTCTGGCTGGCTAAATTTACGCAACTGCACTCCACAGGTATGAGTTTCAGATAAGTAAAAATAATTTTTCATGTATAGATGATTTCCATTTTTACTCAAGTATTTCATTCCAAAATTAAGAATACAAAATTTTGAGAGTGTTCTCCCACCTGCTCAGTGAGCATAACCAGTTCATTTAAAGTTATGTCTGGTTTAATATATATCAGAGAGCGTTGTTGTGACTGCCATCACCATAATATTAAATCTTATTTTAACCTGAGTCATATTTGCACCACATTTTCCACAAACAAATCTAATAGCAGTAAATCAACTTCAGACTTGATATAAAGAGTACTTTGTAAAACAGTCAATAAAATGTCATCATTATAAGCCTCCATAAAAATAAATGTATACAATTTTCAAGCTTTTATAAAAGGAACAAAATAACAGCCTCCAGAATTTTAAGGGAATTTGTGGAAAGCTATTTAAAACATGAGTCAAAAGTTATTCCTTTTCCCATAACAACTTTAAACTAAACAAAGCAAAACATGTTTTTTCTTGAATTGGATACAGTTGAAAATCTGGTTTTCCTCAACATAATTTTATTAGGTGTATTATATGTTGGTTCAGTTGAGAACAATACTATATAGCTATGCAAAAACAATTCATCTTAATTAAGGATGCCCTGGGCCTGCTGAACCCAATGTAATGATGTATGTACATACTTGTATAGCATGTTGAAAACTAGCAGTTTGATGTAGGAAAACAAATTTAATTCAGCCTGTTTACCTCTTACCATGAGAAAAAATACAACCTGCAAGTCTTCAATGAAAACATTCATGAACTGTGCTGTGGTGCCCTCTATTGACACATAAGCTGTGTGTGTGTGTGTGTGTGTGTGTGTGTGTGTGTGTGTAAAACTGGAGTATTTCTATGGCATCCCTTTGTAAAAAAAAACCATAATATTACTTCAGTTTTGAAGAAAAGCAAAAGCCTTACGTTGTAAGGTACATGATGGATTTAATAAAGGACAGCTGGCTCTCATTCATGATTATCAATCAAGGGTAAAAAAATTAGTAGAAATTTCACAGTGAGACTCTACCAATAGACTTTATATTTGTAATCTATAACTTTCTTTTCCGTAAGTGCAAGAAGACATTAGGGTTAATGAATGTATTGCTGGGGACAAGACACAGTGCTGAGATGGCTAAGTTCAATTTCAAAAAGTGGGCTTGAGTTGGGGGATACCTGGAGCTCCAAAGACATGGTTCAGACAAATTATGCTGGTTGAGACTGAATCAAGCTGGTTTCAGACTGACTCAAACTGGTTCAAGCCAGCTGAGGCTGGATAAAATTGGTGCAAACTGGCTGAAACCTGATCAAACCAGTTCAAACCAGATCTAACCAGCTGAGGCTGGATCAAACCGGTTTGATCTGGCTGAGGCCAGTATCAGACTGGCTGAGACCAGTTCAGATCAGCTCAGATAAGGCTGTGTATGGATTCGGTGAATTTTTTTGAAGACTCTTTCAATGCCTTTTCCCATTCCATGATGGATGATTCATGAGCGCACCTGCCCACATCCTACTGCATATTCAGCAGTTTTTGACCCAAAAAAATGTAACCTCCATGCCCCACCCTCCCTATTCATCAGATATTGCCCTAGGCAACTGTTTCTCCCTGAAGGATAAAAGTCCTCAAAGGGAAACAGTTTTATGATGGGAAAGATGTGAAACATGTAAAATGCCAGAAGCACTAAAAGGTATCAAAATCCACAAGCTCAAAAACTGTTTTTGAACAGTGCAAAAAATGTCTTGATAGGTGTATTGCATCACATGTAAGAATAAATACACAGTTTTTAAAAAATATTTATAAAATATATTTTATAAATTTATAAATATCATGCTGGTTCTACAGTACTATGTAGTGAACTCAAAAGGAGATTACTTCAAATCCTCAAGTTAATGGAAAGAAGAGTCCAGAGACTGGGCCACTTACCCAGCAGTCATATGACTCAGCCAAAGTTAGAAAAATGAGCTCAGACAATTTCATTTCTAAGTGCATCAGATAAATAATGGCCAATACTTAGCTACCAAATATTATAAACCAGACTGTTGTGAGTGCTAATTCATTTAATCCTCTCAACAATCTTGTACAGTAGGTACCATTTTACAGATGGAAAAACACAGGCAAAGAGGATGAAAAGACTTATCCAAGCTCCCAGTTTATAAGTAGCAGAGGCAGGATTTGAACCCACACATTCTGGACTTAAACGAACGTGCAGTCCCATGGAATGGGTATTCCCATTCCAGAGTAGAAAAAAAGAGAAATTCTCATAGTGTAAATTTAAATCACCTTAACTATAGAACCTCCCATCACCCAGTAATCCAGGGTTAATAACCCACGGAGACTATCAAACCCCAGTAAATACTCCCTTATAAATATTCCCTCCAAAGTGTTGAGTTAAACTATTCATTTAGAGGAGTCCAGAAGGGTATTAGTGGTCCACTGCAGAGCTGATTTTCGTCTGCCAATTCTAACTGTTGTAAATAAGAAGTGCCTTTTTAATAAGGTGCATCTGTCTCCTGGCAAATTTTAGTTTTGTCAGCTAAACTTCCAAGTAATTTGGCTCTGCTTTACAGCTTAAGGGACTGCCTATTTATTATCTGACTCAATTAGTTCCTTGTTTTCTTTCTGCAAGATTTGGTCCCAAATATGCAACATCAGACATGAGCCACCAGGTGGCGCTCTAATACAGGAAATGAACAGCAGAGATGGGATCTGAAGCCGATCATTAACATTTCAGGAAGGGTTCTGTTCTCCCCACCTGATCCCTAGACACTGGGCTCTTGCAAAGCACTTTTCTCGCCTTTCACGTGTGTCCACCTGAGTTTCTGTACACTTACTTTCTGAGGAAATCTTCCAAACCCTGACGCCGTTGATCCACATGCTGGCGATTGTTCATGTTGAAAAATAGGTTTTTAGATGGAAGTTCTGGCAGTTGCCTTATGAGAAAGAAAGAAGTTATAATTTTATAATTATCAAATTAAGGTGGCTTAGTTACAGAAACCTCTCAAAGTAAAAGCAAACTGTGCATGATAATTATCGCACAATGATTCTATATTACATACATAGTTAATAAGGATAAGATACAAAAGAAAAAACCCACTTCTAAACATTTTTGAGGACTTTCATGGTCAATACCCATAAAGTTGGTGGAATTCAAGTGATAAAATTTTAATTTAGATGCTGTAGCCCCAAAACTACCTAAAGCTATAATTACAATCAAGAAGAATGCCTATACATCCTATGCACATTAAATTTCTAAATATTGAATATAATAATAAAGTCTCCTCGATATACTCTTTAAGTCACTTACACCAGCAAGGCATTACTTTGGAGCCTCTGCCTCAGCCACACGAATTCTCTGTATCTTCTTCGTACACAAGATGTTTTCATGGTAAAACACATGCTATTGGTCTGTTTAGAAAAAAGAAAAATATAAGCCTCGTTTGAGGGAAAAAAAAAATGCTTTTTTCTTTTAGAACTCACTAGATGCTCCCCAAATTTTGTTTAAATGGGATTTGTAAAACCAACACTACCTTTGCATTTAAACCAGAATTAAGCAACATTGACCTGGGACAAGCCACTCCCTGCGGCCAAAGTAGCCTCCTGATCTCCTACCAGCACTGCTTTCAAAGAAGAATCATAAAAATTAAATCCTGAAGCCTAAAGGGCCCACAAGCACTCAGGGTCATCTGCTGCATTTTAACACCCTCCATCTGTCCATGTTGCTGGAGAAGCCTTTGGGGACTAGAGACACTTTGTCCTGGTCCCCACCATGTGATGTCACAGAAGCCATCATGTCCCCGATATGGCCATCACTCCAGATCACACAAATCACCGGTAACCCTGAAGTCAGTTTTAAACAAGAGAAGAGCAACCCCTCTCTCTACTACACGTGTGAGGGAGTGGGATCTGAGTTACAAAGTACAAAGGGGTGTGATGCACAGGGACAAACATTCTCGAAGGTGACCCAGATTCCAGTCCTGGCTCTGCTTTGGGGCAAATCACTTGAACTCCAGTTTCCTAAGTGATAAAACAGGGATGAAACAGTGCATACCTATTTCACAGGGTGGCTGTGAGAGCTGATAGCTAGCAGTTGACAAATATTATCTATTAACATAATTAGTTACTCAATGTTGGTTTCCTTCCAGCTTCCCTAAGGCAGACATGGAAAAGCCACCTAAAGAGTCCCCATCCTCCCCTGGTTGTTGGCACAGTGCGTAAGGCGCCAACATGTGAACCCAAAGGTCGCTGGTTCGATTCCCAGCCAGGGCTACATAACCAGGTTGCAAGCCAGGTTCATAGCTGGAGGCAGGTGAAAGGCAACCATATATTGATGTCTCTCTCCTTCTCTGCCTTTCTCCCTTCCCCTCTCTCTGAAAAATAATAAATAAAAATCTTTTTAAAAATACAAATGGATTTAAAAAAAAGAAAGAAAACCAACTCACAGAAAACAAATTTAAAAAAGAGTCCCCATCCTCATCAAAATGACAAGGTCTCTCTTTTGGGTAAACACTATACTGGCAAACATGTGCGTTTCTCCTTTGGGCAACATAGGAGATGGATAAATATTTGTCTATTGATTTTGTACAAAGATCTCTATTCTTTATATTTATTTCAAATTTCTATTTCATAATCTTTAATTGCCAAATGAGAAAATTTTTGCTCCACCATTTTATAAGCACCCTGCAGTTGTTTTTCTTGGGAAATGTGATTAGCCCCCAGGAAACACAGGACAGAGTTCCTGGTATGTCTCAGAAAACCTTGGTTGCAGAGAGGTTAGTAAGAGACCTGCCCCCAAAGTAGTCACTGGCCTAAATCCCATCCAACAATGCCGGATGGAGTTTGTGGCACAATATCACTCTGTCTGTGGATTTCAAAGCACACCAGGGCTTCACTTTGATGTGACCCTTGGGGACTAGGAGAGCAGACCATTTACACCAGAATGAGTGCCCTTAATGAGGCTGGGCAGGCAGGTATCCTCTCAGAGCTCCCTCCCCAGAGAGTATCAGGCCACGGCCCGGACTCCATTGCCTCAGGTACACACTGGGTTGATTTCAAGCTTTGTCATTTCCCCGAACTTCTCTGTTCAGGATCATTGTGGGTGCCAGTAACTGGGGATTCCACTAGCACCTACATCAGACAAAGGTCCATCTACCTGTAAGTATTTCATTTACAAAACATGTTCAGGAGACTATAGCATATAATAGACTTCCCACCTCTATAATCCACTCATTTAAAATTCCGAGTAAAAGATAGGATTTCAGAGTCACCTAGTATCATTTCCCTTGAGATTAAGTTAAATGGGTGAAACACCTGCTTCTCCACCTACAAAGCTCCATGGGTACAGCATCTCAGGACAGCTGGTGACTCCAATTCTCCCACCAGCTCTTAATTGTACAACAGGCGGAAGCCACTTCAGGATCAGACGACACTAACATCTCTAATTTATTAAGTTCCTCTAAATCTAGTTGCTTGTTTCTGCTTTTTATCAAGCCAAGATTCATTCATTGTCAAGTTATTAGCATGTCAGAAATGCCAGAACACCACCAAATATTTGTGGAACCCATCACTTCTGGTTCAAGGTGGACATTTCTGAATTCATATCATGCTACTTATGTAGCAGAGAAAAAGCTATGCTTTCATTGACTCCCAGAGGATAATCAAATTTCATGCCTACCATAAAAGTATGTGATAAGGACCTACACATTTTTTTAGAGGAAGGTAAAAGGCAACTAAAGAATTTCATTTTCAAAGGCATAATCTTATTTGTGTTATAATTGTCCATACATAATTTATATCTGGTGTGACATTATGAGTAAAACCAAAACAAAGTTACAATACAAAGTATACCATGAATTGTATACGTATTTGCATCTTCATGAAGGCAATAAACATTGGAATACTAGTATTAACAAAGGTACAATAAGGAATTCAAATAAGAAATTTTCAACGTTAGGGACCATCTTACTTCCTTTAAGATCCACGCATTAGTTGTGATCATTAAATTTGGTTGTCTGAATTAGGATAACTTCACAAATTTCCATTATAAATATATCATACAATCCCATCAAACATTTGTTACTAAGAATGACTATGATTGCTATAGTCTGCATACTTACATGAATACATATCTCATAGTCGATATAGGAATGCCAGAAGTCCTCCTTCTGAATCCTAGGGTCGCGAACCCAGACACTTACAAATTCCTGTAAGGGCATAATAGACAAGGCTGTGTACCAAGATCTCTAGTAGGGCTGGCAAGAGATGAGAGAAATGGCTGTACTAGAACAAAGCGGAAATGAGCTTTAACCAGCGTGGTTATGATTCTTTAAAAAAAACAGGAAGTGAATGAATTGCGCTCCATAGGAAGTGACCACCCCCACCACCAAAAAAAAGAACACATTGCCACAAAATGGGATTTTCTTAAATAATGCAAAACCAAGCTGGTTGCACTTCTGGAGCATTTTATAGGTTATATGAGGATAGTAAGAAAGTATACTTTAATCATGAAAAATAGGTTCACATTTTTCTCAAATTTTAAAAGTGGTCATTACTTACTTTCTTCATCTCTCTAAATTAAGACTATAGGCCTTGCCTAATACATCACTTCCTAGAATACAAATGAGAAAGAGTAGCAAAGGTCACATGAAAAGCAAGGAATGAGAGTTGACAATGACTTTGTGTATGCCCTCAGCTTCATGAGGGTAAGCTTAGTTTATATTTATTTATTTGTTTGTTTATTTATTTATTTATTTATAAGAGGGCTTTTTGGGGTTTTTAAAAGATTTTATTCATTATTTTTAGAGAGGGGAAGGGAGGGAGGAAGAAAGAGAGAGAAACATCAGTGTATGGTTCCTTTCACCTGCCTCCAGTTGGGGACCTGGCTGGAGACCTGGCTTGCAACCTGGATATGTGCCCTGGCTGGGAATCGAACCAGCAACCATTGGGTTCACAGGCCAGTGCTCAGTCCACTGAGCCACACCAGCCAGGGCTAAGCTTAGTTTAAAACAATGATAACGTGCATACAAAAATGTATTATGTTTGGGCCCTGGCTGGTGGCACAGTGGATTAGGACCTGGCCTGGGAACCCAAAGGTCACTGGTTCAATTCCTAGTCAGGGCACATAACCAGGTTGCAAGCCAGGTCTCCAGCCAGGTCTCCAGCCAGGTCTGTAGCTGGAGGCAGGTGAAAGGCAACCATACAGTGATATCTTTCTCCCTCTCTGACTCTCTCCTTATCCCTCTCTCTAAAAATAACAAATTAAATCTTTTTTAAAATAGAAAAAAATGTATTATGTTTGGCATGATAAATTTTAAAGTATAATTTATTCACTTGCTTATTATAAATTTATTGATTTAATTTTCAAATTTTTAACTTTTGGTTCAAAAAGAGGGGCTTAACCACTGCAATAAAGCATGCAAAACCTAAATAAATCAATAAAAAGGGGCTTCAAAACTGACATTGTAGCTTTTTTTTTTTTTTTTCACATCATCTGCTATAACCATTTCTTATGGCTTTGCTTTGGCACATCTGAGAGGCGGGCTATAAACACCCTAGAGCGGAAGTGGAAGAAAGGCTGTGGAGTTTTCTGGACAGGACACCTTCATTCTACTATGCAGATAATAAAATGAGAATTTTCAGTAGAGTATTTTTTTTTAAGTTTAATGTTTATAGATTTGAGAGAGAGAATGACGAACATTGATTTATTGTTCCACTTATTCATGTGTTCCTTGGTTGCCCTGAGGATCAACTCTCTCACCTTGGTATATCAGGACAACGCTCCAACCTGGCCAGGGGAGTACAGAGGATTTTTAAAAGGAGAAAATAGTCCACACTCCCTGAAAATAACTTTTGCCACCTGTCACATTTCACCTTCTAAGACAACATGCACTTTGTTCCTGCCTTTGGGACCTCTCTGCCCCACTGCTTGCCCTCAGTAGATAAGATTTATGAGTTAATGTTCCAAAAATTTTTGTATTCTTAAAATTATTTTATTGATTTTATAATGAGGAAAGGAGGGAGGGAGGGAAAGTGGGAAAGAGATCTGTTGTTCCATTTATGTATTCACTGGTTGATTCTTGTATGTGCTCTGACTGGGGATCGAACCCACAACCTTTCATGTTGGGATGAGAATCTAACCAACCGAGCTATCCAGCCAGAGCTCATTGTGTATTTTTAATGTCATTTGGAAGATAGAGAGGCAATTAAAAAAAGGTAATAATATAGTGATCTTCAATGTTGCAGCTATTATTTCTTACATTCTAAATTGTAAGAGGTACTCGACAAACAATGGTTAAAACAAAGTATTTATAATAGCCCCTCACTCCATAGTGTGATTGGGCCACAGATAAAGCACATTCTGCCCAGAGATGGAAACAGAAACGGAAACTGAAACAAAACCCAGGCGGCCTGCCATGGGCCTGTCCACATTTCACCTCGTCTCCTGTTAGTGTGTGTGTCTGCATGTGTAGCTCATTTCCTGGAGCACTTTTCACACATCCACAGTCCTTTGAAGAAATGAATCAATTATCAATGAATGGATGAACAGAAAGAAGGACAAATAGGTTAGGAATAGGGAGGAAGACCAGAGTCCAGAGAAGACCACATTTATTCCCTCCAACACCCCACACACTCAGAGCTGCATTCTGACTTTCAGGGGCCCTGCTCCGAAACACAATATTCAAAATCCTACTTCATGACTTCACTGGCACAAAGATGAAGGTATTACTATTACATATTAAAACCTTTTCTTTGACTTAAAAGTTCATTGTATTTTTCTGATTAAAAAAATTTTTTAGGCCCTGGCTGGTGGCACAGTGGATAAGGAGACAGCCTGCGAACCCGAAGGTTGCTGGTTCGATTCCCAGCCAAGGCAAATAACCAGGCTGCAAGCCAAGTCTCCAGCCAGGTCTGTAGCTGGAGGCAGGTGAAAGACAACCATACATTGATGTTTTTCTCCCCCTTTCTGCCTCTCTCCCTTCCCTTCTGTCTGGAAATAATAAACAATATCTTCTTTTAAAAAAAAAAATTTTAACGCTTTAATGGGTCCCTATAAGTAGTGTGGGCCATGGTCTGAGCCTACACTCTGGGCCATGCAGAAAACTGCCAACAGTTCATGAGGTCATCCCGCCCTGCCTTGGGCCAGGAGGCTCCTAGTCATCAAGTCACATGGAAGCCACACTCCCTCACAGGGTACTGGCAGCTCTGTTTTTCCAGTGAGAAGGCAGAAGTCCTTAAATAAACCAAAAGGGAAATTAAATATTTCCAACAGCTCAATGTTCCATATTAACAGAAGACATGCACGTTACTGATTATACAAAAACAAGATTAAAAAAAAAAAAAAAAAAAAAACACATTTGCCAACTTACTACAAAGTTATGATTAAAAAAAAATGTTATGTTTCTGAACTTAAACTATCAAATCTACATAGTCACATATGCCTGACCACTCAACATATGATTAATCAATAATGAACAATGACAAATTTTCTGGAAAAAAAAGTGGGGCTTTTGTTCCCCTGTGTGTTTGCAATTGTCCAGTTGTTAACATAGAAACTTTGAGTAACATGTCCCTTTTCATGGAAAGAATACTGTTTTATGATCACAAGACTAGGGGAATGTTCTGTTATCCACTTCCTAAATCATGAATTTATTCACTGAGCCTCTGTTTCCACATCTGGACAATGGGAATAATGCCTGTCCAACCTATCTCAGCTGTTTCATTAGGAGAATCAAATTACAAAATACTGGTGAAAACACTGGGAAATTTTCCATTAGGTACTACATGAATATAAAGTTATTATACTTTTCTATGTAAAGTATTATTATATACAAAGGGAAACACTTATAAACCCAAAGCTTCATACAAACTGACTGGCAATCAGCAATTAAGAAAAGGTTAACCAACTATATATGTCTCTTAGAGATATTTATTTATTTATTTATACATAGAGTTGGAAAGGGAGGAAGAGTAATATCTATGTGAGAGAGAAACATCGATCAAGTTGCCTCTCGTACATGCCCCAACCAGGGACCAAACCTGCAACTCAGGCCAGTGCCCTGACAAGGAATAGAACCAGCAACCTTTTGCTTTGTCGGACAACACCCAACCAACTGAGCCATACCAGTCAGGGCTATATGGTTTTAAAGTAAAAATGATCAGGGATCCAGTACAAACACTTCAAAGACTGATTTTTCAGTGACAGGTGGAGTTACCTAAAGATTTCACAGTACTCAGAGCAAGCCCTTCAGAATATTTGCAAAAGGAATGGACAGCAGAGTGACATATTCATAAAGAATTTCTTGGCCCTAGCTGGTGGCACAGTGGATAAAGTGCTGGCCTGCAAACCCAAAGGTCACTGGTTAAATTTCCAGCCAGGGCATATAACCAGGATGCAAGCCAGGTCTCCAGCCAGGTCCATAGCTGAAGGCAGGTGAAAGGCAACCATACATTGATGACTCTCTCCTCCCTGTTTCTCTCCCTTCCTCTCTCTCTAAAAATAATAAAATCTTTAACAAAAAAAAAAAAAATTTTTTTTTTCATTTCAATGAGTTAGATTCTCAGACTCTACCATTATTACTACTTATTAAGTATAATCTTTCATCTTATTGGAGAGTAGCATGTTGAATATAATATATTCTAAAACCATGCTGGGAGGAAAAATGACTTCTAAGAACACAGCAATACATTTTGATATGCACAGTCAAAATTAACTGTGGTGTTAAGATTCCAAATATTTGGCCAATCCTGAAAATACTTGACTAGGTTAAAGTGCTGAATACCAGTCTTCTTTTGCGGATGGTGAACTTTCTGCCTCCTTGTTCTCTTAAATGTTGCTGTAACCTTGAGAGCTATTCCAGGCTGCTATTCTTCACACCTTGCCATTCCAGGATGACCTTACCCAAACATAGTTTTAAGCACCCAGACCAGTCCCAGCCACTCTCCACATATCTAGCCTCTTGCCTAGGTGGCCCAACTTGGAGGTCCCGCTCTTTCCACATCACCCTGTTTTCCATCTCATCCCCAGCAACCCCAGCTAGAAGCCCATTTACCCCAGACTTCTCTCTTTAAGTCACCTCCAGATCCACCCTCCTTTGAACCTACACTCTATTACCTCTGCTACCACTTTGGTTCAAGGACCGCAGGACCAACATTACTGCAAGGGAGGTGGAGGGCTGCTAAATGATCTCCAGGCCTGTAACCAAATCATCTGCTACACAAAGACAAGAATGGGTTTCTTTCCTTCATTGTCTCTCAGGGGAAAACGGAAAAACAAGAACTAGCAAGGATTTGAGTGACAAACACCTGGATTCAGATCAGAAGACTGTTCGTTTGCCTATCACACCCTTCCTGGAAATTGCGCTGCAACTGCCTGATTAAGTCCACTGGTCCTGGCTCCACCTGGACCAAACAGAGACCATAAAGGGTGAATAGACACCTAAATCCTTTCTTTATTAATATTGATTTCTCTTTGTCTTGTGACTTTCTCCCTTTTTTTCTTTCTTTCTTTATTTTTTTTTCCTGCTAAAAGCCCTCAGGTCCAGGCTCCATCTGGACTAGTCAGGGATTTTAAGGGTGAACAGCCATATAAACCCTTTCTTCTTATTATTATTATCATTTTTATTTCTTTTTTCCTTTTGTATTTTTTTTTTGTTTGGTTTGGTTTGGTTTTTTGTTTTTTGGTTTTTGTTTTTTTGTTTATGTTTTTTTGTTTGGTTTTTATTTGTTTGTTTTAGTTTTAGTTTTTGTTTTTTCTGCTAAAAGCCCACAGGCCCAGAATACAACCAGACAGCCCAAATAAAGGACACACCAAGAACAGCAAGTGGAGAAAATCTGGGAGACAGCAACATTAAACTCCACAGATCTCCTATCACAGAAGGGTGCTCAACTAAGGCAAGGAAGCAAAGCAGGTTAACCCAAGGAAAGAACAAAAATAAATAAATAAATAAAGAGCAAGCATGAACAGACACCCAAAATGGGGAAAAAAAGAATCAGTCCATCACCAAAAGGAAAGGAAGAATCTCCAGAAAGAACACAAAATGAAACAGAGGCACCTGGAATATTAGATAAGGAATTCAAAAGAATGATGATAGAGAAGCTCAGTGAGCTCAGCCACATCAAAGAAAACTATAAACAACTCCAGGAGAACTACAAAGAACTCCAGGGAAATTACAAAGAACTCCAGAGAAATTACAAAGAACTCCGGGAAAGTTACAAGGAACTTACTGAGAACTACAACAGCATGAAAAAGGACATGGAAACTATCAATAAGTGCCAGCAGGAAATGAAGAATACAATTTCTGAATTGAAGAATACAGCAGAAGGAATCAACAGTAGGCTAGAGGAAGCAGAGGACCGGATCAGCGAGTTGGAGTATAATGTAGACAAATACTCCAAGACAGTACAAGAGAATAAAAAAAGGCTGAATAAGACTGAAGAGGGGTTAAGAGAGCTGCACAAAGACAAGAATGGCTCCAAAGCACATATCAGATGATGTCATTTACATTCTAAAAGTCCTTCAAAACCTACCCCATAACCTTCAAGATCAAGTTCAAATGCCTTAGCTAACACAATAGAGCCTTTCATAGATTTCACTCTGCTTATCTCCAAAGGCTAAGCTAGATCCTCATATCCCACATACCATTTCACACCTGCATGCCTTTGAACAAGCTATTCTCTCTGCCTGAATAGCTGTCCCTACCCCACTTTCTGCTTTTTCCTTCATTGTGGTCTTCTTTCCTTTATTTTCTGCTAACTCTAGTTCATTTTTCAATGCAACTCAGCCTCTGGAAAACGTCAGATTCATCCAGTGTATTTACAGATTTGACCCTCCTCTGAGCCCCTAATGCCTCTGGGCAGACTTGGGGCTCCCACTTACTCACCACACCTTAGTGCAGAAACTGACCGCAGGTCTCCTCTATCAGATGCTAAACTCCTACAGTGAAGCTTAGGCTGCTTTACATGACTTGAATGCCTGCCCCATCCAATGTTTGTTTGTTTTTTAAGATTTTATTTATTATTTCCAGAGAGAGGGGAAGGGAGAGAGGCAGAGAGGGAGGGAGACATCAATGTACGGTTGCCTTTCACCTGCCTCCAGCTACAGACCTGGCTGGAGACCTGGGTTGGAACCTGGTTATGTGCCCTGGCTGAGAATCATACCAGCGACCTTTGGGTTTGCAGGCTGGCGCCTTATTCACTGCACCACCAGCCAGGGCCCAATGTATTCTATTAACATCACTTAATGAATGAATAAATAAATACCTACAGGAATGAGTGAATTGCCTGCAGAGAAAAAAAAAATCAAACTTTAATAGAAATAAAAACCTCAACTCACTTGGGTTTCTAGACTCAATGAATTAGTGATAGCTGATCTGAAGTTCTACATGAATTAGCAGCTGGTCTAAAGCTTATCTAAATTTAACCCCCCCCCCTCCTTCCTCCAAGTGTGTGCCAATTAACAGCACACGGCTACAAGAGCAATGTTTAAGATCTATGAGAATGAACTGTTTTCGAGCACCCTAAAGAACTCCAGAAGCACCTATTTACACAGAAATAATTGAAAATCATTCTGATAGCTTCAATAACTTGGGTCCCCAAAGACCTGTTCCAGACAACAATTTGTTTGCCTCTTTGGAGTTAAAATATGTACTTGAAAGTAATAAAAGTACACTTATTTTAAAATATTCGATCATTCCGACGGGCCTCCCCTCCCCCACCCTGTAATTAGTAGAAATTAGTGAAGTTCCACCATGTTTCCAGCTATGAAGAGTATGCCCAGGAAGCCAAGGTTCACCTATAATCTCTTAATTAGACACATCCCTCACAGCGCTGCCCCCATCCTTCAAAGGCACGCTGACAGCCTGTCAGCCACAGAGGACAGCTCGGAGTTCCATACCTCGAATCACATGGATTTCCTATGAAAATTGCTTCAGCAGCAGCAGTTACTCAATTTAATAACCTTATTAAACATCTCAATGACTTCTTGGGCCTAATGATGATATCTAGCACGAAGGAAGGAGCCAAGCAGAGTAAAATTAAAAATTTAAACTATCTGAGCCCTACTGTTCTCCCTGTGAAAATGGGCTTCTGAAAAGAGGCCACTAGACTCTTGGAAAATCTAACCCCTGTGTTCTCTTATAATAATCACTTTGTGATTTTAATGTACTACTTCTCCCTACCCCTACCCCAAGCTCAACCTTTATCCACTTATCCACCTACCTTGTCTTTTTTCTCTTAGCCCTGATAGGAGAGGAAATTAATAATAAAAATAATTGTATTACATAGGAAACTGACACATGCCAGGCATTGTGATAAATATTTTACACATGGTTTCTTCTTTCCAACAATCCTAAGAAGTCAGTAATATTATTGTCCTATTTTACAGATAAGAGAAATAAGGCATCTAATCCTGGCTGGCGTGGCTCAGTGGACTGAGCACCGGCCTGCGACCTGAAGGGTCACCAGTTCAATTCCTTGTCAGGGCACATGCCTGGGTAGTGGACCAGGTCCTCAGTTGGCGGCTTGTAAGAGGTAACCAGTTGATGTTTCTCTCCCTCTTTTTCCCCTTCCTTCTTCCTCTCTCTAAAAAAAATAATGTTTTATTGTTGTTGTTGTGGGATTTTATTTTAATTTTTAAAGAAAACTAAGGCTTCTAAAGCTTAAGCAACTGGCCCAAAGTCAAATGGCCAACAAGCTGAGCTAGGTTTCAACCTCAGGTCCTCCTTGCTCTAAAGCCTGGGCTCTCAAATATGTTCTATCTAGTGGCTCTTTTCGCAATAATAAATCTCAGTCATTTCAAATTTCAGTTATTACATTACTTTGGAGAGGAAAACATTGTCTTCTTTGCTATTAGCTAAAATACCATTTGAAACAACATGCTCTTCTGAAACTCTGTACCGCAAGCCTCTGTATTTCATTTTTATATTGGTAGCACCAAGCACAGTATTAGCACATAGTTGGTGCTCATGAAATGTTTGAGAATTAATTTGATTACAAAGAAGATTCAAAAACAAAGGATGAAGCCCTGGCTGGTGGCTCAGTGGATAGGTGCTGGCCTTCGGGCGCAAAGGTCACTGGTTCGATTTCCAGCCAGGGCAAGTACTCAGGTTACAAGCCAGGTCACCAACAAGGTCGATAGCTGGAGGCAGGTGAAAAGCAACCATACATTGATGTTTCTCTCCCTCTCTGCCTCCCTCCTTTCCTCTCTCTCTAAAAATTATAACTAAAATCTTTAAAAACAAAGGATGAACAGGTTCTGTGGGCTGGAAGTTATAAGATGCTGTTGAAAGACATCAAAGAAGCATATGCTTTTTTGTTTGTGTCTATGTAAGTATCACATCTATACTGTGTTCACATTTTAAGAGACTCAACAGCCCTGACTGGTGAGGCTCAGTGGGTTGGGCGTTGTCCCGCAAACCAAAAGGTCATCAGTTCAATTCCCAGTCCCCCAAACCAAAAGGTCATCAGTTCAATTCCCAGTCAGGGCACATGCCTGGGTTAATGTTTTTATCCCTTTCTCCCGCCTTTCCCCTCTGTCTAAAAATAATTAAATAATACCTCTTTTGGTTTTTTTTTGTTTTTTTTTTAAGAGTCAACATACTAAAGAGACAAATTCTCCCCAAACTGATTTATAGGTTTAATGTAAGCTCTGTACAAATCTCAGTAGAATTATTTGAAGACATAGATACACATATTGTAAAATTTACACAGGAAAGACCTAGAATAGCCAGAACAAGTTTGAAAAAGAATAAAGTAGGAAGAACCCCTGTTGCTGAAACCTATAAAAATGCGACCAACTGACTTTTGACAAAGGTGTGAAAATAATTCAATAGAGGAGGGATAGTCTTTTCAACAAGTACTTGTAGAACTGGACATCCATGGACCAAAAGAGGAACCTCAACCTACACCTTGGACACTACCCAAAATTAATCACAGATTTAAATGTAAACATAAAGCCATAAAATTTGTAGAAAAAAACTATAGGAGAAAACCTTTGGGACCCAAAATTAGACAAAGAGGTCTTAGACTTGATACCACAAGGACAATCAATATAAGAAAAAAAGTGATAAATTGGACCTCACCAAAACTAAAAATGTTTGCTCTACAAAAGACCCTCATGAAGAAGTTGAAAAGTCAAATTACAGACTGGGGGAAAATATTTGCAAATCACACATCCCTTAAAGGACTTGTACCTACAGTATATATATATTTTAAATGCACAGAACAACATTTTAAAAAGCAAAGAATTCTAGCAGAAAATAGACAAAACTCATAAAGAGACATTTCACCAAGCAGGACAAGCAGATGGCAAACAAGCACATGAAAAGGTGGTCAACATCACTAGCATTAGGGAAATTCAAATTAACACCAAAGTGATCTATCACTACACACCTCTCAAGAGTCTCTAGTGGTATTATCATTACTTTTTATTTTAGCCATTTTGATGGTATCTTTTAAAATTTCCACTGTAGTCTAGCTTTAATCTTTGTAGTACAAGCTAACATAACTGTGCTAATTATAAAAATACTAAGATTACAAAAAAAGAGTAGAGACCAAAGCTAAAGAAAGCAGAATTTCTAGGTGTTAGTGAGGATTAATTTTTCACAGCCTCGATGAGAGAATTTTTTATCACAAAAATTAAAACTTGTTTCACTTAGTGCTTACTTTCTCGGGACTCTTTTCCCCCTATTCCAAAGTAATGTTTTACATGTTTATGTGTGTGCTGGAAATTCTTGTACTCATTCATTCATTAATCCATTCATTCTTTTATTCATACAATTAAAGTGTATGGAATACCAACTCTGTGCTACATAGTTAATGCTTACAGAATTTAATAAATATCTTATTCACCAGAATTCCATTAGAAACTTTCACACAACAATCTCAGACCTAAAATTTAGCCATTTTACACACTACAGTCTTTACAAATAGCAACCTTGGAAGGCAGAAGGAATGTCTGGAGTAACCTTCCTTTATTTCCTAATAATGCTTATGACAACCTAAAAGACATACCACAGGGGATGTTACTTGACACTTTATAGCTTGGAGTGTGTTTAATGCCATGCCCTTGCAGGTTTGAATGATGATCTTTAAGAAAGCTTTTATTACTTCAGGTTAAGCCACTGTGGATGAGGTTCAGGTAGACCTGAATTTAACAGGATCTACAACACTTCATGATGTTTCAAGTTTCTTTATACAAGTTATGTCCAAAATTAAGGAGTTAACTTTTTTGTATCACATAACACATTAGGAAAAGTGCAATGGAAAAATTCATCTTTTGCAAGAAGAAATAACTGCCAACCCGTATAACTGCACCACAAGGACCCAATCAGTAAAATCTTCAATGAGAAAAGCTTACAGAAAAAAAGATGCAATTTATTTAACACATAAATTGCAAAAGGGAAAAAGGGCAGAATAAGTGACTTTAAGCAGGGTATATTAACCAGATGCAATGTGGTCCTTATTTGGGCCATGATTAGAACAAGCAAATACGTATTTTTTTTTTCCTTTAACATAATCAGGGAAACTTAAACACTGACTGAATATTTGATGGTATGAAGGAACTAGTGTTAATTATTTAAGGTGTGATAATGTAGTCTGTTTCTAAGAAGGATCAATTGTTAGACATGCATACTAAAATACTTACAGAAGAAATTCCAGAATGTCTAGAATTTGTTTCAAAACAACTCACTGTTTCATGATACAAGGACATGGATGGGGGTAGGGAGAGAAACTGGTCCTGAATTAATAATGTGTTAATCATTGCAACTTTAGGTACGTAAGGGTTCCTTATATTAGTCTCTTGATTTTGTTTATGTTTAAAATTTGATAATGAAAGTTAAAACCAGAAAAGTGAAAAGACAGGAGGAATAGAGGAAGGGAGGAAGGCGATCCCCAGCAGATTGCTTTAGAAAAAGGAACAAAAGTGGCATTTGAAAGTGAAAGTAAGTCAGAAATATAAATCTGAACGTGTTAACCATTTGCGTAACATGTACTGACACCATTAACATGATATTCTAGTGCCTGCCTACCTTTCAAAATAATATTTTTTCATTGTTATAAAAATAAAGCATGTATATGTTTAAAGACATAAGACATATTTATATATAAAATCTCACCTATTCAGGACTTTTATATATATTTTACATTTTGTGTATACATAATTAGTATATATATAATTTTTAACACAACTGGGAGTATGCTACAAACACTATTTTGTGCCTTGCTTTATTCACTGAACAATCTTTTCAAAATCTTTATTTTATACTTATATATAATTCAATGTTGCTTGATTTAAACCAAAGTTTATTTTAGAGCTGTTTTTAGATACACAGAAAATTAGAAAGATAGTACAGAGAATTCCCATTTATCTCATGCCCAGTTTCCCCCGTTATTAAATCACGTCTGATAAACAGGGAGGGAAGAAGCAAAGAAGAACAAATTTAGTTTTGGGGAGTTGGGGAGTGTTTTGTCTTGTCACCTCCCTTCAAAGTCCCCAGCATCACAGGACATGAGGTAGAAGCCCTGCTTATGGGATATTCTCGCATGACATTCACTGGTTCCAGCCGAGTCAATATCCAGTTTCCCAATATCATTGAGGCTTTCCCAGAGCAAGCCTCAATGGTAAGCTGAGATCCAACACATCCAGAACAGAAGCACATCCCTCCTACCTGCCCCCGCAGGGTCCTCCTGCAACCTCATACTCTCCCAGCTCAGTGGGTCTGCTCCACGCAGAATGCCCCATCACAGAGCTGACGAATTTACTGTCACTAAGTTATCAGTAACTAGTAGTTACCGTTGCATTCAGTATGACATAGGTACCTTCTGAAGGAGAAAAAACAAACCCTTATCCTAAAGGTATAACTCTCTAAAGGTAGAATTCAGCTACTATGATCCGGGAGAGCAGAGGAGATACACACACCCTTCCAGTTCCATCGCATAGGTACAAGTGCCCCATTTACACCAAGTGAGCCCTGGGCAGGGGAGCGAACCCGTGCCTTGGAAAGGCTCAGACAGGAGGAAACTGCTTATTCACACGCCACAGAGGATGAGCTCCGTGTGGCTGGAAGCAAGGCTCTTTAGTAAAGCAAAACAATCAACCTGCTCCTTCTGGACATATGAGAATATACAAAGAACAAAACTGCCTGGCTCCACAAAAGACCCTGCTGGAGACATGTCTCCTGTCACAGCCACCTGCCTTTTCATTAGGACTCTGGGTTCTGTCTCATTAAACAGAAGGGTTGATTCAGTTGGGTCCATCTAATTATTCTTATTAAAATATGTAACCATAATATTTTAATTGTAAATTAAACTTGCATGCATGAATGAATCTGAATCCATTTTAATTTTACAATGGCCCAATGCCAAGGCCATTTTTATGGGGAAGATCCGTCAGCTCGGATACTGCTCTCCTGGGAGTTCAAACCCATGTGCAAGTGGAACTCGTTTAACTAACAAGAGAGACTTGCGCTCCCTGTTCTCCTCTCTCTGGATTTATTATAGTAATAAAGCTATTTCAACAAGAAAGACTGAATTTGGTTCCTCACACCCCAAAATCTTTTCTTTTTTTTTTTTTTAATTACCCAACATCTAGGCTGGCACTACCAATTAGGTAGAACAGAGATGTCACTCCCAGGCTATTTGAATCTTGAACCAAGATGGTACATAGCTCTCAATTCATGTGCTAACCCCAGGGTTAATTAGTACTTGTCTGCTGTGGGCATGTGAGCTCACACACACTCCACCTCCTTGGTCTAGATTCTAGAACAATCAATGCTATTGCATTCAGCCCTTCCATAAGCAGTTAGGTGGGACCTGAATTATCTTCCATGAAACAATATGTAAAGACTCAACCACCACCTCCTCCACTTCTAACTGGCAATGAGGACAGGAAGCTGCTGGTGTAGACAGTGATACAAAAATACCTTTTATAATGGAGGCTTTAGAAAAGCCTCCTCTGTAACTGTAAACTGAAACCTGAGGGTGAAAAGGAGTTTGTTCAGACAACCTGATGCAAAGGCTGGGGGAAGAAAGATTGTTCCCAGCAATGGGAAGAACATTTGTGCAAATGTGTGGTAAAGAATTCACCTCACCCAAAGGGAGGGCTGGTCTCTGCCCTTGGCTTCTGGGAGGTGCACTCCAGGCCACTGCAATGTCCTGCCTGAAAGAAGCATCTTTATGTGCCGGGGCTTTGACCACTCGACAGTCTACCAAGGTGAACGTGATAGGAACTCAGGGCCACACTGTATCAGCTGTGTCCTCTAAAGGAACTGGAAACTGAAGGTGTTAACTTGACCCCAGGAGGAGTGGAGACTAAAAGTCAGCCTCACTGTAAACACTGAGTCCCAAGAAAAACTCTGGACACCAAGCTTGGTGAGCTTCCTGGTGCACATTGTCACACCTCGATACCGGAAAGGTGACTCTGTAAGGAGAGGATGACCAGAAGCTCTGCATGTGGACCCCTCCCCACTGTTGCCCTCTGTGTCTCTTCCTTCCACTGGTTCTAACTGGTATCCTTTCCCTATTAAAAAAAAGTCACCGTGAGTATAATAGCTTTTGATGAGTTCTATGGGTCTTTCTCATGAACTAACAAACTGAGGACGTCTGGGGAACCCTGGAACATGTAATGGTATCAGAAGGGAGGGCAGCCAAGTGTGGATTTGTAGTTTGGCCAGTTTGGCCAACTTCATCAAGAAGGTGCTTCCTGAGGCCAGCAGCTTGGTCCCAGATTGTTTAACAGAGGGCAGGGGAAAGCACTGGGTCTTGACACTGTGTGGGTTACCTCTGGAGTGCGGGTGTTGGGGGGTAGAAGGACTGACAGGAGAGGCACAAGGAACCTTCCAGGGTGCTAAAATATACCTTGATCCAAAGGAGGGTTACACAGGTATAAACATGAGAAAAAGCCACTGAGTAGTACACATAAGATCAGGGCATTTTACACGTTTTACTGTACCTATGTTATACCCAAGTTTAAAAAGTTAAAAATAAATAAGCAAACAAAAACGCTGCCTTTGAAAATGCGGGAGGCCCACCTGAAATTCCAAGGTGAAGTGGGCGGGGCTACTAAGGAGAACTGAAGCCAAAGGCAGGGCTGATGTGAGATGCAGCAAAAAAGCTGTGGAAGGATCCTCTGAAATGGATTGGTTTTGTTGTTGTCGTTTTAGTGGTTTCAGAGAGACAGAAAGAAAGGTCAATTTGTTGCTCCACTTATTTATGCATTCATTGGTTGATCCTTGCATGTGCCCTGATGGGAAATCAAACCGGAAACCTTGGCATATTGGAACAGCACTCTAACTAACTGAGCTACCCAGCCAGTGCTGAAATGGTGCTCTAAATTTGGACAAGGAGAACTAAGGCCCACGTGGCTCTGTGACGTGTCTGTGTTTGTGTCTGTGTGCATGTGTGTATCTGTGTGTGAATATGCACGCTCCCTAAAAAGGCCTTTCTGTGTACAACTGTTTCATTTCATGAGGCTCACCCAGTGACGATGTGTGTGGTACAGAAGGAGACAGGGCAGGACAAACGAGCACTTGTGAGGGACGGCCGCTAAGCAAAGAGTTGATGTGGTGATCCGACCCTCCTCCCCGTTAGACGGGAACTCAGGAGGCTGAGATTAGAGGCCTGGGAAGTCAGGCTGGGTTTGGAAGGGAAAGCTTCCCTGCTTATGTGACATGAAGTCACGAGACCCAAGAAGCGACAAGCGGGGCAAAACTGAAAGTAACTGCAGACTGTTGACCTGGGCTGTTACCAGAGGCACGGGAAGTCTGGAGCGATGTAACTGTGTAGAAAACCAAGAAGGAAGGCCAGAGGGAAACGGGTGCAAGCAAAGGATGGGGGGCAGAGTGGGGAGAACTCTGAGTCATGGAAAAAGGTACTTTTATCAGCAGTGCAGGGGAGAGAGTTGAGAAACAGCTTAGTCACTGGAACCACAAAAGGAGGGCCACAGATGCAGCAAGGCTGGGGCAGTGAGTGTTGGCTTCATTCATTAACTCTCCTCTAAGGAGCCCTGAGTATCTTGACTCCGACCACAGATTTATGGTTAGAGAATGAAGAACTAACCTGAAGTGAGTCAAACTGCAGGATTATCTATGTTTGGATTTGTCATGACATACCTCTTTCTGTTGTTCTGGAAACATCTTCCACACGGGACAAGGTCAATCTGAAAAATAAGATACCAGCACTCAGTGACATGGAACTTGAAGCAGACAGGCCTCTCATGACTTCCCACCCAAATCACCCAAGGGAGCCTGGCCACCCACAGTCTCCAGCAAGTAAGAGTTCTGCTTCAGCCTCCCTCATGTCCACTGCAGACTGAACCACGGCGAACATCGGTCCACAATGGGCGTGGGGAGTTTGGGACTCGACAAGTCTAAGGCAGTTGGATGATGACAGGTTCTCACACTGGAAGGCCTGGCAGAGTCAGGCTGGAGGAGAGGGGCCCTGAAGGGCCATGGGGATGCTGGTTGGCAATGAGATGGAAAAAAATGGAAAAGATGCCCAGAGAGAGCCACACTGAGGACAGCCGTGATGTTTTTACAGCCACTTAGCCTGTCAAGGAACAGGTCATTCCCATGGCATTGATGCTACTCTGGCCCTGGCTGGTGTGGCTCAGTGGATTGAGTGCTGGCCTGCAAACCAAAGGGTTACCAGTTCGATTCCCAGTCAGGGCACATGCCTGGGTTGCAAGCCAGGTCCCCAATTAGGGGAGTGCAAAAGGCAACCACACATTGATGTTTCTCTCCCTCTCTTTCTCCCTCCCTTCCCTCTCTCTAAAAATAAATAAACAAAATCTTATCATTTACTCAAGGAAACTTAAAGGAGATCCCAATGTGTACAATCAAATGAACTCAACCAAAAACAAAAAGGTATTCAGGTGTTTAGATAACAGATGGTGTGGCATCAAGGGGGACAAACGTTCTTACAAATCCACACCAAAGAATATTCCTATAGAAAAATGAGCAAAGGTTATCAATAAGCAAAGATGACCAATCCACAAAACAAAAACAATGAAGGTCAAACTCAATAACCAAAAAAGAAATAACCTGATTTAAAACTGGGCAAAGGACTTGGACAAAGATTTCTCTAAAGGTAATATACATATGGCCAAAAAGTATATGAAAAGATACTGAATATCACTAATCATTAGGGAAATGCAAATCAAATCCACAACAAATTGTCACTTCACATTCTATTAAAAAGAAAAATAGTGGATATGCAGAAATTGGAACCTTTGCACCTTTGCACTGGTGGGAATGTAAAATGGTACAGCTTCTGTGGGAAAGTATAGGGGCTTTTTCAAAAAAAATAAAAATAGGCCCTGGCTGGTGGCACAGTGGATAAGGCATCTGCCTGCGAACCCAAAGGTCGCTGGTTCGATTCCCCAGCCAGGGCACATAACCAGGTTGCAAACTAGGTCTCCAGTCAGGTCTGTGGCTAGAGGCAGGTGAAACACAACCATACATTGATGTCTCTCTCCCTCTCTGCCTCTCTCCCTTCCCCTCTTTCTAAAAAATAATGAAATAAAATCTTAAAAAATAATAATAAAAATAAAAACAAATTAAAATAGAATTAGCATATAGTCCAGTAATCCCACTTTTTTATATACATCCAAAAAAATTAGAAGCAGGATCTCAAAGAGATAATAGCATACCCCTGCTCACAGCAGCATTATTCATAACAGCCAAGAGGTGGAAGCAGCCCAAATATCCATAGACAAATTAAGGGCTAAGCAAAATGTGGTATGTATATATGAGATCTGTCCTGAAAGCATCAGCCAGGCAACCTGTTTTAATTATATTGACATTGACTGAATACTTTCAGGACAGACCTTGTATAATGGAATACTTAAAAGGAAAGAAATTCTGGTATATTTCACAACTTGGATGAACTTTGAGGATATTATGCTAAATGAAATAAGCCAGGCATAATACACAAATACTTTGTGATTCTATGAACTTACGTACCTGAGGTTTCTAAAGTAGTCAAATTCATAGAAACAGAAAGTAGAATGGTGGTTGTCAGAGGCTGCAGGAGGGGGAAGTGGACAATTCTTATTTGATGGGTACAGAGTTTTAGTTTTGCCAAATGGAAAAGAACTGAAAATCTGTAATACTTAATATTACGAAACTACACTTAACATAGGAAAAAATGGTAAATGTTATGTATCTTACCACAATTAAAAATAAAGTTTTTGAAAAAAGGTCAATAATCTACTTTATATGTTTAACCTTCCTATAGACAGAAGTGCAAATAAAAATCATTGCTGTGCAAGGATCACAAGAAATGGGACTGAGTGCTGCTGGTAGGCGTGTGAGCTCTTTCAGTATTTCTGAAAGACAGTTTTATAAAGCATCTTAGAATGTTTTACTTTGACTCAATTACTCCATGCTGGGAACTCAACCTAAAAAAATCAGTCAGACGTATGCAAAAGTCTTTTGTTTTTAACCTTGTTCAATTACATTGTCTCAAAAGGGTTTTTTTAGTCAAATAAAATGGAAACCCAAATGTCCGGTAAGTAGTAAATTAGAAAAAATGAATTATAGTAGCACCTCATAACAGAACACCTTGTAGCAAATTATGTTATAGACGAATATTAAATGATAGGGACTGTTAAAGAAGTATTAAATGATTTTTTAAAAATACTAAATGTACAATTTTAATATTGTACGAACTACTTTACATTTCAAAGTAGGCTTCTCTTCTCCTCCATAGCTCTTGGTGTCCATGGACTATCTTAGGATGTATTTCTAGAACTACCTTGCATACTGAGCTGAATAGCCCTGCAGAGATCTGCTCCTTCATCTTCCATGTCAATCTGCAGGCAACTGAGTGTCAGAGACCACCGCAAATCCTCTTTGTCATCACCCAACCCCCCTGACCCGTCACTGGCTTCTTAAACTTGCTCCAGGTCTGGCTTCTAGACTTTCTGTTCTTTCAGCTGTGCTAATTCTTCTCCAATAAACTTTGGTCACTGCATCTGCTGGACCCTGATTATCTGCAGGAGTTGGTCAGCTTCACAATCTGGCAGATCACCCTTAACAACAAATATAGGATAACCTTCCTGTTGTAACTGAACCAAAAAAAGTGCAAGATATGTGTCTGATTTTAATTCTGGACTCGTCAAGAGAGAATTCACTGTTTTCCTAATTTTCTAACTGTAAACTAGTGTCCTTTATAATTGCACATAAGTGATCTTTCATTTTGGGATCGATCCCGAGTCTCTGATACTCTAGACTGTTGAACAAGATTATTTCTAAATCCCAAACTTTCAAGGCATTGCTTATAACTTGAATAGAGAAAAAACCACTATCATCCATATTTCCAGAAGGCTGGTGTAAAAATGTGCGATAGCCTTCACTAGTAACTCCTCCTTCTGCCATTCTCATCCTCTCTTCTTCATCCAGCTGGTGTGCAATAGAAGATAATTCCACAGGGCTAAAATACTCTCCTTGCAACAGATTATTCAAGCAGTGTTGAGCACAAAGTGAGCTTTCTTGCTTCTCATGGAAGATGGGCTTCATGATTATTTGTCTGGAGCCAACTGCCTTATGTGATTTTTAAGTATGTTTTTATTTCTTATTTACTTAAGAACTGGAGCCTACACATGACAAGTTAACAGTAGTGTTAACTTGTTTCTGAGTAGTGGAATTTCCAAGTAGTGGAATTCTGTTATTTACCTCTTTCTTTTCTAATTTTTCCAAAGGTTTACAATGCATTCATGAGATTTCAAGTCAGAAAACCACATAATTTCATAAGAAAATAAAATTTGAAGTACTCAATTACTTTTATTATTCTTGCTTCCATAAAAGCACACAGTTAAGTTAATTTCACTTTCAGTGCTTGTTTCATTTCCTCCTACAATGTTTAACAATTTTTCTATTCAAGTCAAAAAATAATCATTGGCTTACTTTCATCGCATAAGGGTATGCCATCAGCAGTTATTTTAAATTCAAAATTGAATTAAATGCCAGTTTTTCCTGGACCAGCTCTGGGTACTACCTGTGTCCTTCACATCTCATTGGGCAGGTCTGGGGGAAGCAGGCATGACCCTCCCAAATTTCTAAGGGGGTGGCTCTTGATCAGGGTCCTGCAGGAAGGGCAGAACTATAATTAGCCCGGATTTGTCTCACCATCCCCACACACATATACCAGCCTCGGGGATGGGCATCGGACACCAGGAAAGCCAGGCCACGGGTGAGTCAGGGGCCTAAGATGTGGCCTGGCACAGAAAGAAGGAAAGGTTGGGCAGGGGCTTCCTCATGGTGTTTGAACGAGGAAACGCCACAGGACTTGACAGCTCAGGAACCTGAGCCTAGGAAGGATGTAAGAGACACTGGAACAGATAATGATGTCGCAATTAGCTTTCTGGAGGAGCAGACCCCAATGTGCACCATCAAATGAACTCAACCAAAATGAAAAAAAAAAAAAAGCACAAAACATGGAAGCTGGACTGAGGTGGGCAGCCATGCACCTCAGGGGCCCCAAGAATGTGCAGAACCATCTGCAATCCAGGCCCAGGGGTTCTTCCTCAGTCTGGTCTCAGAATTTTTAAAAGGCAGACCAAAATGGGAAAACAAGCAGATAGTTGAAATGCAGTTACATTTGGAAAAACAATAAATTACCATTTAAGTTTTTCCAGCATTAACCACACACACAAAGATACACTAAAGAGGTTTAGAAGTTTAAAAAACTACTGGTTCATAACACATTAAAAAAATGAAACTTGCTAATCTCTACAACATAATCTCTAAAATGAGTTCCATTCATGGCCGTGAATATGATTGTTAGGCCAAATTTAGGGTTCAAAATCCAGGAATAAGAGAAAAATAGACTACAAAAGGTCTGTCCTTAAAGTATCGAGCCAATATCAATAGAATTAAAACAGTTTGTGTGGCCAATACCTTCGGGACAGAACTTGTACAGTATTCTGACCTCAGAACTTTTTTGGTGGCATTTAGAAAAAGTATCATAGTCTTATAGATGTTCTGAACACATAGGCATGTGTGTGCTGAAATTGACTTCCATCTTCCTTCAGACACACACTCAGGAGAGCCGTGGGTGGGGAATAAAACATGATAGAATATTAAAAAATTGAGAAAATAAGCCATAAAAAGCAGATGTGGGTGAGAGGAGTAACCATTAGAAAAGGCAGGCAGGTAATACTGAACTTCCTATCTTGTGACATCCTCTCTCCTCAAAACAACCCTAACCTCCCAGGTCAAATCTAAAAATATATTTCACTCTTCCCAAGTCTCCAGATTAGTGATTCTTCTGGTCTACTCATTTTTCTCTTTTAGAAAAGCAGATAGCTCTCAGAAGTGAGTTGAGGAGTATTACTAATTTAAACATTAATGTGAATTACTCCAATTGAATTGTGTTCCTATTAACCTTCAACTGCTCACTCCCATCCCCAAGCCCATCACCACGTGGAGTTTTGATTAGAAAGAGAGAAGGGGAAAACCACTGATACTTAGATGTACGGAGTTTTGGGCAGGCTGGTGTGTCCCTCAGTACCCTGTCATAGGATCATTAAAGACCTGAGAACACAGCTGCTGGAGTGGAGAACAGCAGCAAATGCCCTAATTTTCCCTCCTGCCAACAATTTAGATGGTTCTTCAACTCTTTGTTCACTCTACCTATTCACCTGATGAGATGACTACCATGACTTCCCATCAAAATACTACCTGAGGGATGGCATGAAAACGATACCTAGAATTAAATTTAACAACATGACCTGACTGGTGGCTCAGTGGATAGGCACCAGCCTGAGAACCCAAAGGTCGTTGGTTGGATTCCCAGCCAGGGCACATATCTAGGTTGCAAACCAGGTCTCCAGCTGGAGGCAGGTGAAAGGCAACCATACATTGATGTTTCTCTCCCTCTCTGCCTCCCTCCCTTCTCCTCTCTCCAAAGACAATAAATAAAATCTTTAAAAAAAAAATTAACAACATAAGTGTAAAACTTACACTCTGATAACTACAAAACATTGTGGAAAGAAATTAAAGCCTTAAATAAATGGGAAAAATGTAATGTTCATGGACCAGAAGACTGTTAAAATGGCAACTCTCCCCAAACTGATCTACAGACTCAAAGTAATCTCTATCAGAATCACAGCTGGCTTCTTTGTACAAATTGACAAGCTGATCCTAAAATCTATATCTTCCTGCAAGTAACCCAAAATAGCTGAAACAATCTTGTAAAAGAAGAACAAAGTTGGACTTCCACTTCTTTATTTTAAAACTTACTACAAAGCAAGTACTCAAGACAGTGTGCAACTGGCATGAGGAAACAAAGAGATCAATAGAATAGAATTGAAATAAATTCATACTTCTCTCGTCTACTGATTTTCAACAAGGGTGACAATCCAATAGGAAAAAAATAGTTTTTCCAATAAATGGTGCTGGGACTGGTGGATAACCACAAGCAAAAGAATGATGTTGGACCCTTACCTTATACCACACATAAAAATTAACTCAAAATGGAACAACACCTAAACATAAGGACAAAAGCTGTGAAAGTCTTAGAAGAAAACACAGGTAAATCTTCATGACCTTATATTTAGTAAACAATTCTTAGACACAATAAATACCAAAAGCATAAGCAACTAAAGAAAAATCAATAAATTAGGATTCATGAAAATTAAAAGCTTTCATGTTTCAAAGAATACCATCAAGAATGTGAAAAGGATGGACAATGAGGGAGGAATTGAATGTGGGAGAAGGGATGGAGTCGGTGGGGTGGGGAGCAGCAATAGGGGTAAATTAAACAATACAACAAGAAAGTAATAAATTTTTTAATTTAATTTTATTGTTGTTGTATTACATCCATCCCCTTTTTGCTCCCCTCTGTCCCCCTACCCACCCATGCATCCCCCCCCAAAGTCAATCCCACCTGTTGTCCATGTCCATGGTTCCTTTATACTAGGTTCTTGTCTAAACTGCTCCCCTTCCTTGCCTCTTCCAAACTAATAAATGCTTTAATGTGAAAAGGTAATGCAGGGGAAGAAGATCATTGCAAATCATGTATCTGATAAGAAACTAGTATCTAGAATATATAAAAAATTCTTACAACTCAATAATAAAAAGACTTAAGAATCTAATGTATAACATTGTAACTATAGTTAATAATACTATATTATAAACTTGAAATTTTATAAGCAAGTAGAACTTAAATGTTCCCATCAAAAACAAAGAAAAAAGCCCTGGCTGGTAGCACAGTGGATAAGGCGCCGGCCTGCGAACCCAAAGGTCGCAGGTTTGATTCCTCAGCCAGGGCACATAAAAAGGTTGCAAGCCAGGTCTCCAGCCAGGTCTGTGGCTGGGGGCAGATGAAAAGCAATCATACATGGATACCTCTCTCCCTCTCTGCCTCTCTCTCTTCCCCTCTTTCTAAAAATAATTAAATAAAATTTTTATTAAAAGAAAAAGACAAATAAGTGAGGTAATGGATGCGTTAATTCAATGGGGAAATCTTCTCACAATATATACATATATCAAGTCATCACACAACACATAGTACATTTTGTCAGTTATACCTCAATCACACTATAAAGATGATGATTAATAATAATAATAATAATCAACTCAATTCAAAAATGGGTAAAGGATCCTGAATAGACATTTCTCCAAAAAAATTTACAAAGGCGCGTGAAAAGATGTTCAACATCATTAATCATCAGAGGAGAGCAAATCAAAACCACACTGAGGTACCATTTCGCACTCACTAGGCTAGCTAGAATCAAAAAATCAGATAATAACAAATGTTAACAAGAATATAGATAAACTAGAACCCGCATATACTGCAGGTGAAATATAAACTGGTGCAGCCACTTTAGAAAACAGTCTGGCAGTTTCTCAAACAATTAAACAGACTTATCATTTGACCCAGCAAGTCCACTCGTAGGTATACAACCAAGAGAAATGAAAACATGTGTCCATACAGAATCTAATATATAAATATCAGCAGTATTCATAATAGCCAAAATGTGGAAATAACCTAAATGTCCATCTATGAATGAGTAGATTAACAAAATGTGAGATATCCATACAATGGAATATTATTCAACAATGAAAACAAAGAAGTATTGACTCATGCTACAACTTAGTCCATATATTATAAAACTCCATTCCCCTGAAATTACAGAATAGGGAACTCTATAAAGACAGAAAGTAGATTGCGTGGGGCTTGGGTGGGGTGGGTAGAGAGGTAGACATTAGAGGCATAGCAGAGTGAAAGCTAAAGGCAATGAACTGAAGTAATGAAAATATCCTAAAGTCAACTGGGGTGATGGGTGCACATATCTGTGAATATACTAAACACTTTAGTAAATTGTACAGTATATGGATATCACAATAAAGTTGTTTTTTAAAAAGTACTACCCGCAACCCTGAACCTGACCTGTTTCATTCATGTCCTAGTGTCCCTCGTCCTGCAAACCACAATGTCCGCCAAGCTGAAGGTCCTTCAGGCACCATCCCCCTTCTGGGTTCTCCCATCCCACTGGCTCTGACCAGCCTTGCTCCGACATCTTTTCTAAGCCTTCCTTCCACTATGCCTCAGAGCTGTTCAGCCCAGAGACGGCAAATGCACCACATTAGAACCCATCTCCATAGCATTATCTTAACGGGGCCCTGGCTTCTCCACCCTGCCCAGCCCTGTAACCCTCCCAGGTCAAAGCTAGTCATTTCATCAGAACTCCCATTTCCCAGGACTAAGAGAAAACTAAATTTCCCTTGTCCCAATTATGTCAGGATCTGAACCTACCAAAAAGTACCTAGAACCTAGGAATGTGACCAACTCCCTCCTCCTCCCTTTCTGGCATGATCTCCTTCACTCCAGCTTCCTTCTCCTCATTTCTACATTTTTAGGGACTTCACAGAGATGATAGATGATAGATAGATAACTAGATAGATAGATAGAAAGTTCTTCCCCATGTTTCCCGGATCCCTCCATTCCCTGGCCTTGCCTTAGCCTATCTCCTTCATTCCTGTAACCTAACCCTTTATTTATCAGGGTTTACCATAAGGCCTACTAAGAAGTGTCTTTTGAAATACAAGATGAAAGTCCCTGTAAAAGCCCACCCTTCCTTATTTCACTTCCTCATTCTCAATCTCCCCTTCCACTTGAATGAAAAGCCAGCAGAACTTTGATCCTACCCTTTCTATTCTCCCTTTGGACTTCCTTCCTTCCTTCCTTCCTTCCTTTCTTTCTTTTTAAAGATTTTATTCATTATTCTTAGAGAAAAGGGCAGGGAAGGAGGAAGAATGGGAGAGAAACATCAATGTATGGTTGCCTTTTACCTGCCTCCAGCCACAGACCTGGTTGGAGACCTAGCTTGCAGCCTGGTTATGTGCCCTGGCTGGGAATTGAACCAGCAATCTTTGGGTTCATAGGCCAGCACCAATCCACTGAGCCCGCACCAATCAGAGCCTTGAACTTCACTTTCTCATACAATTCAAATACTTACCATGCAAATACTTGCCCTCCAGCACCCTGAGTTTCTGCCTCCATTGAGACACCAGCTATTTCTATCTGTCAATGCCCAAACAGGGCTCAACATAACCTCCATCTCTTCTATTTTCTCTCTTGTCCTGATCACAACTAAAGGAAACTCAGTCATTTCTGTGACAGGCTTCATCCAGCACCAGGTTATGGGGAGTTCTAGCTTCAATGGGCCCCTCCAGGGTTCAGGAGTCTTGCCACCCATCCAGGTAGCTTACGACCTTTACCTGCAGCCTCCCACCTCTTCCCAGATCTGCTCCCCCTCTGCCATCTCTTAAATAGCTATATCTCCCACTTTATGGAGCTATAAGACCAGGTATAAACTCTTCATCTTGGTTCTCTGCCCCCTTATAATCTAGCCATAGATTCACCCATTTCCCTCAGTCTCAAAGAAAAACATCAAACTCTTCCCTGTCTTCATGGTCTCCCCTACCTCCTCCAAGACATTGACCCATCTATTTTCTCACCCCATTAATAACTCCAACTTCTTCCTTCTCACTAGGCCATTTCTCTCTCCTCAACAAGCAAGTTCTCATTCCATTGTAGACAGGCAACCCTGGCTAATTCTTTCGACCTGTTAAAGACCAGGCACTGCTGCAGGTATCCGAGACAGGGCAGGCAATGAACAAGACAACAAGGACCCTGGTCTCATACCACAGTGGGAGGGGAAAATGAAAATAAACATGTAGGTAAATAAATGGACAAAACAATGAACAAGCTTAATGAAGAAAATGAAACAGAATGATGTGATCAAGCGAGACTATGAGACTTTGTGGGGACTGCTATTCACATTTAGATCATTTAGGGAAGGCTTCTCTGAGGTGGTGACATTTGTACAGAAACTTGAAAGGCAAGAGGGATCCAGAGACAAGACAGTCTTGGGAAAGAGCACTCCAGGAAGTCAGTGGCCTGTGCCCAAGCCCCAAGGTGGAGCAGCACACTTGGAATATCTGGGGGTATTCCAAGGGGGAGAAGAACCCCCTGGGACCGGAGTGTGATAGACCGAGGGAGACAAGCTAGAAGAGGGAGGCAGGGAGAACATGGAAGCTACCGTAGCATTTTCAGCAAGCGAGTGACATACCTGACATATTTGACATCTGGGTAGGGAAGAGATCCCAAGCAAAGCCTGGGAGATCTGTTGGGAAGCTACTGACATCAATATAGGCCAGAGGTGAACGAGGCTGGGATACAGGAGTAGCGGCAGAGGTATGTCAGGGGAAGGGCTTCCTCATTCGTGCATACCCAATTGAAGAGGAAAAAGTGACTTTACACCGCTGTGATGAGAGAAGGACCATCACATCCATTCAAGAAGGACTCTGCATTCTGTGAGACATGTAGCCCAGGAAGGAGATGGACCCTTGATGCAGCTTGGGGCCTTGCAGGTGACAGGTGGAGGCCCACAATGGGGAAGAGGGTGTTCTTCCCCCAACTTTCATAATGACACCCAAGGGCTGGTCTTGAATTGCACAGACAGTAGGTGGCATGTTCATGGTGGACAATATGGGTCATTTCCATGACTCTCTAACAGAAGTCACGGACTCATTGTCACCTTCTGTTTTAAAAGACCAGGTCCCCAGTGGGTTGGCTCCCGGCAGCCCTATTCTTTTTAGCTATACGACCATTCTCTGAATGGGTCACCACTCCCATATCACATGCAAAGGGGCCCAGCATCAGAACTGGCTCGGAGGCCAGCTGGGCCACCTCCTGTGAACCTTTCCATCTAGACCTCCTATGGGAGGTCAATCTGACTGTGCCCAGCCCAGGCTGGCTCTCTCTCACCCCTTCCACATAGCCTGTCCAATTCTATTACCTCCTGCGTTATCCATTTTAATGAATGGTGTTATCTACACAGAGACTCAAGTAGGAATCCCAGACACTGCCTCTGGTTCCTTCCGACCCCTTAGTCTCCAAACCCAAGTGCTCAGCAAGCCCTGCCAACCCTCTCTCTAATGCCCCTTAAGTCCATTCCCCTCTCCAGCCCGGCAATACCAACGGACTAGTTCAGGCCCTTGTCATTTCTCTCCCAGACCCTAGCTGGAGCAATGGTAGATTCCAAGCACCCAACACACTTAGCAGTTGCCCAGTAAATGACTTGAATGAATAGGAGACAGAAAAGGCATGAATGAACAAAATAATTGTGAGAACAAATGTGTGAGGAAATCGATGAGTAAATAAAAGAATACATGCATGCTGTGTGGAAACAAAGAAAACTAAGGAATATATAGTATTGGAGAATATACAAGGAATATATAGTAGTGGAGAAAATGCAGGTACAAAGCATCAGGTGAGAAAGACAGTGCCGTGCGGGAGAGGCGCATGGGACCCAACACCTGTCGCATGTCCTCCAGTTGTCAAGTATTAAACCAGACACTTCACACATAGTTCACACATGACCCACCCAGCAACCATGTGATATACTGCAGTCCAGAAGAGGAAACTAACATACAAAGGAGTTAAATAACTATCCAAGGTCACCTAACTCACAAATGATAGGATTTAGATTCAAACCTAGGTCTGCAGGCCCCAAATCCCATGTTGGTTAGTAAACACAGGCTTACAGGACAGGACAGACTTCAAAAGATAATAATAACCAACACAGAAAGCGCTTCTGACAAACTGTCCCTGTTCTAAGAACTTATGTACATCCTTACAGAAATTCTACGAGATAGGTATGTATATTATCCCCATTTTACAGGTAAGGAAACACAGGCACCTAGAAGTTAAGTAATGTGTCAAAGGTCCGGTAGCTCCTATGAGGCAGAATTGGGATTTGAATCCAGGCAGTCTTGCTCCTGTGTCCACAGCTTTAACCTCGTGCTCTGCTGCCTTAACCAGCCCCACAGATGTATCAACTCTAACCCAGTAAACCTGCTGCCTGGAGGGCTTAAAAAAGATCCCCAGGGCCAGCCTGGCTCTATGACAAGGGGCTCAATCAGTGATATCTGCCACAGTGGGGAGCAGGATGGAGGGGACACAGAGGGGAGCACAGCTGCTCACTCTGCCTGTTTACTTGGGATCTCTGGCCTCTGTCATAGCATCAGGTGCACCACAGCCTCTCCACACACATTTACACTGGTTGGATGAATAAGTGGCGGGAAATAGTGCCCTGAACTCACCCAGTCGCTCGGGCCTGCGCTAATGAAGCACAGGCAGCCCTGTGTCCATCCACACGTGGGCCCCACAATGCCAGCTGCCCAGTCTGAGCGGAAGAAAATGCTGAGGCAAAGGTCTTCTTCAGACCTGGAAGAGGATCTCAGGTACACAAACATGAGGTGGGGAGCCTCAGCAGCATCTTCCCATTTGAAGCAGTGCAATACGGGGTATAGACATTTCATCAACCCAAGTAATACATTATTAATAACAAACCACTTTCTTGTTCATTGTGGTTGATGCCACTATATATAGCTTATTTCTTTTTTGATTATTTTTCCTATTTTAATCTGCTTTCTAGTCCCTTCCTTGGATATTTCTTTAAAGCTTTACAGTTTTGTTTTGTTTTGTTTTTTAAAGATTTTGTTTATTTATTTTTAGAGAGAGGAAAAGAGAGGGAGAAAGAGGAGAGAAACAGCAACATGTGATTGGCTCTCATGCACCCCCAACTGGGAACCTAGCCTGAAACCCAGGTATGTGTCTTGACTGGGATTTGAACTAGAGACCCTTTGCTTCACAGACCAGCACTCAATCCACTGAGCCACACCAGCCAGGGCTATCTTTTTTCTTAAAATACTTCAGCAGAATCACATGCTATTCACAGGCTATTTTCTTAACACTCAACTATGAAACTAAAAGCAACTAGAAATAAAGAAAATAGTTATTAAATATCAGACAAGTCACTGTCACAGGAAAAGCCCAAGGGTTTGAGAGAAATATATTTTCATCAAGCCATATAGCCATATTATTCACGTTCATAATATAAAAATGTTCACCTGGCAGAAGCATTAAATCCTTCACAAGAGTGGACTACACTTTGAGGACACATCCATAGAAAGCTTTCCTAGCCTAACAAAACGAAACAACAACAAAAAAGGAATACACTTGCTACCTGTCAAAAATTGAGGTTCACAAGGGCTCAGGAGTTGATCTTCAGCCTGATGACAGGTTCAATAGCACAGTACTTTTTATTTTTGTATCACGAGGGAATGGTTAGCCTTAAGAGAGGGTGGGGAAAAGCAGGAGGAGGGGTTACATGAATATTCAGGAGAAAAAACAACCTTAGGCACACAGGATTGGCTGAGCCCCAAAATTATGTAAGGCTGAAACTATTTAACCCTTTTCAACATGCAGTATTTACAGGTATATAATTCCTTTGACTATTCTCTCCAGAGGACGAACACAGCAGGTCCTTCTTGGTTGGCAAAGCAATCATGAAAAATCCAGTGAAACAACCTCTTAACCACAAGACGGGCATTGGGTGAGTGAAACAACAACCTTGGGGAGGCAAGAGTCCAGCTGACAGGTTCTACTCAGATTAAGTATTCTAGAGGTCTGCCACACTAGACCTGTAGTTAACAGCACCGCGTTAACTACAGAGTTAAGAGGATAGACTTCATGTTAAGTGTTCTTCTTACTACAATAAATTATGTATTTTAATGGTCAGGTGTCTGTTAAGTGGTTTTCAAGTTAGCTCTACAGAAAGAACTGAGGAACTCTAGAATCCCTACAATGCTGCAAACATAGACGCCCTGCATGACTCTTACACACACACACACACACACACACACACACGCTTCCAACCCCTTCCTTTTTTTTACCACTTAACTTCTACATTTTAGTTCCCATGTGTGCTTCCTGTATTTTCTTTATGAAATTTATTGGTGTGACATTGGTTAATGAGACTTTTTATGTTTCAAGCGTACAGTTCTGTAACATCATCCGTATATTGCGTTCTGTGCCCATCACCCAAAGTCTCGTCTCCTTCCATCTCCACATATTCGACCCCCGTTATCCTCTTCATCCTCCCTCCCCCTATATGTATCTTTTTCATGTAAATACTTGGTCCTCTCCTGAGAGATGCAGCATGGTATATAAAAGAAGAAAATAAAGCCTTGTTCCCAGCACACCTACCACCGGAGGGGAGAGCTTCACCAAGTGTCTGTTTTCTGAGCTATAAAATGGCAAAGGGAGAGGAAGCTGCCACCATGATCTCATGACCCCTGCATGAGACTAATGTAAACATTTTAAGGACTGGCCAACACTGTGAATGAAGTAAATCCACAGCCAGATCCAGGCTGGACTGCTGCATCTTGTTTCCTCAGGTGTCACATTAAAGCAACTCAAACTGCTTCATCACAATGGTCCTACAGCTCTCATTACTCCCTTCCCCCTCTCTAAAAAAATGAATAAAATATTTAAAAAAAAAACCAACATCTAATAATCTGGTGATTGAACAAAATTTGTTTTGTTTTATTTGTATTAATTTTTTCAAATTTAACACCCATTTCAAAATAAAACACGAAAGTGAATAAAATAAAAACTCCCTCTTTCCCCTACCTCCTAGTCATTTTTTATTCTTCCAGAGATATTCTCTGCAGATGCAAGTATAAGACGTGTTCATTATTTGCCACCTCCTCCTTTCCTGTAAACAGTAGCATCACATACTGTCCTTTGTAGGCCTCACTCTCTACAACAGAGACTGCTCCCCAGCAATCCACAGTGGTCTCATTCTCTTTTTGTGGGTACGCACTATACCCCTGTATACGGCATAATTCATTCCACCACCCCCAGCTGATAGACCCTCTTTCGGTATCATAAACAGTGCTTAGTGGGTACCTGTGAATTTCTCTTAAGGATAAACTTCCATAAGTGGTTTTGTGAGTCAAGCAAGACCATGTGAATTATTAGCTGACACGTTGGCAAGGTGCCCTCTGCAGGAACTAATGCACATTCACCAAGCACGTGCGTGTGAGTTCCATTTGTCACAGCCTTCCTAACGTGGATGGTTTTTAAAATTTTGTGCCTTTGACAATCCAAGAGAGGTGAAATGTGTTGTAATTTCACTGATATTTTTTAAAAGGGTGTGGCCAAGCATTTTTCATGTGTTTCATGAATTTATTGTACATGGGTCTTTTGCTCATGTCCTTTGCCCACTTTCCTATAGAGATATATTCTTTTACTTATTGATTTGTAGTTCTTTATATATTAGGGAAATTAATCTTTCATACATAACATGAAGTGCAAATATATTTTTCCAGTTTGTAATCTGTCTTTTGTTTTGCTTTCGCTGTCAGGGATTTTGCTATGATGACTGTTTTCAGGTTATAAATTTCATCAATCTTTTCCTATAGCTTCTAGGCTTTGCACCATACTTAGAGCACCCTTTTCTACTACAAAATTATAAAAATATTCTCCTTTAAATTATTCTAAAGGCCAGTAATCTATGATCAATGGAAAAATTCTCTCCTAAGGTCATGAATTGCATCCTGGTCATAATATGCATACTGGCCACAATGTATGGCAAACAAAATTTAATTCTTTTTTTTTTTTTTTAAGATTTTATTTATTATTTTTAGAGAGAAGGGTAGGGAGAGAGGCAGAGAGGGAGAGAGACATCAATGTATGGTTGCCTTTCACCTGCCTCCAGCTACGATCTGGCTGGAGACCTGGCTTGCAACCTGGTTATGTGCCCTGACTGGGAATCGAACCTGCAACCTTTGGGTTCACAGGCCAGCGCCTTATCCCCTGTACTACCAGCCAGGGCCAAAATTTAATTCTTTAAGTAACTTTATTTTCTGATACTTGGCAGTTTATAAAACACTGTCTCATGACAGTCTGTGAGGCAAGCAGTGCAGGACTTATTAGCCTTATTTTACAGAACAGGACACCACTACCCAGAGAGGTTAAATGGCCACCAGAAGCCGCAGTGCGGTCCAAGCTCAAACTGAGGACTCCCAAATGCCAGAAGTTGTTCTCTCTTCTCCGGACACTGCTTCTCTTAACAAAAGGATGACAGGCAGCCACATTCATTAAAATGTTAAAGGATGCCTCCAAAGTCATTTCTAAATAACTCCCAAAGGATGTGAATAATAACTTTTCTATTTAAGAAAAACAGTATTTACTTAAGTGGATCATACAGTGAGTGGTTCGATTAAACAATGAGTCATCCTCAATGCCATGCCAGTGTCCTCACCACTTGACAGAAGCCCGTGTTCCTATAGCGTGACTACATCACCTGGCAAAATGTAATTGAAAAGAGATGTAAAAAGCATAGGGCCCTGGCTGGTGTGGTTCGGTGGATTGGCACTGGCCTGCGAGCCCAAAGGTCGCTGGTTCGATTCCCCAGCCAGGGCACATAACCAGGTTGCAAGCCAGGTCTCCAGCCAGGTCTGTAGCTGGCGGCAGGTGAAAGTCCACCATACATTGATGTTTCTCTCCCTTTCTTCCTCCCTCCCAGTCTTTCTCTCTAAAAATCATGAATAAAATCTTAAAAAAAAAAAAAAGTACAGCACAGAGAATAAAGTCAATAATGTTATACAGTAATATAACAACTACATACAGTGCCAGGTGGGTACTTAACATATTGGGGAGATCACTTGGTCAAGCAGAGGATTGTCTAACCACTACACTCACTGTGTACCTGAAACTAACACAAGAGAAAATTGAATGTCAACTGTAACTGAAAAATAAAATAAGAAAAGAGATGTCATGTTTCCAGATCTCAAGACTTCTGAGTGGACGGGTCCTGAAGAACAGCGCTTCTCAATGTGGGGCGGGGGAAGGTGAGGCACAGCCAATCAGAAGTGCTCTTTTCAAACTGGCGCCCCTAGCCCAGCTTCCCCATCACCTCCCACTCCAAAAGCACATGACATGCCCCCTCAATGTTGCAATTTGCAAAACTGCAAATTTTGAAAACCATTGTTCCAGAGCCTATATCTGCAAAATCCCAATAAATCACATTCCTCTGTTCTCCAGCCACTCCTTTTTCCCAAGTCTCATGTCCAGCCACCCTCCCCAGGTTGGCGCTGAAACTCCCACCACTGGCCTTCTGCGCCTCTTGTTCCCCCTGATCTCCCTCCCGCCTTCCCAACCCCACCCACCACCGTGGCGCCTTCCCATCCTGCAGGTCTTGGATTATACTTTTTGTGTTTTAAACCTCACCCAAGAATATGTTTATTGATTTAGAGAGAGAAGCACTGATGTGAGAGAGAAACATTGATCAGTTGCCTTCAGCACACGACCCAACCAGGGATCGAACTAGCAACCTAGTATGCGAACTAGTATGTGCCCTGATTCAGAATCAA
This sequence comes from Noctilio leporinus, assembly GCA_004026585.1. NCBI lineage: Eukaryota > Metazoa > Chordata > Mammalia > Chiroptera > Noctilionidae > Noctilio > Noctilio leporinus. Next base: position 263,902 of record PVIW01001265.1, on the reverse strand, counting down.
ACCCATAACCTTTTGGTGTTCAGGACAATGTTCCAACCAACTAAGGCACCTGGCCAGGTCTAGGTCTGGTTTAAATGTCACCTCCTTAGAGGGGCCCTCCCTGACCAGCCACTAAAACAAAACCTCCCACTAAGGCTCTATCTACCCTCTTTTTTTTTTTTTCCTCCTTAGAATGAATCATTTTATTTTTTCATCGATTTTTTTATTTATTATCTGTCCTCTCAAAAGTCCTATGAGGGCGGGGACCTTGTCCAAATCATTCATATTTTATAACCCTAACACTTAGCAGAGTGCCTGGCTTAGTAGGTGCTCAGTAAATACTGAGTCACTTAAATTTAATTGAATTGGTCCCAGCTAATTTTCTCCATTTCTGCATCACCATCAGGTTTCTAAGCAGCCCAACCACTTGGCCTGGGAGGATGGGCCCAAGGCCAATGCCTTCTTCCCCTGCCAGCCCACCTCCTCCCACTCATAGTTAATCACTTGTCTATGAAAAAAGAAAACTTATAGCCAGTAAAAGCCCAAAATGGAATGTCTTAAAGACTACATGTCTTTCTCTATTGTTTTCTATCTTCCCTCCTGACCTAACTCCACTGCATTGTGGAGGATGAGATGGGGTGATAGTGTTAGTATTAAAGTTAGGCCATTAATAATTGAAAGTAGCAATCAATTATACTATATGCCAGATGGTTAACTATATGCCAGACTCTCCAAGAAGTCTGAATATAAATTATCTCATCTAATCCTCAAGAGAACCCCACAAGCCAAGTCTTATTACTCCAATTTTACAAATACAGAAACAATGTCCAAAGTCATGCGGCTGGTATGTGAACCATGATCTGATCTGAACCCAGGTAGCTGAACTCAGGAAAGCCCTCACTCTTTATTTGTTTGTTTGTTTTTAAAGCCCTCACTCGTGATAGCCACACATCTAGCATGGCATTCAAGTTACTTCCTTAGTAATATACATGTAAAAGATAGCAACTAGTGGAAAATAACAAGCAATAAAGTGAGTTATTAATGTCTTGAATGACTTAGGGATGTGAGCTAGGGGCAGAGTTCTGCCTGTATATGAATGTAAGAACTAAGAGCCAAAGATCTGGAAATGACTTTCTCACCCTGGGAAAGCAGGTAACACGGGGAGAAGTGTAGTGCATTCACCCACATGACAACTCTTTCTGGTCTTCAGCTATAAGAATAACTAACAACAATGACTGAAAGCCTACTGTATGTATGCTCTACAATTCTAGGTTTGGGCAGATTTTTTTTTTTTAATGTAACACTCTCTGAGTTCTAAAACCTAAAGATGTCCGGACGAGGATACAGAACCTTCACTTGTAATACAAAGCTCACTGTCTGTGTCAAAGGAAACAGCACTGACTACAGGGCTACAGGAAGGAGAACCGCAGGGAAGGGCTTCACAGAAGGGCAGGGTTTGATGAGGCCACCATACTTGTGTTAGGACCAGCAGAGAGACCAGGACCAGCCTGGGGTGATCAAGAAGCAACACCACCACTTTTAGGAGATGGAAGGTACAAGCCCCCAATGTAGAGGGCCTGTGCTGGCAGAATATTACGAGGAAAGTTTGGAAGCACTCTGATGGGCTCGGTAGGATGGGGAAGTTTCTGAACAGTGAGAGTGAGTTGGGGTTCACATGTTGGAAAATTTTTGTTTCAGGTAACAGCCAGTAAGTTTAGTAATCAATGTACACAAGTAAAAGCTATTGTTTCAGGAACTAAAAGAATGACCCACCTTGACTCCATTTAATAAGCTTAGTAATAATGTATGTAAAAAGCTAATCTTTTAGGAACTGGAGGAATGATCCACCTTAGCCCCAGGGTAAGAAGACCTCCAGCCAGGACAAAGAAAGAATGCTGTAGCTTTGATCCCATTGCAAACCCCTCATCTACACCCTTTTTCTCCTTATAAAAAGGGCCTGTTTATAATGGAATGCAAGATAGTCTGTTAGGGTGCAAACCCACTGTCTTCTGAGATTGTTGACCATCTGATAAAGTGCCCAAAAGATTCATCCCTGTCTCTGCTTATTGGGTTTATAGGGAGCAGGCAGCAAGAACACCAGCTGTTCCAGTTTCAAGGGGAGGAATACAAACTTCTACCCTGTCGGAAGGCAGGGCTACAGTAAGTGGAAGCCTGACACGATGGCAGTGACTCCTCTGGGTATAGGGTAGAAGATGAATTAGCAGAAATCACAGGCCATGGGCTCCATCAGGAGCTTGCTGGAATGCACCAGTCAGCAGAAGAGATCATGGACTCAGGTGGGGTTGGGGAGCACACTTGAAAATAACAAGAAACAGAGCACAGAGGATCTGGGGGCTAGTGAAACAACTTTGTATGATTCCATAATGGTGAACATGTGTCATATTTTGTCAAAATGTAGAGTGGACAACACAATGAGTGAACCATGATGCACTTTGGGTGTGGACTTTGGGTGGCAATGTAAGTTGACCGATTATAATAACATATGTTCTACTCTGATGCTGAGGTTGATGGTGGGAGAAGGGAGGCAGGTTGTGTATAAGATGTCCCTTGTGGGCTGGGGGGAGGTAGAAGATGGCATAATGGGGATAAATGATGATGGATGGAGACTTAGGGTGGTAAACACACAGTACAATACACAGATGATATATTATAGGATTGTACACTTGAAACCTATATAATTTTATTAACCAGTTACCCCCAATAAATACAATTAAAATGTTTTTTAAATGTATTCAGGTAATTTTCTATATACAAAAACATTTTTTAAAAAGTATTCACCCTCCCTGTACTTTGTCCCTCAATTTTGCTGTGAACCTAAAGCTGCTCTAAAAAAATCAAATATACGTGTATGTATAGAAAAATGTGGACACAGAGCACAAGGGTGAAAGGGGACAGAAGAATGACTCACTGAAGGGTGACTGGCAGAAGGTTGAAGTTACTGTGAAAGAAGAAAGTTGGACAGGCACCGGTTTTTAGAGGAAAGAGGGAAAGAACTGGAGTTTAGTTGGAAACAAGCAGAGAAGGTGTAGAACATCCATTCAGGCGTTTGTAGAATAGTTTGAGGCTCCGAAAAGAAAAGGGTATCAGTATGCAAAATAGAGACCAAATTCAGCATTAAAGGTTCCTCTTTCAAACTGAGTGATAAATATTCTTTCAAAAAGGAAGAGCATTGCAACAGCCTGGAAATAACAGTTGTGACCACTGTGCCCTGCTGCTATTAGGAAGGTCATTTCAGTTACTTGTGAGAACAGCAAGCAATACCAGGAATTGTGACCATGACCCTCACTGGTCAATTCAAATCTGCCCAAAGTGACATCAGTCCAGATATGGAGAATTGGCAAGTAATTTGAGGGGCAAGCAAGAAGATAGATTTTAGTTTTGAGTAAGAGTTTCAGTTTATAATGAGCAGCAGGAACACAGTGAATGCCAAACAGCCTAAGTGTGAATTCATATTCTGCCTTTAACCACAGAAAATTATTTAACTGCTCCATGCCTCAGTTTCCCCATTGGTAAAAGGGGCATAACTGTCAACTCCATGGATCTGGGGCAAAAATCAAATGAGCAATTTTGGAAATGTATGCCTGAAGCTAACTGTCAGCTATTGTCACTCTCCATTAGTGGTTCTAGACTTTTCCCAGACCTCGGAGGGGCAAACTGTGGAGGTCTCTTCCTCAGGATCACAGAGACTGTATTCTTTTTTCTTCTTTTTTAAAATATTTTGTTTATGATTGTTAGAGAGAGGGGAAGAGGGAAGAGAGAGAGGGTGAGAGATATCAATGTATGGTTGCCTTTCACCTGCTTCCAGCTACGGACCTGGTTGGAGACCTGGCTTACAACCTGGTTATGTGCCCTGGCTGGGAAGTGAACCAGTAACCTTTGGGTTCACAGGCCGGTGCCTTATCCACTGTGCCACCAGCCAGGGCACCCTTCCCTTTAAAAAAAAATTTTTTTTTAAGATTTTATTTATTACTTTTAGAGAGAGGGGAAGGGAGAGAGGCAGAGTGACATCAATGTATGGTTGCCTTTCACCTGCCTCCAGCTACGGACCTGGCTGGAGACCTGGCTTGCAACCTGGTTATGTGCCCTGGCTGGGGAATCAAACCAGCGACCTTCGGGTTTGCAGGCTGGTGCCTTATCCACTGTGCCACCAGCCAGAGCCCCATATATATATATATATATATATATATATATATATATATATATATATATATATACATATTTATTTATTTATTTATTTTCTTTTCAAGTATCTGTTTTGTTAGATAGGACTGTAATATTTGCAGGAGCAGAGTATTTTTAAATCTTGAAGCTCAAATTTAGCCCAAGCATGTGAAACAAATCATTGACCCAAGGATGTCCACTACCTGGTCTTGACCCAAGAAGGCTAAGGAAAGACATTAAAAAAGTCCTTTTAAAGGTAGGTAAATGCCATCCTGGCTGGTGGCACAGTGGATAAAGCGCTGGCCTGCAAACCCAAAGCCCACTGGTTTGATTTCCAGCCAGGGCACATAACCAGGTTGAAAACCAGGTCTCCAGCCAGGTCCATAGCTGGAGGCAGGTGAAAGGCAACCATACATTGATGTCTCTCTCCCTCTCTGCCTCTCCTCCTTACCCTCTTTCTGAAAATAATAAATAAAAAATTTTTAAATAAATAAAAGTAGGTAAATACCAAAGTTATTATCCTTTAAACTATTTGCTTGAAGTACTGATTGTAATCCAAGGGCATCTACAGACTCAGTTTGGTGAAGTTCTCAAAACGGACGTCCCAGTTTCTCAATGCTTCCCAACCATCAGGAAAATGAGCTGATAGAAAAATCCAACCTCCAGTCTGCACTCCTTTGTAAATCATTAAACTGGTTTCCTGAATTTCCATCAGCACGTGGGCAGAAGGAGCCCAGATTTCAGGGCCTGAGTGTCCATAAGAGTGTATGGAAAGACTCCAGACTCCTGCTCTGAGGCACCAGAACGAGGCACCACAACACCCCAACCTAGGCAGTGACCTGTGGTGCTGCAGAACAGAGGCCTTCTCCAGGCCCTTCCAAATGCCGCTCTCCAATAAGAAGAGCTGCTACATCAGTAAGGGGAAGGTAATCATCGTGTAATAGCAAACTCTTCTGTGTGTGTTTGTGTTTATAACAATTCATAAGGAGCATAAGTTCCCTATACACAAAGCCCCTTATTCTGCTCTGCGCTATGAACCCTTTTGTGTTAGTAAGTTTGTGAGAGGAACTAAGAATATCCATAGCCCCAGAGGGAAAAGACTCTGGAGCTCATGGGAAAGTGAGGAAGTGGGGCTGAGGGGCAGAAAGAGGGACCCAGAAGACCCACGAGACACTAGTGGGTCAAAAGCCCTCACAATATGGCATTTCACTAACCTAGGAAAGTCTGCCAAACCAGCAAAGCATGTAGTAGGGTAGATTCCTCCATCAGCATGTCAGGGCTGATACCTACATGAAACAGAAACAGCACTGAACTTGAGAATTACTCTGGCTGCCTTCGAGGAAGTAGAGTTACCTACAAAGGAGTTCCCATAAGACTATCAGCTGATTTCTCAAAAGAAACTTTGCAGGCAAGAAGGGACTGGCAAAAGTATTCAAAGTGATGAAAAGGAAGGACCTACAATCTACATTACTCTATCTAGCAAAGCTATCATTTAGAATTTAAGCACAGATAAAAGTGTTTCCCAGAAAAGGTGTTGATCAAACCCAAGCCATTATTGTGTGAAATGCTAAAGGGGATTATACAAGAAAAAGAAGGTGATCAAAATGATGAACATTAAAATGGCAACAAAGTCACAACTATCAATAATTGAATCCAAAAACCAAATAAACAAACAACCAGAACAGAAATAGAATTAGAGATGGAGATCATTTAGAGGGTTATCAGCTAGGAGGGAGAAGGAAGAGAATGGGGTGGGGGAAGGTACAGAAATTAAGAAGCACAAATTGGTAGATACAAAATAGACAAGGGGATGCTAAGAACAGTGTAGGAAATGGAGAAGCCAAAGAACTTACACGCACAACTCCTGGACTGAACTAAGGGGTGCATTACTGGAGTGAATGAAGGTACCAACCAGGTGGAGGGGGCAAAGGGAGAAAATTTGGAGCAACTGTAATAGCATAATCAATAAAAAACACTTTTAAAAAAAGTGGGAACCTCATAATCCTACATGGCTTAAAAAATTTCCCCTTGCCCTGGCTAGGGGAAAGTTTATTTAGAATGTTACAGAGGTAGTAGAAGCAAGCCAGCTGAGTTGCATAGGCTCAGAAAACAAGTTACAGAAGCTGATGGGCCTTGGAGATTAGAAGAAAAGCAAAGGGACTGCTTTTGGGGAAGGAAGAGGGGAAAAGGTAACATGTACATGCTCCCAAGAGGGAAAGTGCACTGAGCCATATTTTTTGAGTGCAAGAGAATATATATATATATATATATATATATATATATATATATATATATATATTTTTTTTTTTACTTGTTTTTTCTTTCATTGATTCAAGAGAGAGGGGAAAGGAGGGAGAAAGAAAGGGAGAGAAACATCAATGTGAGAAACATCAAGCCATTGCTGGAGCACTGGGGGAACTGAACCTGAAACCCAGGCCTATGCCCTAACCAGGGATTGAACTGGTAACCTTTCATTTTGCAGAATGAAGCCCAACCAACTGAGCCACACCTGCCAGGGCTATAATATATGCTTTTAACTGCACAGGTGATCCTTTAAGAATCTAGACTAAGCTATTAGCTATTATAGAAATTTGGGACACATTTGCTGGGTGGTTAAAATTGTAAGCTAAAGAGTTTAGGGTAATCATAAATATGGTGCCTTAGTTTCCCCAGGTTTTTTTTTTTTTTTTAAAGATTTTTATTCATTTATTTATTTTTAGAAAGAGGGGAAGGGCGGGCAAAAGAGAGGGAGAAATACATCAATGTGTGATTGCTTCTCACATGCCCCCAACATAGAACCTGGTCAGCAACCCAGGCATGTGCCTAAGTGGGATTTGAACTAGATGCTCTTTGGTTCACAGACTGATATTTACTTAATCCACTGAGCCACACCAGCCAGGTCCCCAAATAGAATCTGCTTCATAAGTTTGCTATGAGTATTAATGAGACTGCCACATGAATACTCTTCACAATGCCTAGCATATCACAAGTGTTCCATAAATTTTAGCTATTGTTAATAACAATTCTGGGGAACAAGGACTATCATTACCTGAATTTATTTCTGGATAAAAGATAAATCAAAATTAGGTTAAGTGCCCAGTTGATAGCACCTCAGCTAGCAAATGACTGTGTCAATATTTCAATTCTGATAAGTCTGAAACCAGAAGTTGTAACCACTACTAAGTACAACCTCCTATTTGAACAGGGCTCAGAGAACCAAAAAGGTGGTTATTACCTATTGGATTACTAAGAGAAAGAAAGAGATTGGTGATAACAGTCCAAACTTTGGGGTATTCTCCATGGAGGTCAACCATGACTTTGGCCCAAAACCCTTATTTGCCACTCAGAAATGAAAGCAGGAAAAAGCTGGACCTTACCCTTCACAAGTGGTTGTTAAAACAGAGCTAAAAACAAACAAACAAAAAGGAAAAAAAAAAAAAAAAAAGCCATTTCCCAACATAGCTTACCTAAACAAGTGAATCCTTCAAAATGAAAGCAGAAATCAGTCTTAAGGCTGGGGAAAGATATCAAGAGTGCTCCAAAGTCAGCCTAAGGAAAGGGCATCATTGGAAGTAATGACAGAAGCAGCCCCTCACCTCACCTCTATTCTCGGACTAAGGAGCCCCAGCTAAGCTTAGTCAATGGATGGAGAAGTCAGTTGTCACTAGCGGCATCCACATCACCCTGTCTGGCCCAGGGGAATAAAGGAAATTTATACATCCCAAGCCTACAACCCACCTCACACCCCAAATGGTGGGGAGAACCCTGTGGCAAGAGTTAGCAGCCCACAGGAAACTAGGCCTGTTTCTACTCCCATCTGGCTGAATGACACCCCTCCCGGAGCCTTAATTCCTCCGTCCCTAAAATGAAAGGTTTGAATGAAATCTCTTGAAAGCTTCCTACCTGCTCTAAATTTCTAATTCCATTATTCTCACATGTAAGCCATGTCTTGCCGAAATGAAAGCCCTTAGTTCTGTTAAAAGAGACCACAGGCCCCAGATAGTCACTTATGCTAATCAAGCATCACCAAAGGAAGACAATACCTAATTTACTTATTTATTTTGTTCATCTTCACCCAAGGAAATGTTTTTATTGATGAGAGAGAGAGAGAGCGCGACTGATGTAAGAAGCAATCCATTGCCTCCCATAAGCACCCCAACAAGATGTCAAGCCCGTAACCTAGGTATGTGCCCTGGCCAGGGATCAAACCCAAAGCCTTCGGGTATGTGAGCGGAAGCTCCAACCAACTGAGTCGCCAGCCTGGACGACAATGCCTAATTTAATTACAGTTTTGTCCTCCACCAGGAGCAGAATCTTAAATCACCCAATCTGGAATTACCTGGTCTGTACTAGTGAGGTAATCTGCTTGACAGGCCCAGCCATCTGCTAAGGAAGGTGGCTTTCCCACAACCAATCTGATTTTTGCTAAGATAACTTCCACAGCCACTCCCTTCTCCCTATAAAAGTCTTCCATTTTGTGCAGCTCCTGGGAGCTCCTTTTTATCTGCTATGGGGGATGCTGCCTGATTCATGAATCATTGAGTAGTCGGTTAAGATCTTTAAAACGTACTCAGTTGAATTTTTTTAAAACACTTGCAAGCAGGACAGGTTGCTCTAAGTCCTAGGACCATTCTCCTCAGTTACCCAGGTATAATCTTAACATAAGGATGATGCACCAGAATTGAAAACAGGCTGTTGCTCTCCCGTGGCACAAAATCTGGCACTCGGTCAACGTGGGTTTTCTCTCAATCCCACACTTTCTCGAAAAAATATCCTGCCACCCTCCCAATTTCTAAGCCCAAAGCTACCCTTCCATGAATATGAAAAAAAAAATTATAAGAATAAGAAACCACCCGAACCTGACCTGGTGTAAGGTGCCATAGCACTTTTTCTGGATTCAGGATTTCACCTCCATGCCACCCTGTCCTCTTTTTAGCTGCGAACCCCTGGATCAGTGTGTTCCGTGCCCTCCCTTGGCAAACGACCAAGTCCCCCTTCCCTGAAACCTCAGATGGAGAGGAGACACTTCTCCCCCAGAGACCCAAACCTCTCCCCGGACCGCAGCGAGCGGCAGCTGGGCGCACCAGGAAGGGCCCCACGCCTCCAGAAAGTCAAGGGCAGACGAGCGGCCCCCTGGCTGTGGTTCCCAGCCAGAGGCTCAGGGGAGGCCTCGCCCGCCGGTCCCCTGTCACTTACGCGCAGCAGCTCCAAGCGGTCAGGCAGGGCCCGCGAGCAGCGGAGTTTGCTGACTCAAAGGCGCAGCACCCGCGGCGGCGGCGGCGGCGAGCGACCAGCAGCGCACACGAGCGCAGCCCCGCGTTCCCGGAGCTCGTAGCGGCCCCACGCCCGGGCTCAGTGCCCTCCGCCTGGCCACTGGCTTCTGCTGTCCAGGCCGCGGCCACCGCACCAGGTGCAGCTCCCTGTCACCGCCTGAGCCCCGCCCGCGGGAGACTAGGCGGACCCTCTGCCCGCTGGGCTGCGGCGAACGGTGCAGCCGCCGGAGGGCGCTGGCGCCCCGGATCCCGGATCCCGGATCCCGGACCCCACCTCCCGGGTCCCTGAGATAAAGACTAGGGAGGAAAAAAACAAAAAAACAGTTTGCCCGGGATGCTGAGGTTAACTTGTGTGCAAGTGGCATCCTTTGGAATCACCACTGAAAGCCACCTTGAGTGGCCCTTAATTATGGGGAGGATTGATGAACGAGAATAGGGCTGGATAGAGTGTGTGATAAACAAGAAAGAATGCTTACAGCGGAATCCAGGTGGGCATATGGGTCAGTACTGTAATAGCCTCCCAAGATTTTCTGTTTAAAATCTTTCATAATAGTCCTGGCTGGTGTAGCTTATGGGTCAGTACTGTAATAGCCTCCCAAGATTTTCTGTTTAAAATCTTTCATAATAGTCCTGGCTGGTGTAGCTCAGTGGATGGCGTGCTGACCTGTGAATCAAAAGGTCACCAGTTGGATTCCCAGTCAGGGCGCACGCCTGGGTTGCGGACCAGGTCCGCAGTTGGTGGGGCGCAAGGGGCAACAGATAGGTGTTTCTCTCTAAGGTCGACGTTTCTCTCCCCGTTTCTCCCTTCCTTCTCCTCTCTCTATAAATAAATAAATTTAAAAGAAAAATAAAATAAAATTTTTCATAATAAAACTGGGGAAAATAAAGGAGCTCTATCAAGAAGCTCGAATTAGTAAATCATTTCCCAAATGGCTGAGTTTGACCCATCTGTTTGCATGATAAATGACTGTTACTGGTTTATGTATTTACTATACATATACTGAACTTGCTTTATTTTAGAGGGTTTACTCTTCTTTAGGCAGATCCTTTGTGAGTTTAGTTTTGTTTTGTTTTTAAGATTTTAATCATTTTTGTTTTTAAAAAAAGCTTTTATTTCATGTTTAGAGAGAGAGGAAGGGAGGGAGAAGGAGGGGGAGAAACAGGGATTGTTTACGCCTCCACGCCCCCAACGGGGAACCTGGCCTGCAACCCAGGCATGTGCCTAGACCTTTTGGTTTGCAGAACAACACCCAATTACAGAGCCAAAAACAATCAGGGCCTTTTTTGAGTTTTTGAATGACAGAAATGCTATGTTTGAAGCCCAAACTTAAATCCAGGGCCCTCCCTCCCCTCCTCAAATTGATACCAGGTCCTCTTCACAGTGGAAGGATCCAGCAGTGAAAAAGTCAATACTGGCTCCCAGGAGCTTGCATTCTAGAAGAGAAAGAAGAGCTGGAGTCTTCCTTTGCTCTCATTTACATAACCACCACCTGCAGAAGCCAGTATCCTACTTATTTATGAGATAATACTAGAGAAGTGTGATTTTTGCATCCTCTCCTATTAGATGTAATGCCTCTGATGCTGGAAGGGTGCTGAGCACCGCTTTCTGTGAGCTGGATAACAAACTGCAAGAAAAACCACCGCATTCTCTCTGTAAAATGTTTAAACTTTTTATCTTTTTCAGTGCATCAAAGTTTCCATTCCTCAGAAAGTTTTCCTGATTCCCAGCCAGGGCATATAACCAGGTTGCAAGCCAAGTCTCCAGCCAGGACCATAGCTGGAGGCAGGTGAAAAGGCAACCAACCATACATACATTGATCTCTCTCTCCCTCTCTGCTGCTCTCCCTTCTTCCCTCTCTAAAAATAATAAATAAAATATTTTTTAAAAATAAAAAGAAATAAAGTTTTCCTGCTGCAGAGTAATCAAATACCCATGAAAGCTAAAGAGTGAGAAGGTCTAACAGGAACCTCATTGTGACACTATTTGCTAGAAAGATGAATTCACTTTAAAGTGAATCCATCTTGGGATCTACCCAAAGGTATCCAGTTACTGGAATATTAAAAAGGCCTTGTGGCCCTGGCTGGTGGTTCAGAGGATAAGGTGCCAGCCTGCGAACCCAGGGGCCAATGGTTCGATTCCCAGCCAGGGCAACATAATCAGTTTGTCAAGCCAGGTCTCCAGCCAGATCCTGGCTGGAGGCAGGTGAAAGGCAACCATACATTGATGTCTCTCTCCCTCTCTACCTCTATGCCTTCCCCTCTCTCTGAAGATAATAAAATCTTAAAAAAAAAAAAAAAAAAACAAAAAAAAACCTTGTGAAGTGGTGGCTTGAATTTTCAACATAAGATTTTCTCGGATTTCCCAAAGCTTATTCTCACCTAGACTTTCCTCTGGATATTTGCCCCTCATTTCTCTTCCCACTTGGCTCTGTCCTCCTGCTCATTGAAGTGGCTTGGAGCTTTGACAAACCAAAAAGTAGCTTTGGATCAGTTGGTAACCAGCATCATCCTATACACCAAGAGTTTGCAGTTTTGATCCCCAGTTGGGGTACATACCTAGATTGTGGGTCCAAACTCAGGTTGGAGTGTACCAGAGGATACCAATCAGAGTCTCTTCTTTCTCTAACATCAATGGAAATATCCTCAGGTGAGGATTAAAAAAAAAAAGCCCTGACTGGTAGCACAGTGGATAAGGCGCCTACCTGTAAACCCAAAGGTCGCTTGTTCAATTCCCAGTCAGGGCACATAACCAGGTTGCAAGCCAGGTCTCCAGCTAGGTCCATGACTGGAGGCAGGTGAAAAGCAACCATACATTGATGTTTCTCTCCCTCTCTACTTTTCTCCTTTCCTCTCTCTCTGGAAATAAAATCTTAAAAATAAATAAACATTAAAAAAAAAAAAAAAAAAAAGAGGTCCTGACAATTTCTAGGTGACAAATGCAGTCATTAAGCATCACAAGAATGCTTAACAAAAAACATCTGTGTACCAGGTTGCTCCTTGCTACTGAGATGTCATTTTTCCTATGCTAACTGAACAAGTCATGCCACTTTTTAATTATGGAAAATGATCAATATTACCTCTTGTATCTTTCCTTGTCTCTATTCTCTACTAATGGAACTTACATTAGGAAAATGTTGGATTTATATTTTATTCTGTGGCTTTTAATATTTGTTCTGTATTTTTTTCTCTTTACCACATTGTGTTGCATTCTGATAAGCTCACATTTACAGTATTTGATGATTCCCTCTTCAGTTATGTCTAACTTTTGTACTAATTTTACTCATTCCTAGAAGTTGAATTTAATTATTTGCATTTAGAATGGTGCTTATTCTTTCTTCATGCTTTCCTTTTTATCTATTATGGTCCTAGTAGCATATGGTCCTACATCAGAAATTTACATTGATTTCTACATTGTCCTCAAAATTTCAATGGTTCTAGAAATTTTAATATTTTGTTTTGGAATTCTCATTCTCACCTACTATCTTTTATGTTGTATAGCACAAGTTTAGGGTGATTTTATGTTGGCAGCTATTATTTTTTTAACAAGCCCCTAGTCAAACCACCAAACTTCTTTGAGCCTTCTCTGAAAAGACTAAGCTTTACCAAAAGGCTCATGTTTAGATCTATTCTCACATAGGATTGGGAAATCCAGTCCCCACTGGGAAGTTAGCTTCCACTGTGATCTATATTTTGATTCTGCTTCTTTGGTTCTGGGGCTGTTTTCCTTCCTTAAGTTTCAGTTTTAATATATGCTTTAAAATAGTTTTGTTATTGAGTGAAAAAGTGTTGTCAATTCTCTGTAGCTTATGTTTCATTATAAATATATTTAAAGTCTGTTAAGATCTTATGAATTATAAAAACCACACACAAAAAAACATCTTAGACATGCAAATTAAAAAAAGATGTCATTGAATTGACTAAAAATCAGTATTATCAATTGCAGTACAGGTGAGACTATGGGGAAATGGCTACAAATGGGAAGGGTACATCAGTGCAAGTTTGACATCACTCACTTTTGGGACTCCATGTATATATACTTAAGTGTCACTATTGTGTAAGATTGCTCCTTATATTAACATTATAACCGATGTACTCATACCCAATAACTAAATTGGGGGAACACCTCCATACAGGGCCTAAAATGCCCCCATATTAAAACATTTTGGTCTTGACCGGTGTGGTGCAGTGGATTAAACACTAGCCTGCAAACCAAAAGGTTGCCAATTTGATTCCCAGAGAACATGCCTAGGTTGCAGGTTTGATCCCTAGTCCAGATGTGAATGGGAGACAACCAGTTAAGTCTTGCACGTCAGTTGTTTCTTTTCTCTCTCCCTACTCCCTCCTAGAAGAAATGAAAAAATGCCCTTAGATGAGGATTAAAAACAGAAAACATTTTAGGTGGCTCTCTGAACTTTCCCCTAGGCTCCAAGGGCCCTTCTTTTGCCTCTGTAACTTGTTTCCTGATCACAGGCAGCCCAGATGGTCACTTCTGCCTGTTAATTTCTAAATAAACTTTTGCTTAAAACACACAAAACTTGATACTTACCTGGAAGGGGAGATACCATGATAACGAAAAAAACAGAATTGGATTACTAAATTGAAAGCATTTTTCTAAATGCCTCATATATACTTTTTTTTTTTTTTTTTAGATAAAAAGACATTGTATGTGGGAAACATCTTACATACATCCCGAACCTGGGGACCTGGCCTGCAACCCAGGCATGTGCCATGACTGGAAATCAAACCGGTGACCCTTTCTTTGGTCCATGCGACAACACTCAGCCACACAAGTCAGGGTCACATTTCAGCTTTATACAAACCCAGAACTTTCTATCTTGTAGATGAATAACTGAGGTATGGAGAGGTAGGGTAACTTGAAACTATAGTACACGGCTAGCCCAAAACCAAGGAATGAAGATGGCTCCTAGAATCAAAAACAAGGAAACAAACCTTGCCATTGGAGCCTCCTTGAAAGGAACCAACCCTGTTGTTACCTTTAGTCCAGTGAAGCCAATTTTAGATTTCTGACCCCCAGAATTATGAAAATAAATGCATGCTGTTTTAAGTAATTAAGTTTGTGGCTTTTCTTTAATAGGACCAGTAAGTAACTGCATCATAAAAAAATGCTCTTACTAAAGTTGCATGTAAAGGCATTAAATTTCTGATATGGACAGATCTGTATCAAGTAAGAACCCATTATTGACAGCAGTAGGTCTATAAGGAGGAAAGTCATCAAGATTAGCATAGGTACAATTATCTTCCTTAAAACTGAGGTATAATTGACAAACATTGTTAGTTTCAGGTATACAACATAGTAATTCAGTTTGTATGTATAGAGAAATGATTTCCTTTTCTCTGTGTGGCTTTTTGGAAATGAGTAGAAATACATGTAGCACGAGATCAGTCCTATCAGAAGACCTGTTTTTCAGGTGACCATTTTAACAAATTATAATAGATCCTAAGTATCAAAATTTGATACGAAACAGATTTTTATCTCTGCACAAGAAAACACTTTTCTGAAAATACATGTCTGTGGGTGTTTCCACTCTTACTATAAAGGCATTTGATAAAGAAAAGTCTCATCACATAAAGCAATATAAAACTATTTATTGACCACTGTTTACCAGTATTTACAATAAAGTAAACAATATACAGTTGAATAACATTGGGTTTACTACAAAGTTAATGGTTTTTCCTGGCTTCTACTGAACCAGTCACCCAATTACTGAGACTGAGCCTACATGTAAGGAATGAGCTGGAGTAAAAACATGCAGGTCAAGACTTTAGATTACAAAGGTTTGCTCACCCACTTAGTCCAGCAGGTCTAAATTGCCAAGGTCTCTAATGATCTGATTAGGTTTCCACGAATAAAGTCTTACACATTCCATGATCCTAACTTTTTAGTCGATATAACACAGGTATTTTAACTCTTTGTGAAGGAACAACTTATTAGGCGAAACCTTTTAAGTCCTGATTTCCTAATTAAAACACACCAGGGTTTGCCTCATTTTCTCATTTGGAAGGGGAGGTTGTTGGTAATGATAAAATTTTCTTTTCTCAGGTTTTGCAAATAAACTTGCATTTACAATTGTAGATATGAACATGGATTCTGATATAATTTTGAATTGTGCATTTTAAACTATTACATTATATATAAATTGCCCAATTAATAAGTTATCTTTTTAATTTCAAAGGTTAAAACTCTGGAAAAATTTCAATTTAACTTGAAGTGATTTCTTAGATTGCTGAAAATGACGGCAACCCAGAAACATGAGCTTATCTTTGTGAAATGCTTTTTGTTTTAATTTAAAAAAGAAAAAAAGGAAACCCATTTACCTATGTATATACACCAACCACCCCCCACCAAATAAAACAAAAACCCACAATGATCCTTAAGCATCTAAGACTTAAACACAAATTCTGACTGAGTTAACAACAGAGGTTTCCCTCAACACTTAAAAAAGCTGTTCTCTTAATGCTGAGGAAAAGATCATACCATGGTATCAAATGTTCTTTTCTGATAAAGGAAGCAACTACAGAAAGCTTTTGTTCAAAAGTAACCAGTGCTACAGATGCAAGCCCCCACAATTCCCCTAGTACTACTTCAAAACAAACATAACAAACTTGATTTTTATTAGGATGTAGGTATTTTCACACTAATAAATCAAAAAACCAAGACCCAAATTTTATATATATATAAATATATATAAAAAGCAATGCAAACAATTATTGGGCTTCGTCTTCTGGACAAGAATGCCAAGTTAGTCTCTCTTCATAAAAGGCAATTACAATTTGAGGACACTTCATATTTGCCTCTTTCGCCAGCACCAAATCTGCCTCATCTGAATCTTTCCTGTTGTGAGAAAAAAAAATTCAGTTACGTCTAAACCATTTTGTCAAGTGTGAACTGTTCACTTAAGAAATCATTTAGGCGACCAGTCAACATGGAGAGTAGGGCGACAAGCTTCACCGCCTCACACAGCCACAGGAAAAATTACCATCAGATTTCAGCAACAACCAGTGTTGCAGCAAGTGGACCAAGTGACTGGAAATGGGGGAGAGCCAGGAAGCAACACTGTCCCTTCCTCTGAGCCCCTTACCATAAATAGAGCCACAAAGTGGGTGGCCCCACCTTGGCGATTACCTAAAGCTTACCCCACATATTTTACAGGTGCCTTTATTACACAGGCCACACTAGGACAGGGAGTAAAAACAGCTTTACCTAACATACAAATACACACAGGGAGGCTGCAAAACTGAGGAGGCAAAGAAGTGTGGCCCAAATAAAGGACAGAACCAGAACAAAACCCCAGCAAAAGAACGGAGATAGCCAACCTATCAGATGCACGGTTCAAAACACCAGTGACAAACATGCTCAGAGTTCACAGAGTATGGCCAAAATATAAGAGAAGAAATGAAGGCTATACAAATTGAAACAAAGAAAAACATACAAGGAAACAACCAGGAAGGGAAGGAAGCCAGGATTCAAATAGACAATTTGGAACAGATGGAAGAAATAAATACTCAACCAGAACAAAGAGGACGTAAGAATGCACAATGCACGAGAGAGAGAGGCAGAGAGAGAGATTGGGGGTGGGGGTGGGGGGGGGGGGGGGGGCTTGGGAACATCTGGGACAATTCTAAATGTAATATTTGAATCATAGGGGTGCCAGAAGAAGAGGAAGAACAAGAAATTGAAAACTTATTTGAAGAAAGTCAAAGAAAATTTCCCTAATCTGGCAAAGGAAATAGTCATACAAGTCCAGGAAGCAGAGTACTAAATGAGTTTGACCCAAAGAGGACCACACCAACATATGGCATAATTAAAATGCCAAAAGCTGAAGATAAAGAATTTTAAAAGCAGCAAGAGAAAGGAAGAGAGTTGCCTACAAAGGAGTTCCCATAAGACTATCAACTGATTTCTCAAAAGAAAATTGGAAGAAGGGGATGGCAAGAAGTATTCAAAATGATGAAAAGCAAGGACTCAAAACCAAGATTACTCTCTCCAGCAGAGCTATCATTTCGAATGGAAGGGCAGATAAAAAGCTTCCCAGAGAAGGTAAAACTAAAGGAGTTCATCACCACTAGGGCATTATCACAGGAAATGTTAAAGGAACTTAAGAAAAAGATACAAATTATGAACATTAAGATGACAACTATCAACAACTGAATCTAAAAAACAGAAACAACTAACCAAACAACCAGAACAGGGACAGAATCATAAATATGGAGATCACCCGGAGTTATTACCTGGGTGAAAACGAGAGAACGGGGGAAAATGGTGCAAGGAGTAAGAAACATAATTGGTAGGCATAAAATAGAAAGATGTTAAGATTGGTATAGGAAGTAGAGAAGCCAAAGAACATCCATGCACGATCCATGGACATGAACTAAGGGTGGTATTGCTGGAGGCAAGAGCAGTACTGGGCGGAGAAGGGCAAAGGGGGAATAGTTGGGACAACTCTAACGTTACCAATATACTTTAAAAATTTTTTAGAAGCAACATTCACAAAAGTAGTAATTTAACTGAAGTTATTTAATGCTATGAGAAGGTTATTTAGTACTTGTGCCAGGGTTCCTATAAAATTTCATTTTACAAAACAGACCAGTTTGCCAATCTTTGCTTTGAAATTTCATTAGCAAAAATAACTAGAATCATCCTTTCAGCAGATAAATATTCTCTAACAGTGGGAAGTATAAAACCTTTTCTTGACAAAGCCTCACAAAATTTAAAACATGCCATCCATTCATACTGTATAATAGCAATCACCCACGCACCTACCATTTCATGAGAAACAT
This sequence comes from Noctilio leporinus, assembly GCA_004026585.1. NCBI lineage: Eukaryota > Metazoa > Chordata > Mammalia > Chiroptera > Noctilionidae > Noctilio > Noctilio leporinus. Next base: position 245,669 of record PVIW01001265.1, on the reverse strand, counting down.
TAATTCTCCACTGCTGTCTGTGGCACCAATTATTCGTTCAGGATCAAGACCCCTGGCAAAGCCTCTTGGTTTATCAGCCTGTTTTAAGAGACACTAAATGATTATTTATATTAATGTTTCCATACATTTTCCCATACAGCAAATAATGCTAACTCCCAATTGTCCTCATAATATATACCTTTTTAATAAAAACCTTCCAATATTTAAACAGAAATGACTAGAACACATAATACGTAGTTAGTACCAAAACATGTAATTTTCATTAACTTTACAAGCAGAAAAAAACAAATCTAGATGTCTAAAAAGTCATCCCTTTATTTCTGGTAACTTAATAATGATAAAACCTATACAACCTGACTAATTGTAAGCAATCACAGGAAACCTTATAACACACTTATTATAAAACAGTGATTCTCAAAGTATGGTCTGAAGATTACTGGGAATCCGAGACCTTTTGACGGTGTGTGTCTATCTGCAAGATCCCCTTCTTTTCATGTATATGTGACTTTAGACTGTCCTCACAGACCTCCACCAAACAAAACACAAGCAAATCAAATACAGAATTGTCTTCAATTAAGCCAGATGTTGAAAGACTTGCAAAAACGTAAAACGTCATTCCTCATTGTTACTTTTCATGAATAGTTATGAATAACATGCAATAGGTTTTGTCATTCTTAAATACAGACATTTTAATTTCTACTACAGTTAATTATGGTTATAACCCATAGAAGTTTTAGAGTTGCTTATATCAAGAAATCCTTTTTCCCTGTCCAAACTTATGTATCGGTATCCTAGATTCTGGAGTCAGATGCGTAGGCTGATTAGAGTACTGGTTCTAACTTTACTGTGTTTCTCGGCAAGTTAACCTCTTTGTAACATATTTTATCTATCAAATAGAAATAATTATACTCAGTTGGCCAAAAAGTTTGTTTTTTGTCTGTTAAGATGGCTCTAGTAGAGCTTAGTTGTCTTGAACTGAACTTGAAGTTGTGTTCAGATTGTGTTGTAACAGCTGGCATATCAATATGCATTAAAAAACTAACCAAAATTGGTGAATTATTGTGTAGTCATTTTAATATGAAAGATGGAAAAGTAACCATTGTTCAGCATATTATACTTATTTCAGTAAAGGTAAAAAATGCAACTGAGCCCTGGCTGGTGGCACAGTGGATAAGGCACTAGCCTGCAAACCTAAAGGTCGCTGGTTCGATTCCCAGTCAGGGCACATAACCAGGTTGCAAGCCACGTCTCCAGCCAGGTCTGCGGCTGGAGGGACGTGAAGGGCAACCACACATTGCTGTCTCTCTCTCCCTCTCTCCAGAAATAATATTTAAAAATGCAACTGAAACACAAAACAAGATCTGTATAGTACATGGACAAGATGCTGTGACTGATTGAACACTGTCAACAGTGGTTTGCAAAGCTTCTTGCTGAAGGTTCCTTACTGGACGATGCTCCACGGCAAGGTAGACCAGTTCTTGTCAATAGTGATAAAATGAAGACATTGATTGAGTATAATCAATGTGGTACCATTCAGGAGAGATAACCAACATACTCAAAATATCTAAATCAAATTATTGGCGAAAATGAAAAATGTATTTATTTTGTGGAAAAAAACTTAACAGACTTCTTGAACAGTGCTTCTGTTGAACATGTGGTTGACTTTAAACGTTCTCATCAGTCCCCCTTTACCTATTTACAAGAAAATAGGTTCAAGACCCAATGGATGCTTGAAACTGAGGACAGTACTAAATCCTATATTCTTTTTCCCCTAACGCACATATCTATAATGAAGTTTTATTTTTAAATTAGGCACAGTAAGAGATTAACAACTAGTAATAAAATAGAACAATTACAATACTGTAATGCAACATGAATGTGGTCTCTCAAAATTATCTTACTGCACAATCACAATACTTAGCCTTGTGATGGTGTGAGATGGTAAAATGCCTGTGATGAGATGAATGGTGTAGGCATTGTGAGGCAGCGGTAAGCTACTAATGGCCTTCTATTATACATCAGGAAGATCATCTGCTCCTGGTGATCCTGGACCACTGAGCCATGATGAACTCATGGTCCGGTATCAGGAGTAGGAAGCAAGAGAATGTTGGGGAAATGTACCATTTTTGGAACCCAGTTGACCACCAGTAAATGAAAAGGTGAAAACTGGTGTATGAATCCTGATTAACAGTTACTTTTCAGCTTTGGCTGCTAAAGTAACTAGACCAAATCTATACCCAACCTGTTTTTCATCTGTAAACTGGGTTAATACAATTTTATTACAGATGTCATGAAGATTTAATACATTATCTGTAAAGTACAGGGTGCATGTGGTAAACTGGCAAAATTTTAGTAAATAAACATACCACCAAAGTTATATTTTGAAATAAATTTATTCTTATGCATGAATACATAAACACAGTCATTTTTAAATTTGTTCAAAGAAGTCTCCATTTGCTGCAATAGATTTGATTAGACTTCGGAAGCTTAAGCACACTTTAATTAACTTTTCTTTTTTCTAAACATTTTATTATTTTTAGAGAGAGGGGAAGGGAGAAGGGCAGAGAGGGAGAGAGACATCAATATATGTTGCCTTTTACCTTCTTCCAGCTAAGGACTTGGCTCAAGGTCTGGCTTGCAACCTGGTTATGTTGCTCTGGCTAGGAATTGAACCAGCAACCTCTGGGTTCACAAGCTAGAACCTTATCCACTGTGTCACCAGTGGCTTAATTAACTTTTCTTCATCCATGGACATCATCATGTTTTCAGTCTTAGCTTTAATGGCTTCTTTACTGGAATGAAGTTGTTTATTAACTTCTCACAAATGCTGCATATATTAATAGTCTAAAGGATTTGCATCTGGTGAGCTAGGCAGCCAGATTCCCTCTGACCAGAATTCAGGAACACTGACACTGAGAAATTCTTGCACCTTTTTGGCGTTATGTGCTGGCGCACCATCTTGCTGTAAGATTAAATTTCGTCTATTTGCAATTTGCTTTATCCATGGTACAACTATTTCTCTCAAAACATCAAGGTAAACACTAGTAGTCACCTTCAGGCCTTATAGAAAAAAACATGGGGTCATGACACCTCCTTCATTGCTGACAACACCTAACACCATCACTGTAGCAGGAAATTTCATTTTCATGACAACTGGGACTTCATGAAGATTCTCACAGAGCCACCTGTTGTTTCTTCTGGTGGCCATTTGATCCTGCTGAAAATTCTTTGCATCAGAGAAGAAAATCAGAGTTTTTTCTTTGGGACTTTTCAATTCTGTTAGCAGTTTCCTTGCTTTTTCAAAGCCCCTTTCCTCTGTCTGCTGTGTCATAAACTGGCCTCTTCTAAGAACACATGATCTGTATCTGATAGTGTCAGCAATAATCTTGCAAACTGTTGCATTTGACATCTGCAGTTCTCTTGCTATGGAGCGCACTGACTTTCCTGGATCTTCATTGATGATCTCCTGGATTCTGTACACAACATCTGGACTTGTGCGATCCTTAAGTACCTTAAGCATTTTCCTTGTTGGGGTGGCAACATCAGGATCAACATCATGCACTTTCCTCACAGTGCAAACTGTACATACAGGGAAGTTACTGAAGTCTGCAATTTCCTTAGCAGTTTACCCTGCACGCAGTCCAGAAATTATGGTTGCTCTAAAGCATGCATATTCCTTCAATATGACAGTTGATTTCAGAATTTAATACTTTATATCTGAAACGATGTTAAATCATAACCTTAGAAACAGTTTTTCAAAATTAATAAGCACGTGAAATAAGGAGACGCAAAGTTACTGCCACTTTATTGTGCACACCCTGTACATGGCATCTAATTCGAATGATTTCGTTTTAAATCCAAAGATGTTATCAAGAAATGTGTATTTACGTTTAGTTCCCAAGTCTAAATACTAATTCAGAACCAAGGCCCTTGTCCAAATTGCCATGCCCAGCTCTCCAGGTAAGTGCAATTAGTTTTGAAGCTGAGAGTAAAAGCAAGCAAGGAGTTAGGATTTGACCAAAGCCACAGAGACACCAGTGAAGCAAAGACTGGATCAAAACACACATGTAGTGAATAAACCAACTGTCTCAATTCATACCAAAACAAAAAAAATTAGTATCAAATATTGTATCAAAATATGATTTAGCAATATTTTGATAAAACAAAGAGCACATGACAAAGTATTATCCTATCTTGTGGTCAATGTCTAATGGTTGACAAGCAGGATGTGCTATGTGGATTGTTTTCACAGTAAGTAATGTCAATGATCTAATGTTAATTTTTTAAAAAAAGATTTTATTATTTTTAGAGAGAGGGTCAGGGAGAGAGGCAGATAGGCAGAGAGGGAGAGAGGGAGAGAGGAAGAGAGACATCAATGTATGGTTGCCTTTCACCTGCTTCCAGCTATGGACTTGGCTTACATGCCCTGGCTGAGGAATCCAACCAGTGACCTTTGAGTTTTCAGGCCGGCGCCTTATCACTGTGCCACCAGCGAGGGCTGTTCATATTCTTTACAGGACTGTTAGTCATAGAAAATTGTGTGATCAGGTACCATATCCATGAATCTACCCAAAATAACACTAGCACAACAATTACAGTGGTATTTAATACAATGTAGGCTAAATCATGCTTATCCCTTTTGGTCAAAATATCAAGCATGTAAAAAGGGCCTTTTAATAATATTTTGATAGTATTAACTTAAAAAAAATTACCCTAGAAGTATTTTAAAAACCTTCAAGCCATCAACCTTTTACAAGGAGCCAGTTTGATGGGCAATATTTTATACTTACAGCATCTCTCTTCTTCTTTGATTTGCTATCATCAGATTCACTGTCGGATAAAGACTTTCTTTTTGTACCATCTTTTTCTTTACCAGCTTTTTGAGAATTAAGAAATGCTTCAATTAACTCTGGACAATCTAAATTTTCTTCAGGTTCCCAAGTATTGTCAGCACTGCATTCAGTTTAAGGAAAATAAAGTTCGTTCAATTAAACATGGCTTATCAGAATCATCCAGACCTATTTAACTAGTATCTGAAAAGTCCTCTACGCTAACCATTTTCTTCCTTATTCCTCATTCTTTTAACAGAATCTGATACTTCCCTTTGTGTCTTCTTTTATAGTCCCTACGCAAGACGCCAATCTGCTATTGTTACCCCCAGGTTAAATGAACCTGATTTCTGGCAGAAAGGTCTCCGCTTTAAAAAAATGTGGATTCCTAATTCCCACCCTAAATTACCTTGTCAGATTAATTGGAATATACACACTTAGGGCCTCCGATAATGTGCTTTAAAATAATTCTGAGGCATTCTCAAATATGGAACATTATCTTTAATACCTGTTGAGCACTCAAACTGGGAAACATTATAAAGGAAGGATTGGCAGCTCAAAAGTCAAATCTAGCCTTTTGTACGGCTGGCCAGCTAACAATGTTTACATTTACTGGTTGAAAAAAAAATTCAAAATGAAAATTATAAAGTTGAATTTCAGGATTCCTAAACAAGGGCAGAAAGAAAATAAATATCAATGACCAAATTTGAAAGTAAGATCAACCTTCACTAGTGATAGGCTTGCAAATTTTGTGGGATTCCAAAAGCCTTTACACCACCAAGATGGAATAAAATTAATCATTTTACAGATGCTGAGAAAGATGCTATTAATCTCTGGCTACAACTTCATCTGCTGATATTCTGAGACCCCAAAATTAGCACAGGTAAATTAGAGGGTGAAGGACCAAAAGAGCTGAAGTGGAGCCTTCATTCTGTAGTTTATCTTTCAACATAGCCATCTTATCACCTAATACATGACACTACACATTGCAGTTTCTCAAATATTCTAGGGGCCTTAAGTTTGGGGAGAAAGGGAGCAGTTAGTTACCTAACATTTCATGAGTAGCAGAGATAAACAGCTTTTACTGTCCCATGGGTTTAAAAACAAATAAACAATCTACCATATCAAGGTTTTATCAATTCTTTGGCAAATGGGTTAAATTTAATTTAAAAATAGTTGACTTATTTGGCTGATTCAGCTATCTAGGGGGAACTTATGATATATACTTAAGCTCAATTAAGGGTATTGAAAAGATAAAATAAACCTAAACTTTCCATTCAACTAATACTTCCCAAATTGCTCTGTGGGAATGGTGGAGGCAGATTAGATAGCTGAAGCCTAGTAATTCAACTACCATACTCCCCACTTCCACCACACTCAAGAAATTTTTCTAGATCTCTACCTATCCATTATCAATAGTCGCTGCCCATGGAGCCTTATTGTTTTTGTGGTGTTAAGGTAGACAAATCCAGCAAATTAGCACATGATAAACATTAAGAGTATAATTTCCGCATGTAATTTATTCAGAAGACATTAACAGCAGTTAGGAGAGCAGCTAGTAATATGGAACATGAAGAACAAGGGAGCAAAAAAAAAAAAAAGGCCCAGACTCTACTTTTTAGAGATTGGCATACAGTAAACCTAGTGTTAAGAACTGGGCCATAAAAAGCACTTACGTAATATAAGACCCACTGGTCTTCATTACATAGCTTCCATGTTTTATGGTGCCATCTTTACGGAGGGAAGTAGTACAGATTAGGTGTTCTAATGAGTATAGTAATTAGCTACATTAAAATGTCTTACATAGTAAACTATACAATTTTACAAATCTGACTCTTCAAGGTAATCAAAGTCTTAAATTTGCTTGGCTAAACTGTAGGCTAAAAAATAAAAAAAAATACCTAGTTCCCTTTAAACAGACTTCAAGCTCCCTGAGTAAAAGTTATCTCTAAATTTAAAGAAATTTATGGGAAAACTGATAAAAGATCTCACCTTAAAAAGTTTTAAACACCATTTAAGTGAAGTTAAACAGATAACAAAAGGGATTTACTTACTCTGTGAATCCCTTCCACTTCAGGAAATACTCCACCTTTCCATTCACTACCCGTCTGTCCAGTACTTTTTCCACTACAAATTCTTCAGGCTCCGCCTCTTCAACTTTTTTACTCTTTCCATTCTGCTTCTTTCCCATTTTTTGCTAAAACAAAACAAAGAATTTAGAAATATCTATTCTTTTGGATTTCTGGGTACATTTTAAAGGCTGAATTGCTTATATTATTGTTGAATTAGAACCTAAGTTTTTACTTTTACATCCCAGGGTAGATACCTTCTAAAAAAATAAGTCACAGATAACAGATAACCAATAAAAGGAATACTTAACTCTGCTGGTTTAGCTTAAACCTATCACCTACCTCCTCCTTTCAATGAAATAAAAAACACTGGAAATACTATCTTTTCCTAGTCTTATTTTTATGTAATCTATAAGACCTTGTTTACTACAGTTTTCACTCATTTTAACTACAACATCGCCACAAAGTAGTAGGAGATAATATATTAGGAGAGTAAGATGTGACAGGTCTTACTCAGTGAACCATAGAGCAGTTGAAAGCATAGCCCTCAAATGCTGAGACTACCTTTGCCAAGTCAAATACCAATGTTAAAAGCCTCAGTAGCAACAGAAAAAGCGCTTATCTCTAAGAATGAAAACATGGTTCAGTTTTGGTGTCAATTGCAGGATCAACCAAGGAGATAAATAGGTTAAAAAGATTGTTTTTTCCCATAATCTCGGCTGATAATATATTACTGACCACTTGGAACAAAGTTATGCTATCATTTCAAGAGGCAAAAATGCAGGATCATTTTAATTTTGTGAAAAAATTAAAATAGCCTTCTTTCTTAATTTCTCAAGAGTCTAAACTGGTAGCCAACAAAATTTACATTCATTAAGATTTAGCCTAAGTGTGTGTGTGTGTGTGTTTTTTAGCATAACACTATTTGAGACCAAGCTCAATCCACTATTTTCTAGTAACTCAGATTTGTTACCAAAACTGGAAATGAGTAAAATTAAAAAACCCCACAAAACTAAATGGCTAATTAGAAAAGACTAAGGGGAGAAAAGTCCCAAATGATATTTAAAAAAAAAAAAAAACAGAAACAAAAAAACCCCGCAAAACCCCCAAAACACTATAACTGCCTAGTCACTAATATAGCATGTGAGCAGAAAAAGGTTATCAGTGATGGCACAAGACTGCAAAACAACATTAAAATTACATAGTCATTTTCATGCATGCACACACGTATTCCTTGGGCACTGCAGCCACTCAGGTAATTTTCTGTGTGGTAGTAGAAAGAGTAAAGAAAAGCTGGTATGGACAAAAGCTTATTAGGTACTGAACCTATATGACAAACAAAATAACTAGGTCTGTGAAGGTCAGAGGTTAACAGAATAAAGAGGATGATAAAAATAAACACAGAAAGTGAAAATGACAAACCCTAAGATTTAAAAAACTGGCATAAAAAAATGAAGTATTACAATAGCACTCATAAGATAGTTAAAAAGTGTTCATTAAAAAAAAACCCCACCCACTTTCCCAATTTAAGTTACAGCACTGTTGTAACACATGTGAAATTATTTTAAAATGAAGGTTAAGTAAAATCCGCCTGTGCAAAGGCAATTCAATTTTAATAGAAGCATCTATTTGCTTTCTCTTATCTATATTCATCCTCAAAGCACCAGGCACAGCTAATTTCTTTTCCAGCTAATACCTGGACACAGGTGACCATAAAACCAACTCAATTGTATACACTTTGGTTTACTGATTATGGAATTTGAAAGATAGTTTAACTCTGAAGGGGCGCAGCAGGTGCTCTGTGCTTTTCCCACTGCCTTTGATGAAAATCATTTGTGCCACAGACTCACCAGACAGGCTGTTTCCTATTTCCCAGGATATTTCATTTAAATGTGCAATCTAATGATGACACAAATAATAAATTACCAACAAGCTCTTTAGTGTGAAATCCAAAGGAAGATCGTACAAACCAAAACCAAATGCTTTCCGTTATTTAGATAGGAACACTCACCTTTACATGCTTGCGATTACTATTAATGCAATGTGTTAGAAGTAAATACTGAGGGAACCATAACTTTGAATTTCATGATTCTCACGTTAATATTCCAGTTTTTTTTTTGAAGCCTAAGTACACAAACTTTGGGTTTAAGAAACTGCTGGAGAGAAAAAAATTTAACTGCTCAGAAGTTCCAGAAGGTCTACTCTTCTTTCCTTTCTGGACATATGCGCAATTTGGTACATTCTGTGTATTAAAAAAAAAAAAATAACTGCAATGATTTAAACTTAAGACCTTTCTGTATTTTAGAGTAAGTTTGAAATATGACAATGCCCAAAGTTTTGAGATTTTCAATGAAGTTTTTCCCAGTCTAAGTGGACTGTACAAGGTACTTTTAAAAAAACTGGGCAATATTGCAAAATACTTGATTTCTTTGGAATTCAGCTCACAGTGAGTTAAGTGATACTATGTTTATCAACAAGGGCTTTACTGCTTTGCCTGTCCACGCCTGTAACATATTCCTCCATATTATACAAATTTGTGCTTTTATTTCAAGAAAAATATACTTAACATTCATACTGTGCTATTCCCTCAATATTAAAATACTTTAATTAAGATACTGTTAAGTCAAGTCAATTAAGTATCTCAATGTAGTAACTTCGTTTTTGCCCCCAATTCTCCCCATTAACATTGCGGAGTGAGGGCATTGGGGAATATACTCCCAATGAGTTTAAGTTTCTTATCCACTGAGATGCAAAGCTGTAATTTTGGGGGAAAGCATTTGAGTTACACCCTTACGTACTTTAGGTTTTTATTAACTTACCAATGTAGTTTTATTGGAGGCCATTTTTACTGCAGACTTGAAGAGCTATTACTAGAAAAATGCATGACAGTTAAAAGGAAGTTTTGCATGACACAAAAAGGAAGCTAACACTTTTTGTATGGATTCCAATCCCCACCTATGTAGCACACATTATCCAACATGTATACTAATTCACGGAGATGCAGACTTGAACTCTGGCTTAAGTCAGTAGAACTCGAGGTCTGTCCCGAAAGTATCGGACGCGCGACCTGTTTTCAATCATCACCTGGGCTCGATACTTCCGGGACAGACCCCGTGGGCCTGCGTCTCTATCACTGGTATTCTAACCAAGCGGGTCTGGAAACCTTCCGGGGGACACTGGCACCTAAGACAGCTTCACAGGAAAAAACAAAAGGTAGACTTTTTTCCCAGCCCAAATCCCGTTACACCACATTAGGCACTTATTTAAAAATGGCCAAATATTTTAGTTAAAAATGATACACCCTGAATTCTTCCTGTAGGCCTCGAATAGTTGTTAAGTCACCTAGGCAATCCCAACTTGGTTTGTTCTTGGAAACCCTCCCTCTTTACAGTCACTCGTTGAAAAATCTAAAAGAAAAAGCCCAGGATGCTTCAGTCCTATTCCGGGCCAGTTAAAAACAAATCACCTTGGCACGTCCACCCGCTCCCCCTGACACCCAGGTCCCACCCGAGTAAGGAGCCTAAACCCCGGCTCCGCCCCCGCCCCCACCCCACCCCGCAGCGCAGGCCTCGTGGTCAGCGCAGCCTCGGGGAGAAACAAAGGCCCCGGCGCGGGGTTCAAGGGCACTGCGCCACGGGGCCCGCGCCTCCCCCGCCCCGCGGCGGCCACGTAACGGCGCGCTCGCCGCAGCCTCCGAAGAGCGGGCCGCGCAGATGCGGGAGAAAATGCACCGCCCTCCCCGAGCAGGCCCGGGTCTCCGACCAAACCCGGGAGGGGGAGACAGGCCTCTCGTTGGGATCGGGGATGGGGGAGGGGAGAAGTGAACGCGCTTTGTCTGAAACCGAGGCGGCGGTCGCCACAGCTCTCCACCTTCTCCAGGGCAGGTTTAGCCCAGCAAACTGCAAGCCCCGGACCGTGGCCCCGCGCGGGGCTCTCCACTCGCCGCCCCCCTCCCCCACCTCGGCGGCGGGGCGGTGATGGGGGGAACCGGGAACTGAGTAGGGGGTCCCTGGGGCGCATCTTAAGCACCACTTCCGAGACACAGCTAAAGAGAAAGAAAGACACCGACTTCACCGCCTTTGCGCTGCTCCGGATCTCGAGTCCACCGCGGCTCCGGCCCTGCACGCCTTCGGCTCGAGCCACATCCGAGGGGGAGGGGGCGCGCGGGGCCGCTGCCGCGAGAAGGGGGTTGGCACCGCCCACGCTGGGCGACCGCGAGGGGCGGAGCCGGCCGGCGCGCGCTGGGCGCCTGGGGAGGGGCTGCAGGCCGCGCTGTGCCCGCTGGGAGCGCGAGCCGAGACCCTGGGGGGAAGGCGGTGGCAACAGCGGCTTTTACCGTTCGGGGGTGGCGCCTGGTGGTCCCCGGAGGGAAGAGCGGGAGAAGGAGGGGCGAAGACGGTGACCCGGACCTTCTTGGCGGAGGCGTTTCAGCTTCACAGCGGCAGCGCTGGCGCCAAAACCGGACTCCGCCCACTTCCTTGCTCCCGGGGTGGGTGTCTCCAAACGCCGGGACCGGGGGTGGTGGAGGAAACTTAGTTGGGGAAGAATCGGGAACTAAGAACGGTGCCCCCAAGGGGTGGACCCCAAAGGTGTTGGCCAGAGTTAGTCTGATGGACCGAGAAGTGTCATTTGCTGACAATAAGTCGCTTCGGGCGTTCCCCGAACGGGCCGAGTCAGTCCTCTGCCGTAAGGAAAGGCGTGGAGAAGGACAAACGCAGCGGGAAGGCCACAGACATCTTTACTGCGGGAGGAAGCCAGGTGTGAGCGTTACAAAGGCATTCCTGTGGGGCTGGACCTCTGGGCCCACCCGACAGCTTTTCCCAAGCTGCACGACCGTTTCCCACCTGCCCTGCGCTATGGCGGGGGCCGGACTCCAATCCCGAAGGGGGAACTAGGCTGACTCGAGCCCTCCGCAATTCACTTACCCGACTTACGCCAGTGACGTCAGGCCCCCCCGGGGCCGTCAAGGAGGGACTAGTACGTAACTGGTGTAAGGAGGGCGTAGCGCGTTCCCGCCATTGGCGGCAGTTAGGACGTTTACGCAACGGCCTGACGTAAAGACGCGTTGGTTGGGGGGAAGGTTCTAGAAAAGCGGCGGCAGCGGCTCTAGCGGCAGTAGCAGCAGCGCCGGCTTGCCGAGTGGAGGCACCTCCCGCGTTGTTGTTTCTCCAGCGGCGGCAGTTCTCACTACAGCGCCAGGACGAGTCCGGCTCGCGTTCGACCGCGGAGAGCTGTCTCATCTCGCTCGGCTGCGGGAAATCGGGCTGAAGCGACTGAGTCCGCGATGGAGGTAACGGGTTTGAAATCAATGGAGTTATTGGAGAGGGCATGGCGAGGCCGTGGGCGCCTCTGCAAGGCGGCCACCCGTCTCGCGGGGGAGCGGCGGTGAAATTGGGCCACTGGAGAAGCGGTTGGTCTCGGGGCGGTTTTGTAAGTGGTCTCGTGGGCGAACGCCTGTTTGTGCAGCACTTTTCCCCACCCTCAGCCTCCCGGCGCCATTTCCCTGCGCTGGGGGTGGGGGATGGGGACCTTCCACATGGCGGACGCAGCCCCGCTTTGGTGGAAGTGGCGCGGAGGAGGGCAGTTCTTACGACCCTTTTCTAGTAGACGGTGTGGGGGCCCCGGCCTCGCCGCGAGTGAGCGGTTCAGTTGGGCTGGCGGCCGCCGGGAGCGAGGCTGCAGCTCCCCTCCCCCTCTCCCCGGATTTGGCGGCCGCCATTTTCATTTTCCTCCTTCCTCGCCGCGTTTTTCTCCCAACTGCCCGGATTGCGTTAGTTCGACCCCCGTCTCAAAGAATAAACGTGGGCGACTGTTTTTCTTTTTACTCGGGCCAATTTCGAGGCGTTTTGAGGTGGCCTCTGCGTGTTTCGCGGGCTTGGACCTTCCCGAGCCCTGCGCACCTCGTTCGGCGCGCTCCCTTCCTCTCGACGAAATGGCGCCATGGCGCTCGGAAGCCGCCGGGGGGGGGGGGGCAGCTCCGCGCCGGTCGCACGAGTTGAGCGCATCTGCGTAGCGCCACCCGGGGTGCTGGGCCCGGTTCTCAGGCGACCCCGGGTGCAAAGGAAACATTTTGTGTTGCGGCCCTTCCTGGAGTAACGGTTTTTTCCCTCCCTCCGCGTGTGCAACGGCTGAAGAGGCGGTTGTCTCGCGATCGCCTTTAGAAATAAAACAAAATTGGCCATCAGTACCGATGAGGAGTGGGGTACGGTTACGGTGGGGGCAGGTATTTGTCTTAGATTCCTTTTAAGTTGCAGGATTTTTTTTCGTTTTTTAAAAAGGACAGGTCGAGTTACCCTTTACTGGTTAAGACCAGGATCCTTATCAATACGCTAAACGTGGTGAGGCAGGGAAATGAAAATGACCCCCCGTGGGCTTCTAAAACCACGGTTCGGCCCTCTGCGCGCGTCTCGCTGGACACGGTGCCAGGCTGGGAGGCTTGAACTTCGTTACTTTCTCGCTGGGGGGCGGGCGGGGCGGTGACGACCTGGGGAAGCGCAGGTCCGAGCCCCGGGGCCCGCGGGGTGTTACTGTCTCTGACCTTAAGCGCGCGTGTAAATAAATGCATTTTTTGTGCTGGATAGTGGACGTCGGTAAGTTTGGAGGAAACTGAGGTAAGTAATGAGCTTTTGCTTTTGTTAGTGGTTTATAAAAAATGTTGAAGGTGTACTTCTAAATTTTGAGTAATTTCAGTTTTAAAGACATTTTCTGACATTTGAGTATTTAGAATAAGTAAAGTTAGTTTTAAGAACCCAGATATCCGAATGGCAAATAATAGACTTTGACGAATTTAAGTGCATCAGGAACTAGTTTGATAAGTTGTTAATGTTTAATTTTGTTTCAGATCCCCGAAAGCGGTTAACTGCAGGAAAAATCCCAGTTGCTTATTGTGTATTTTGAGTTGATGGGAGAATATCGTGCACGGAGGGGGGAGGTTCCTCCTTAGAACTGGGTTGAGAGCTGTCAATGCTATTTGTCAGGAGTCACGTTTCTCCTGTATCCAAACATTGCATGTGATCCTTTAGTTGTATTACTCGCAAGAGTTAGCCCTAGAAAGTAAAGTAGACCTATTCTGGTTCCTGAATATTAAAAAAAAATTTTCTTAATTGAGTAATCAGAAAAAAATCACCAATCCTTCCTTAACTGGCAGCCCAAGATTGAGGACTGTTAATGCAGCGTATTTGATTGCTGGTTTATGGGGATTAAGAGTTCAGCTCAGGACTTTATCCTTTTTGCTTGTAAAATTAGACACGTACACTTTTATAGTTTGCCAGATGGCCAGTAAGTTGAACGCACAAAAGCGATCTCCTCCCCTCCTTTTTTTTTTTGCCAAATGAAATAGAAGAGTAAGTGGTAGTACAGTGGTCATTTAAACATTTTTACAGTTTTTTTGGGAAAGATGATTTCAGTGAATATTTGATGTGGTTCGCTCCATAATAATTCAGATTGTGAGTTGTCAAAATAGCAAAAATGAGAGTAGCCATAAAATCATGTTGGCACTTTTTAAGGTTTAGTTCAGCTTTAGTTGGTCATAAAAATCCTTGGTCAGGGAGGTGAATTTTAAGGATATTTTGCTACAGAGAACATTTGAATTTTTGTCCCCAGCCAATAAGTTGGTAAAATGGGGAAAGGATGGTTTTTATTGTGATACATTAGAATCTCCACCAGAGGGAGCAATGAAGGAAACAACTCAAAAATTAATTTGAAAGGATAAACTGGGTTGTCACTAAGGAACCTACCACTTTTATATTTAAAAATATTTAAACCAAGTAAAGTGAACTTAAAATGTTCTAGAGTACAGGGTTGAGTGCGAATTCTGAGACTCCTTTTACCCTTCAATGACCAGTGAATGTATTTGCTCCTTTTTCTTCAGTTTTTTTTTTTTTTTCCCCATAGTAAATTATTTGAAATGCCAAGTAAATTTAGGTCAAGAATTATGACTGAAACACGTGTAGTTCAGCTGACTCAATTTTTGGTGTAACACAACTAATATACAGTTTAACATATGGTTTAAATTTGATGTAAGTTTTTTCTTTCCCCTCCAGAAAACTTTAGAAACTGTTCCTTTGGAGAGGAAAAAGGTACTCTGCCAGCAGGTCACCTTATATTTAAGAATTTAATTTCCTGCATACAAAAAGGAAATGTAAATAAAAATTGAAATGGTGTTTTCCTTTGCAGAGAGAAAAGGAACAATTCCGTAAACTCTTTATTGGTGGCTTGAGCTTTGAAACCACAGAAGAAAGTTTGAGGAACTACTACGAGCAATGGGGGAAACTTACAGACTGTGTGGTAGGTTGAATATATAAAAGTACCTTCACATACTACTATTTAGTTGAATAAGTAACCAGATCAAAAGCTAAAGCTACTCCTTTGGTTTTAAAGGTGATGAGAGATCCTGCAAGCAAAAGATCAAGAGGATTTGGTTTTGTGACTTTTTCATCCATGGCTGAGGTTGATGCCGCCATGGCTGCAAGACCTCATTCCATTGATGGGAGAGTGGTTGAGCCAAAACGTGCTGTTGCGAGAGAGGTGAGTGTAGTATAACTTCATAATAAATGTGAAGACAATTCTGTTCTCTCGAAGATAGGGTGCAATTTTTGAAATAACTAACCCCTCGAGGTCAGTGTTTTCTCCCCCTTGTTAAAGCTATGGTAGTTGTCCTAGGCTCACTTATTTTTCAGAAGACCAGTGTCTGTCTTACAATCTACTTTGACCACCCAGGAGGCTGGAAGTTGTTTATGGTACCCAGAATGCTTTCCATCATGTTTGACTTCTTCTGTTATCATGATTTTCTTCTCCCTTTTAACCGCTACAGGAATCTGGAAAGCCAGGGGCTCATGTAACTGTGAAGAAGCTGTTTGTTGGTGGTATCAAAGAAGATACTGAGGAGCATCATCTTAGAGATTACTTTGAGGAATATGGGAAAATTGATACCATTGAGATAATTACTGACAGGCAGTCTGGGAAGAAAAGAGGCTTTGGATTTGTTACTTTTGATGACCATGATCCTGTGGATAAGATTGTGTGTAAGTGCCTAAAAGTGATTTAGATGTAATTTAGAAATTATAATTAGCTGACTTAATGAAGTCTGAACTTTTCCTTCCAGTGCAGAAATACCATACCATCAATGGTCATAATGCAGAAGTAAGAAAGGCTTTGTCTAGACAAGAGATGCAGGAAGTTCAAAGTTCTAGGAGTGGAAGAGGAGGTAACTTCTAATTCCTTTTTTTTTTTCCTCTTAAAAGTTTATTTGTGTAAAGTAGTTGTTACTAACTAGGCCATTGATTGTAGGCAACTTTGGTTTTGGGGACTCTCGTGGTGGTGGTGGAAATTTTGGACCAGGACCAGGAAGTAACTTTAGAGGAGGATCTGGTAAGTTTTAAGTGCTAAATGTTAGAAGAGTGTAATTGTGCTTGGTTAAAACAATGATTTGCTTAGAATTAGGAAATCCTATCTAAGTTATTTTTAAGACTTAAGTAGGTAAGGTAACGTGATTGGGCCAGGTCAGATAGTAGGTAAAAAAGATCATTAAGAAGTGTACATCTTATTAAGGGTTTTTTTTTTGCTTTAGATATCAAATAACATCCGAATTAAAGTAAGGTGCAAACTGAAAAACTTTATACTGCTTCACATGTAATATCATTTATATGTGTGAATAAATGAAATCTCTCCCATTTGCCAAGTCCCCCAATTAGGCAGTTACCCTGATGGTGAGATGTAATTCATGACACTTTCGTGTTTATTTTTAACATACTTAATGGAGAATGTGGAGGTGAGAAAGAAAAGAAACTGAATAGGCTAATCATAATCTTTTTCTTCTCCTACAGATGGCTATGGAAGTGGCCGTGGATTTGGGGATGGCTATAATGGGTATGGAGGAGGACCTGGAGGTCAGTTTCTTCCCTATTTTGATTTACTCACACTGTGTCCAGATTAATATACACATAAGGTGTTTTTTTGTGTGTCTGGTGTTGTTGGGATTTTTTTTTTTTCCAATGCTTTGCATTTTTACCTTCTATAAAGAGCTTGGGTGAATATGGTTATTTGGCCTTTACCCTAGCTTTTGTATAGCTGAAGGAAAGGGTATACTTATATGTGTTGTTGTAAGTTGCAAGATTAACTCGGGTGGATTTTAAATGAGAATTTAAAGAGGTCATCATGCTAACCTGTTTCTTAAGCAAAAGACTTGGACATGGGTGTGATAACTTTTACGTACTGTTTCCTGGAAAAGTGTAGCACATTGTATATGACCATGATAACAAAAGAGTGTGTAGTAACAGTGGTGGTATCTTAGCCCTCAAAAGGATTAGTTCCCCTAGGATAATTGTCCAAAAGTCACTGAAGGAACATTTCCAAAATGCAAAATGGTGCTCCTGAGTCCAGCTCAGGTTGTGCAATATTAGATATTTTTGTTGAAATAGAGAAATACATAAAGGTTGATACCTACTGGCAAAAGTCCTGATAAAACATCAAAACTGAGCAGGTTGAAACTCTGATTTTGTTGCTCACTACATGTAAAGAATTTCACATATATTTATTTCCAACTATGCTTTGAAATCCAAATTTTAATTTTTTAATGAGGAAGATGAATTTATGTATTAAAGGTAATATGAGATTATCTACCAGTTTTGAATTGCCTGCAAATTTTCTAGTTTCTGTTCCTTCCCCTCGTTTCTTTCTGTTCTACTCAGGTGAAACATGGTAGTTCATAGGAAAACCTGAGTTGGGAATTCAGACCAGTTTAGGGGGTTATGGTGGCTATTCTACTTGTTTGGTTACACCTCATAATGCCCTCACATCTCTTAACACAAAAAATGCAAATGTAGGTACCTTTAAAGAACCTTTAATATCTTTAGTTTTAGGGATGAGAGCAGCAACGTTAATAATAGGTATTTGTAACAGTTACCCAGTTGGTTGTGGGTATGTACTCCCCATCCCCAAATGTTTGCAGGGACCCTCTGTTCTGCCCTAGAGGGTACTCTAGAAGAGATTTCATAGGACAAATATTTTACTTGTAAAAATGTGTTATGGAAAGCTGGAAGTGGGTGTGATAAGACAGTTCAAATGGTATTGAAAATATTAAGTAATTACTTAAAGGCTTATTTTATAATAGGTGGCAATTTTGGAGGTAGCCCTGGTTATGGAGGAGGAAGAGGAGGATATGGTGGTGGAGGACCTGGATATGGCAACCAGGGTGGGGGCTACGGAGGTGGTTATGACAACTATGGAGGAGGTAATAAATTCACCTGCATCCTTTATGTGGGAATTTGGAGTGGAATTGACTAAATGAGATTTTTTTTCATTGTTAGTTGCCTTAAAAATTGTAGAATTGTAGATAGGTGTTGTGTATCTGTTTTGATTTGGTCTTTTGGGAGATTTGTCTTAAAAACTAGCATGTATAACTGGTTTAATGTTTGTACCCTGAGGTGCGTTATGCAAAAGTTGTATTTCAACTTTTTTGCAGGAAATTATGGAAGTGGAAATTACAATGATTTTGGGAATTACAACCAGCAACCTTCTAACTATGGTCCAATGAAGAGTGGCAATTTTGGTGGTAGCAGGAACATGGGGGGACCATATGGTGGAGGTAATTTATTACATACTTAAAATTATTTTTTACGATTAAGAAGGATTAGTCTTCTGATACGATTTGAGATGGGGAAGATAACATAATTCATGGGTTTGCTGAAATTTGTGGGAAAGACTTAACTAACAACTAGTTTGGTATGATGGATGTGAGGTGAATGGTTTAAAGGGTGGAGCAGAAGTAATTTTATTTAATCTGGGAGAGAATACAATGATACTGTATAAATTCTGTTTCATGCACTCAAAATTAGAACCTGTATTTTAAAAGTTGAGGAATTAGGGCTTTTTTTAGCTAGATATTTAAGAGCCAAATTAAATGGCTGAATGCATTGCAAAGTGGCATGAATTTGTGTGAGTTGTCTGCAAGTTAATAATCACAAATATTCAAGCTATTTTTGATTTGTTTAATGGGGAGAAAGGAGAGAAGCATTGATTTATAGTTGCTTAATGCATTCATTGGTTGATTTTTGTATATGCTTAACGAGGAATTGAACCTACACCCTTGACCTTTTGGGATGATGCTCTAACAAGCTGAGCCGCCCAGCCCAGGTATAAGTTATTCTTGAGTAAGTTTTTTGTAGGACTAAATAGATATATTTATGGATGTGAATAATTTTATATCCCAAGTAATTAGGATAATTAGAAACTATGGGTCATGATCTGAATGTTTTTAAAGCATGTATAGGTAGTAGGTAGGTATCAGGTAGGATTAATAACTAGTGTATGCCAGTCATGGGAGACCGAAGTAAGTTATTTTGTCCTGGTCCATCAATTCTAGGAAACTATGGTCCTGGAGGAAGTGGAGGAAGTGGGGGCTATGGAGGGAGAAGCCGATATTGAGCTTCTTCCTATTTGCCATGGGTAAGTAGCTTGAATTTTTATATTATTATTGTCTGGGGAGACCTAGCTGTCAGGAGTAAAAGCTTTTTAGGATCATGTTATCTTTCCTTAAAATCTGGTTAGATGGATAATTTCATAACCTATTTTTTTTTTACTCTTTACTTCTGTTGAAACAGGCTTCACTGTATAAATAGGAGAGGATGAGAGCCCAGAGGTAACAGAACAGCTTCAGGTTATCGAAATAACAATGTTAAGGAAACTCTTATCTCAGTCATGCATAAGTATGCAGTGATATGGCAGAAGACACCAGAGCAGATGCAGAGAGCCATTTTGTGAATGGATTGGATTATTTAATACATTACCTTACTGTGGAGGAAGGATTGTAAAAAAAATGCCTTGGAGACAGTTTCTTAGCTTTTTAATTGTTGTTTATTTCTAGTGGTCTTTGTAAGAGTGTAGAAGCATTCCTTCTTTGATAATGTTAAATTTGTAAGTTTCAGGTGACATGTGAAACCTTTTTTAAGATTTTTCTCAAAGTTTTGAAAAGCTATTAGCCAGGATCATGGTGTAATAAGACATAACGTTTTTCCTTTAAAAAAAATTTAAGTGCGTGTGTAGAGTTAAGAAGCTGTTGTACATTTATGATTTAATAAAATAATTCTAAAGGAAATTGTGTAATTATAGACTTTTTATTTTAAATAAGTTAAGGAGTGGGTAGTATAATTAAGGTCCATTGCAAAGTTGTTGTTGTATTTGTGTAAGATAAATGCTGGTCAGATATAAGTGTGTTGTCTGCAATTCATCAGGATTAAATTACCTAGATAACTTAAGGGATATCTCTGCAAGGAGAAACACCTTTTTAGATCTTTTAGATGCTGCTTCTTCAATGCAAGGAAAGGAAATAACCCCAGCGAGGTACTCTTCAGGGATACAGGTCTAGTACAAGAAAACTCTTGACGGATACTAAGTTCAGCCAGTCTTAAAAAACTGTGCTGTTTCTACAAAGCTTTAACTACAGTAGTTTATAAGGATGCCAACGAAAGCTGAGGGTGTAGAGCAAATAGTTCTAAGCTTCAGTTAAACTTCTTTAGGTAAGATCTTATTTACTTTTCCTTTTTTAATTTTCCTCCCCAAAAGATAAACTAATCCTCTTCAATGGTCTTTCAGTATAGTGGTTCTTAAGTAGTTTAACATAGCTATAAATTGAGTTTAACAATTTATAAACTCAAGAGAATAATTTTATGAACCCTGTTTTCCAATCTGTCATTTATTTAAATTATTTTGATTGTTCCCCCCTTCTTTCTTTCCCACTTCCCCTCCCCCCTCTGTGAAGCTTCAGGTGCTTAACATATCATTTTTTTCCCTGCTGGAATTTTAGCATTGATATGAACCATGGACAAGTATATTCTGCTGCCACAAAGACTGTAAAGTGCTTCATTTCAACAGCTGAGGCAAGCCAAGTGATTAATAAAGCTTTTCTTGGTTCCTTCAGTGGTGTTGGTAGTAAAATGGTAGGTAAAAGTTAGGCTGCAAGTTCAATAAATCGTTCCCATTGTTGCACCCTTCTGTATTCAAATTTCTTGGATCAAACATTTGAGTGGACTGGGGGTTCTTTATTAAAAATAAAGACATTGTGTTTTATTTGGTATGGTTGTTTGAGCTTTACATACTTGTCAGGCTAAGGTAGGGTAAAATGGTTGAATGTATTTTCAGATAATAGTTTGTACGTCCAGTGTGTCTACATTATAAATACTGTATGCATCCAGTACTAAATTCTGGGGTACAAATGTGGTCATTCTTTCCCAATTCCCTACCTTATAGGAGAGATTTAGGTTGGCTGCTGAAATTCATTTCTTAAATGTCATCAGTTTGATTGCCTGGCTTTAATTGCCTTTTCAGGAATGAGATAATCAGGGCATATTCTGTATGCACCAGTGAGTCTTCTTTGATCCTAAGACCACGACTGAAGTTATTTAGGTTCTTTGGACAAACATGATAAACTTCTTCAGATACTTTCTTTTTCCTTTGGCAGGAAGGTGTCTTGCTGCAGGTAACTAATGAAGAAGTGGTCAACCACAGAGTCTTCAAGAAATAAGAAATTCTGTATCATCTGAAAGTAGTTCTTGTTGGTGCCTTCATTTTAAAAGCACTCTTAAGATTTAAAGGGGAATGTTTCTGATAAAATACAAACCTCATTTAGTACAGGTTCTTAACATAAAACAACTACAAGTTGAGTATTGTTTGTAGAATAACATCAAATTAACAAGAGAGATTAATGTATCATGTCTTAGGTTTTGTGAGTGGACAGATTGAAGTTCTATTTTTAAATACAAAGTTTATAAAATAAACACTTTTGTATCCAAATACTTGGTGTAATGTTTACACATAAAATGTGTGAATCTTGTTCTATAAATATTTTCACTTGTCTAAAGAATTGCCATCCCCCTAGATTTTTAAAGCAGTTTCACAAAGCTGTGCATATTACCATTTTTCTTGGAACATTAACAGACACGGGAAGAACAATGTGGACATTATTGGCTGTCCCTAATAAAAACGCCATTCTTTATACATTGTACATACAGCGTTTGAATGCTGCTAGTTTTCTGGCTTTACCTTGTGTGTTAAAAACGTCACTGGTGATGCTTAAAATACGTAATAGATTCTAAGCAGCTAGAGTGGTCCAAATTGAAGTGGTTATGCAAAGCACCAAGACACCAGATCTGTCCTTTCAGTTTCTCAGAAGTAACGGTAGTTTACATTGAGCATTGGCAGCTGTCTTGAAAGGGTTAAGTATGGTGGATGAAATGTAGCAATGGCTTTCTCACATGGGGCATCAACCTGAAAGGGGGGTGGGCAAGGTTGACCTTTGTGGTATCAGGTAAGTCAAACTACTTACAACTAACAAGCTATTTAAAATAGCTGTATTCATCAAATGAACTCAGAATGCGTCTCCTCAAGTTAAGATTTTAAAGTGTATAGCTTGACAAATGAAGTTGGTATAATGAAAGTACCCAACCTTTAACCAGCACCAATACCAAATAATGCATGAGCAATGAAGTAGAGGTTAAAAAAGTGCATGTACTTTACCATTAGAACTTGGAAATTGAGGATGTTTTTTATATGACTTAAGACATGGAGGCAAACTTCAGGGCAACTACTCAACCTCTTTTCATCTCATGACATGCAGCACACACAAAAAATAGGTACAATTTCGATAATACAAAATAGTAAATACTACTTCTTGTTCCAATGTCTTTAAAGTCTGTTTCCTGTATCTTGTGTAAGGATTTCTGGTACCAAGAACTGACAACATAACATGACTGTTAAGGTGCAACTGATAAAACCTATGTATTTGAAGACTTCACAACAATGGGTGTTGTGTTTGCTCTTGTACCTTTGTTTGAACAATGTAAGGGGACTGGTCAGGGCCCCTGATTAAGAGGGGGTGGGTGTGAAAAATTTACACAGGTCAAAACTGGTTGCAGGTTGATGACATTCCATCTCTGGTTTAAAGCAAATCTGCTTAATATCTTGGTACTTAATTTAGATAAACCGAATTCATGGTAGTTACAGGTGAACGAATTGGAAGCAATTTACCTTTGTAATTCTGGCAAAAGCTCAAAGATTACAGTTTGATAACTAGCCTGAAACTAGTAAGTGTACATCCCAAGTGGCCTGGTAGAGCTGGCAAAGTTGTTTCGGCTATATCCCCCCATGGTTAAGAACAAGAGGCTTGACAGTATTCTGGCTGCAAGAGGGATTTTACGGCAAGAGGCAAGCTTAATTAGAAGCTGGCTGCTGCGCTGGACTCTTGGGAAGTTTTAGGACTGGATCTTTTAATAGGCTTTTCAGTAGCTCACTTGTGTAGGAATGCAAATCAGGCCCTCTAGAAACATGATTCTTAACTAATGATGATAGTACTAAATGTTTAGATTACTGAGCTAAACTAGTACCTCAAGGAGGCTTTAAAGGTGTGTCAGCTCTTTAGGAATAGCTCAAAAGTGTGGGTATTGTTCCTTTTCTAGAATGCAGGTGGAGTACCCAAGGTACTTAAGTTCTTGGTCTGATTTTATTTAAATCTATTGATGGACCCAATGTGCTTTGGTGGTTGGCATACTCCATAAAATTTTGATGCATGACTAGTACTGTAAATAATTTCTGGTGTAGTTTTACAATGTAAGGAATACTGTAGTAGTAGTATTGTGTAGAAACCGATTTAAGATGGAATTTAGGTTTGGGTTAGTATAAAGTGGAAAAGAATGCTTACCAGAAAGTACATGTTTACTCTTGTACTTGCATAAACACGACTCATCTTAAGGGTCTAGATCTCACCTTCACATTAATTGGGGACATATTTTGCACAAACCTTTGGAGGGGACTGTAAACTGGTCTGATTAAGCTGTAAAATAAGGAATGGGTCAGCTAGGTTGAAGAGGTGCACTAGGTAAAATACAACCTTCAATTAGAATTTGGCCTTCTGAAAATAGTTGCTGAAGTTGAGCTGAATAGACTGGATTCCTTTTTTAATATAACACTATTTCAGGATAACCTGCATGTTAATACTGAACGAGTAAAACAGGCTAGTCAATTTTGGGTATCAGTTCTTTAATGCAGTTGCTAAAACTGGATTATCAAGGGTGGTTGTGTAAACAGCTACCCTTTACCCTCTTTAAATCAGTGGATCATGCTTGGTATCAAGAAATTAGATGTTTAATTCATTGACCTTGGGTTAGAATACACCAAAATACCATCCAGCTCAGTTTCTTTAGGAATGCTTTGACCCCTAGCACCCCACTACGTGCCTTTGTTCCTCACCAGTTTGACCTGCACCTATATTTGATGGTTTTGGGGAATTCAATGACTGTGTAGTAAGGCTACTAACAGTTTTGGAACAAAGTACTGGAGGATTTTGTACATAGACTTGAAATAAGGTAAGCTGCCCTGAAGCTATAACCAAACTCAAGGTTTGACATCCAGAGATTAACTCCTGTCAACATTTAAAGTAGTAATTGTACACAGCTGGTCAGAAGAGTGATGTTTGTAATCAAGAAGCATTATTACAGCAAAACTTAGGGCTTGAAATAGGCCCAGCCCTATTTAAAATTGAGAAGCTTATAAAAAATATGCTATAGAGGACCCCGCAGGCAAAGACCTGTCCACATGGCAGGCTGGTGGCTTTGTGTCTGGAAAGTGTTTTCGTGGCCAAAGGCCAGTTACAAATAACCTCCCGTAGCCCAGCTCTAAGTCTGCTTTTGTTCACTTGCATTGTTTCCCTTTAGTTCCCTAGTAAACGTTCGTAACCAAAAAAAAAAAAAACCTTATTGCAACCCAATAGGCAATTTGTATCATTGGAGAAAAGAACAGCATTCATGTTAACTCATTTGCATTTTAATGGCATTTCTAGGTTGACTTCAAGCCCACTTTATTCTTAACTGTCCTGTTTCATAGGGTTCAGTATTTCCAGTTATTTGTAGAGTCAGCCCTTCAGTTGACTTTGGTTCATGTTCATGTATGGCTTGTAATGTTTCCACACTAAACTACATGAGCTCTTTGATGAGATCAATGTTTATGGATGAGGCCATGCATACAGGCTGTCTACTTGTCTGGGAGTTCTATTTTCCTATATCTTAAGTGGCTCTGTTCTCTACCATAACAATAGAGATCACTGTTCTCAGCCATTAAAATCTAATGCTTAAAAAAAAATCTGAACCTAGTATAAAGGAACCATGGACAACAGGTGGGATTGACTGGGGGGAATGGGTGGGTGGGGAGAAGGACGGGGTGGGGAGCAATAAGGGGATGGATGTAATACAACAATAAACTTAAAAAGACTTCACTGAAGGATATGTATGTATACCGATTAGAGAGGGCAGATAAGGTAGAAACCTGGGATCCAACCTGAAACCCTTAGGTGTATGGGAAACCCTCAGTTTCCAATCAACTTAGCCATCTGGCCAGAGCTTAATGTGCTCCTGTTTTAAAGTTTGGTATTTTGGCACCATAGTTTAGAGCCATTTATAGTTTACTTCATACAGTATTCTGTTCAGTCCAAGTGTGGATTTTTCATATCAGTTTAATAGACTTTGGATTGAGTCTAATACACTGCCCTAAATGCTAGATATTTATTCCTAATTCCTGGTGGTGGGTATTTTGGAGGAAAAATACTCAAGGTAAAAAATTTGCTTAGGATTTCTGTACATTGGGAAAAGTTACATAAAAGTATAAAATTTATTTCCACAAAAAGTTGCAACTTAAGTATTCATAAAAATTAAAGTAGCTTTTGAAAAGCTCACTGCAGAACTATAAGAATGTTAAGACTCTTTACTTCGTATTTCAAGTCAAAAGCATTTTCAAAATACATCCAGTGTCTGCTAGATCTGAAGTGACCATCTTTAAAAATGGCTACTCTTTGTACACATTTATGAGTTGTGCATATAATGCAGGAGGACTTCATGGAAAATGGTGTGTGTGGCTTTCCCCAGATTACCCACAGGTCTGATCTTGAAGTCCTAAATAAGCTTGTCCGTAATAAGCTTCAAATACAGCGTTAACTGCGTGATTCAAGTAGCAGTACTTAATACAGTTGAGGTAAGCCTTGAAGCAGTTTCAATGGTTTGTGTTCCATATGACAACTGAACGTTACTATCTTATACGTATTAGTAGAATCAATCCGTTTTTAATTTCTTTTTCTTTCCCTTTTGAGTTTCCTTTTTGTGTCCTAAAGTCACCAGTTCCTTGGGTATAATCAAAACGCTTCCATCATGGCTGCATTGAAGGGCATATTCATTTGGATTGACTGGCCTACCTTCATCATCTCTTAACCTACTAAAAATATCATGATAAAGGTCATGCAGTTTCTGTTTCATTATGTTAATAGCTTTGTTATACTGGGCTTGCTCCCTCTTGAGGGTTTCCTTCTTTGCTTGCAAGTTACATACATCATCTTCTAGGTTAAAAATTACGTCCAGTTTGCGTTTACGACAATTCTGAGCAGCAACTTTATTTTTTCCTCTTCGTCTGATATCACGGATGAGTGACACTTGTAAATCTGTCAGGCAGTACCTGCTTAGCATGCTGTTGAAAGAATCAACAGGCATGTGGACAATTTCATCTACAGAAAAAGGGATGTGCAGAGCTTTAGCATGGCATTCATCACGGTTTAAGTGTCTGTCTGTGTCATTCAGGTACCTACTCCTTATTTTGTGTGACTTCCCAGGCCATGAGGAAGACTCAGAAGTGTATTCTGGTATAGTTGGTTGTAAGTGGTAAGTATGGTTATGGAATATGTGTTGAAATGCAAGGTTCTGGTGAAAACCAGAATCACCTCTAAGATCCGTCTGACAGATCTTACTGGGTTCTGGGTAGTAGCCTCCAACAGCCCCTTCTAAAGCACAATGAGAAAGAGAGTCAAGGTCACTACCAGAACCTACGGTACCTTCACACATGGAAGAATCAGTCTTGGTGACAGAGGTACTGTTGTGGCTTGAACTTAAGGAAAGCCCAGAATCAGAATCTGGTTCTTCAAAAAGGTGAGAAGCTTCCAGTGGATCAAAACCTCCTGTGGCCAAAGACATCGAATTGATCTCATCAAACATGTTTATATCAAGGTCATATAGACAGTCTTGACTGGTTCCATTCCTTATCTGATGGTCAACAGGTAGAAGAAATCCTGTCAAATTAGTTCTAGGAAGAGTTTGTTCAGGATTGGTGGTATGACCATTGAATTGCAGAAATGGTTCTTGTGGCTGTGAAGTCCTTTCTGCTGGATCTCTTCTAAATGTATTGTTAGGACACAGCAACATGGCCTCATGGAGATTTACATCCTGACTTATAGCCTGGCTAAAATTTACATTATAATATGCTGAAGAATTCATGCCATCATCAATTCTTCCTGGAAGAGGAGGAATATCTCCCATTGAGATGCCCTGAAAAACAGAAAAACAAAACAAAAAACTTCAACACATAAAATTTCAATAGCAGTACCTAATACATTATTTCCTTTCCTTGCTTTTGTCAGTTCTACACAAGTAGGGATATGCTGATAACTATGAACAGCTTTCCCCAGTTAAATAATAAAGGCAGCTTAATACATTGAGCCCAATCATGGCAATTTAGAAAACTTAATTAGGTTAGTTACAGCCAGTCTTGTTACCATTCTCATGTTACTTGCAACTCTTGGCAATCTAAATCTACAGCGTGGAGGACTGTGGGTAACAGCTATAGTGAAGTACTATTGTAGAAGCGGGGGTGAGGGGGGTGAGGAGGGTGTCTTGGTACTTTTTTTTTTTTTTTTTAAGTAAATCAGACCACTACAATATGACCAAAATGCTAGCAGAAAAAAAAATAAAGCTGTGCCTCAGTTTGTCAAATGTTTATTTCCATTTTCATGAAATACAAACTATAATTTTGACTAGACCTTTGTGGTTATATCTTGGTGGAATAGTATAACATACTTGGCTAATTCTCCAAAGTTGAAATGTGTTTATTAAAAGTAATCCTAATTCTGCGTGCTTAAATATACTGTGTTGGATATGTATTAGTACACATCCATCCAGATATAAAAGCTGTATTTATTCCCAGAAGTCAATGGAGATATTTTCCTGCAAGGATAAATGCCAAGCTTCCAGTTACCTCCAATGAATTTTCAGGCTGGGATGAAAGCAACTGAAGTAAACCTTCCAGAGAGAACGATGTGTCAGTCCCAATTAGAAGTCTCTGTAGAATAACCAAAAAGGTGAACCACTCATTAAATTAAAAGGCTGCTGTGGCTCAGTAGACTGAGGGGTGGCATTTGAACTACAATGATGCTCAATGTGATTTCTAGCCAGGGCACATGCCTGGGTGGCAGGCTGGGTCCTCCATTGGTGGTGTCTGTGAGGCAACTAGTCACTGTATCTCTCCCATGATGTTTCTTTCCCTCAATTTCTCACCCTCTTTCTAAAAAATAAACAAAGGCCCTGGCCAGTGTGGCTCAGTGGGTTCAGTGCAGGGCTGAGAAATGAAGGATGGCCAGTTCAATTCCCAGTCAGGGCACATACCTGCATTGTGGGCCAGGTCCCCAGGTGGGGACATGCCAGAGGCAACCACACATTAATGTTTCTCTCCCTTCCCTGCCCCTTCTAGATCTATAAGCAAATTTTAATTAAAAATTAAGTACTATGTGACAACCACTTGTCACACTGGAACTCCATGTTATTGGATCATTCTAATGTTACAATATTACTGTATTTTTCTAGTTTATTAAGATACAACTCATCCTTGCAGTTGGCAATCTAAATCCACATCGTGGAGGAGCATGGATAATAACAGCTATAGTGTAGTATAGTGTTGGGTGAAGGGAGGAGTTGCCTCTTCTTAAAGCAAATCAGACCAATAAAGTGTAATGAAGATGCAAATGCTACCAGAAAAATAAAGTTGCTTCAGTTTGTCAAATGTTTACTGCCATTTTGATTCAGTGCGAATTATATACATTTTTCTTTATATAAATTTGATTACACCTTGGTGATTATATCTTGGAAGAATGATTATATCTTGGCTAATTCTCCAAAGTTGAAGTGTTTCTATTAAAAGAAATCCTAAGTCTGCATGCTTAAAAAATAGTGCACTGGAAATTTATTAGTACGTAAGTATTTGAACAACTATGTCATCCAGGTACAAAAGCTGTATTTATTCAGAGGTCAGTGAAAATATTTCCTTGCAAGGATAAAAGCCAAGGTTCTAGTTACCTCCAGTGAATTATCAGACTGTGATGAAAGCAACTGAAGCAAATCTTCCAGAGATAAAGATGTGTCAGTCCTGTTTAAATGTCTCTGTAGAAAAACACAAAAGGTGCACCGTTCAATAAATTAAGAGACTGTTGTGTAAGTACTGCCTGCTAACCAGTTGTGCCACTAGAGCTCCACGTTATTGCATCCTTCTGATGTTACAACCTTATTGTATTTGACTAGTTTATACGATGTAACTCTCATCCTCGCTGTTGGCAATCTAAATCCGCATTTTGGAGGATCATGGATAATAACAGCTATTGCAAAGTATAGTGGTGGTTGAGGGGTGAGATGGCCTCTTTTTAAAGTAAATCAGACCAGTAAATGAAGACACAAATGCTACCAGAAGAACAAAGCTGACTCAGCTTGTCAAATGTTCCTGCCATTTTGATTTGGTATGAATTATATGAATTTGATTAGAACTTTGTGATTCTCACTTGGAGCAGTAGTAGAACATATTTGGCTAATTCTCCAAAGTTGAAGTGTTTCTATTAAAAGTAATCCTAAGCCGTGGCTAGAGAGGCTCAGTGGACTGAGTACCAGCCTGCAAACCAGAAAGCTACCTGCATGATTCCCAGTCAGGGCACATGCCTGGGTTACAGGCCAGGTCCCCAGTTAGGGACAAGGGAGAGGTGAGCAACTGCTGTCTCTCTCATGCACCATGTTTTACTCCCTCTTGTTCTTCCTCCCTTCTACTCTCTCTGAAAATAAAAAAAAAAATTTTAATGATTTTTAAAAAGTAATCCTAAGTGTGTGTGCTAAAGTAACATTGCATTGGATATTTATTAGTACATAAGTATTTGAACAACTATGTCATCCAGGTACAAAAGCTCTATTTATTCACAGAGGTCAGTGCAGTTATTTCCCTGCAAGGATAAATTACAAGGTTCCAGTTACCTCCAGTGAATTTTCAGGCTGTGATGAAAGCAACTGAAGCAAGTCTTCCAGCGAGAAAGATGTGCCAGTCCCATTTAGCTGTCTCTGTCCAAAAACACAAAACATACATCATTCATTAAATTAAAAGATTGTTGTGTCAGTACCATGTGCTAACCAAATGTGCCACTGGAGCTCCATGTTACTGCATCATTCTAATGTTAATACTGTATTTTATTAGTTTATAAGATGCAACTCTCATCCTTGCTGTTGTCCATCTAAATCCACATTGTGGAGGAGCATGGATAATAACAGCTAAAGTGTAGTATTGTGTTGGGTGAGGGGTGATATAGCCTCTTTTTAAAGTAAACCAGACCAGTAATCTATAATGAAGACACAAATGCTATCAGAAAAATAAAGCTGCCTCAGTTCATCAATTGTTTACTGCCATTTTGATTTGGTATAAATTATAAAAATTTGAATTTGATTAGACCTTTGTGATTGTTACTTGGAGGAGTAGTATAACATATCTGGTGAATTCTCCAAAGCTCATGTATTTCTATTAAAAGTAATCCTAAACCCTGATTGGTGGTGGCTCAGTGGATAAGGCACCAGCCTGTGAACCCAAAGGTCACTGGTTCAATTCCCAGCCAGAGCACATAACCAGGTTGCAAGCCAGGTCTCTAGCCAGGTCCGTAGCTAGAGGCAGGTGAAAGGCAACCATATGTAGATGTTTCTCTCCCTTTCTTCCTCCCTCCCTTCCCCACCTTTCCCCTCTCTCTCTAAGAATAAATAAAATCTTAAAAAAAAAAAAAAAGGTAATCCTAAGTCTGTGTGCTTAAACAATATTGCATTGGATATTTATTAGTATATAAGTACTTAAACAACTGTTGTCCAGGTATAAAAGCTATATTTATTCACAGAGGTCAGTGCAGATATTTTCCTGCAAGGATAAAAGCCAAGGTTCTTTTTACCTCCACTGAATTTTCAGGTTGTGATGAAAGCAATTGAAGTAAGTCTTCCAGAGAGAAAGATGTGTCAGGCCCATTTAGATGTCTCTGTAGAAAAACACAAAAGGTGCACCGTTCAGAAAAATAAACCTGCCTCAATTTGCCAAATGTTTACTGCCATTTTGATTCGGTGTGAATTATATAAATTTGATTAGACCTTTGTGATTATTACTTGAAGGAATAGTATATATTTTGGCTAATTCTTCAAAATTGAAGT
Organism: Noctilio leporinus; assembly: GCA_004026585.1. Classification (NCBI taxonomy): domain Eukaryota; kingdom Metazoa; phylum Chordata; class Mammalia; order Chiroptera; family Noctilionidae; genus Noctilio; species Noctilio leporinus. Next base: position 214,484 of record PVIW01001265.1, on the reverse strand, counting down.
GCATTCTATTTAAAGTAATCCTGATCCTGGCTGGTGTGGCTCAGTGAACTGAGTGTCTGACTGCGAACCAAAAAGTATGATTCCCAGTCAGGGCACATGCCTGGGTTGCATTGGGGGCATGCGAAACACATTGATTTTATCTCCCTCTCTTTCTCCTTCTCTTCCCCTAACTCTAAAAATAAGTATCTAAGGGAAAGTGTGCATGCTTAAATAATATTGTGTTGGATATTTATTAGTACTTAAGTACTTGAACAACTAAGTCATCCAGGTATAAAAGCTGTATTTATTCACAGAGGTCAGTGCCGATATTTTCCCGCAATGATAAAAGCCAAGGTTCTAGTTACCTCCAGTGAATTTTCAGGCTGTGATGAAAGCAACTGAAGTAAGTCTTCCAGAGAGCAAGATGTGTCAGTCCCAGTTAAATGTCTCTGTAGAAAAACACAGAAGGTAAACCATTCACTAAATTAAAGAGACTGAGGTGGTTGTCTAGGGCTTTCGCTATTATCTTGAATGGACGAGTTGCCTTATCGAGCAACTAGTGCTTGGTTTTCATCTGTAACTTAGAGGTTTTATACCCTTTTAGGTACTCAATATTCTCATATCCTTCCTTAAATAACAGCCTTCAACTCCAAACTCTGCCCTTACTCCTGCCTTAACTATCTTCATATAATTTCTGCCTATAATTGTTAGTTTCACCTTGTTTTGCCCCGCCCACAGTTGACCCTCCAAATTTGCTACAATATTATCTAACTTTACAATCAAATATGTATTTAGATGTGCCAAGTATTTTTTTTTTAAAGATTTTATTTATTATTTTTAGAGAGAGGGGAAGGAAGAGAGGCAGAGAGGGAAAGAAACATCAATTTATTTTTTAGAGGGGGCGGGGAGGGAGAGAGGCAGAGAGAAAGAGAGACATCAATGTATGGTTGCCTTTCACCTGCCTCCAGCTACAGACCTGGCTGGAGACCTGGCTTGCAACCTGGTTATGTGCCCTGGCTGGAAATCGAACCAGCGACCTTTGGGTTCACAGGCTGGTGCCTTATCCACTGTGCCACCAGCCAGGGCTTCAGAATTTTTTCATCTGAGTCATAAGAACATTTTATAGTTTTGGAAATATTTTGCCATAAACTTCAAAAATTGCTTCTCCTTCATGCTTTCTTATATCTCCTGGGGCTGTTAGCTCATCTTTGTTGATAGCCATTTCTGTAGAAATCTCACATATCCAGGGTCACCAACTAACTACAAAAAAGTTTTGTATTTTTCTCTGCAACGACCAGTATTTTTTTTTTTAAGATTTTACTTATTTATTTTTTTAGAGACTAGAAAGAAGAGAGAAAGAGAAACATTGATAGTTGCCTCTTGCATGCCCCCAACTGGGGGTGTGGCCCACAACCCAGGCATGTGCTCCAACTGGTCATTGACCCTGGGTAGGCCAGCACTCAATTCACGGAGCCATACCAGTCAGGGATGCAAAAGCCAGTTTTTCATCGTTTTCTAAACTGCCTTCTTGGCTCAGGATTCCTGATGGTAATGGTAGTGGAGACCAGACTCTGTATCTGACTTTCTTTCAGGTCCTGTCTTCTAAAGGGCAGATAGCTTCCTTACTCTGTCTCCTATCTAGTGGCTAGAATTATTTTAGCCCCCATTTCCTGGATTGAATAACCTTTAAACAGGGAACGTGGGTGCCCCCAGGAGTGAACTTGAGATCTCATTTCCCATCCATTCAACCTGTGTCATGACATCTGGATCCAATTCCTCCTTAAGGTAATTCAGTTTAGCAGTTGATTATTTTAAATTGTGGTTTTGAGTCCCTTCTTTATTTCTTGTATCTGTGGACTTTCCCTTTCTTGTTTTTGAGTTGTACTACGCACTAAAAATATTACCTATTATATTTTATCCAGGATCACTGTTTTTGGTGTGTGGTGGAGGTTATCCTTATAGGTTAGTAAATTCACATCTAACTTGTGCTGTGTGTTACTCCCACCCTTAACTTTTTTTTTTTTTAATACATAAAATTTTAATAAATAAAAATAAAAGGGAAAGCAAAGCCACCACTGAGCGCCAGCTTCGGGAATGGCGGGGAGAGGAGGCTGCAAGCCACGGGCTGGGGCGGCGCTCGGGCCGCGAGCTGCTGGAGACCAGACCCGCTGTCTTCACGCCTCGCCGGAGGCAGGGTCCCGACATGCCCGCCCCGCAAGGCCCGCAGCTCCGGGTCCTTCTCCAGGCCCAGCGAGACTGCTCGTTTCCGTCGCCCCACCCCACCCTTAACTTTTTACTTAAGGTTTCTTCTTTTGAAGATTCGGACCAGGTTCACTGAGGTGTATGTGTATACAAATACTTGGTTTCCTTTTCCACCAAACAATTTGGTTCTACAAAGTCATGTTTTCAAGGTATTTCATTATGATACATGGAACACAAGGCTTCCTGTGTGTATTTCTACGAAGGCTGTAGAACTACTTAAGCTAAATTGGTGGGAAAGATTTTTTTGCTCTTCCTTAACTGACAAGATACACATTCTCAGTGGATAAGGCGCTGGCCTGTGAACCCAAAGGTTGCAGGTTCGATTCCCCAGCCAGGGCACATAACCAGGTTGCAAACCAGGTCTCCAGTCAGGTCTGTGGCTGGAGGCAGGTGAAAGGCAACCATACATTGATGACTCTCTCCCTTCCCCTCTTTCTAAAAATAATGAAATAAAATCTTTAAAAAAAAAAAAAAAAGATACACATTCTTAGTGGATAGTGGACTTCTTTGCCAATGGAATTGTCATTTGAAATGATTCCTAATTTCAGAAGTGACCTATTACTTCTGTTGATGACCCCAAACTTGCTGTCCTGGTCAACCATTGACCAAAATTTGCTGATGCTCACAAGTGTGTGAGAATGGTTAACATCAGCGCAAATCTGGATTTCTGCAAAAAATTAAAAAAACAAAAAACAAAAAAACAGTCTTTAATGGTGGGTAACATTATTTGCAGGAAAGAAAGCATTAATATTTAGAATACAGAACTAAGGTTAAGAGAATCATTCTGCTTAAAATGAATTATGGTGGACTGATCCCTCCAGCCTGGTCAAAAAGTGTTTCATTAAAGTTTTCTTTTTCAATGTCCTTAGAGATGGTGGACTAAGGGGCTAAGCCATATTTATCTAACCCTCTGGTTGGTTCACTGGAGACAGAGAGGGGCAAGAGATGGGAGAGCAACAGAAATCCTTAAGAGGCAATGGCTTCTGCCAATCAATTCCAGCTCTCGCTGAGCTCTATTTCCCCCCAGGTTCCTTTCTGCCCTGATGGTGGTAACGGTTCCATGTTGTTGCTAGTTCCTGGGAGCCTCCCTGTTCCTTAAACTGCCCCCATCTGTTTAAAAAAAAAGTCTTCTCATTCACTTCTCTTCCGAATCTCATTGGCATGTACCTTCTTTTAGAGAGCCTTAACTGTGGACATCATTCTACCTGAAGTATTAAGCAACAGAGTTCTACCACTCTTAAGGAATTGTACAGAAAAAATTTTGAGACAGTTGTTTTCATAGAACTAGGATAATCCATTTCAAAATCTAATTGCTTAATAATTCTTTTTTATTCGGCTACATACAGATCTTGCGCAAAAATGGGACAGTCGAGTTATTCTTACAATTAATCCAAAAGACATACTTCATACTTTTAAGGAAGTGGACAGCCTTCTCCTTTTTTCTTAAGCCAGATTCTTATAAATCTCACCATGAAATACACACACAGTTTTCTCTTGAGTCAATAATTCATTTCATTTTGAACAGAGATTACTAGGAGTGTTCAAAGAACATGACTGACACACATTTAACTTTATAAGACATATCTTTTAAAAGCAAAACATTAATATAAACTCAACTTGTCTTTAGTGAGAAGAAAATCTCTTCAGACCAGTTAATCTACATGCAGTGTATTTAGTCTTCAGTAAATTGAGCGAGCAGTCTAAGTCTGGGCCTGCAGTGGGACTAGAAAGAAGTCACCGTGAAGCAGCAAATTATGTCATTTGTCCTAATTATCATGCAGAATTTTCCCCTGAAAGAATGGAAATAAGTACTATTTCAACAAACCATAAGAGCTCCACATCTTGATAGAAGACTAAACTGATAATGAAACAACATGGAGACCCGGGACATGGAGGCGCAAAAGGAGCTGAGCCTGAGTTCAAGGACTAAGGCACAAACACCTTGCTTTGAGTGATTAATGTGTTTCCAGAAAGTTTTGTCTAAGTTGATATTTGTCCTCATTTAAATTGTATATTGGGTTCTCTAAGGAAGCTCCCTACTTCATCTGTCCATCATTAGCATTTAGTGAGTGCCTGCTCTGGATGTAGCAGTGAGATAGTTCAGGTAATTCCTGCTTTTTTGGTTAGCCCAGTGAGAGAGAAAAGGCAAAGGTACACCCAAGGAAAGAAATGAACCAAATGCAGAAATCTATAAAACAATGACGTGATATAAGACTGCCTCAAAAAAGATGACTGTGAGGCCCTCAGGAAAGTAGGCTGAAATGCCTCCTTCCAAATGCTTTTTTTTTTTTAATTTGACTATCCAGAATTCACGATGATTGCCCTGGATTTCACTCCATGTCTAGGGAAGGTCTCACTGTTTTAGAACTCCCTCCAAGGGTGTTCAAGGCACAGCGTCAAGTTCCACCTGGGGTGATCATGGCTGAGAGCACCGTCAGGACAAGACTCTCAAGGGTGCACATTTCAGGTGAAGTGTAAGACTGATGGGACGGATTCTACTTGTCGTCCGGGCTTCTCCCTTCCTTCACTCTGGGACCTCAGCAGGGCTGAGTAAAAATCAGTCTGGCTTCTGGAGTTCATCCCCGTCGGTACCACTTCTCACCACCAGAGTGTGGTTAACAAAGAGGAGTCAAGGAGGCTGTTGCCACTGGGCCTGGCCTTAGTTTATTAGGCCAGGGGGACAAAACGGGCTCCTGGGTGCCCATGGAGCATGGCCCAACTAGAGACTGAGGATTTGAGGCCAAGCCCCAGCTGGTATTCAAGGTGATTTGCCTGCAAGTGGTTGGGTGAGCATTCCTGGATGCAGGATGCCTGTCATCTCTTTATTACTTGCCACGACACATGCAACTAGTACAACCTGCTAGCAAGTTCTGAGTGGAGTGCAAGGATGTATATGGGCACACGTACCCAGACTATCTTGAGTTTAACCAGAGATCCCTAATTCTATGGGCTGATTCCTTTGTAAATCAAATGACCACTCCTACAACAATAAAAACACATATTTTTCATTTATCAGTTTTGCTTATAGAAGGTCATACCTATATACAAAACTCATTCTCAACACCAATTGACAAAAGCTTACAAAATCTACCTTAAGGTCAAAATGGTAAGGCGGGGAGATTCTGACATTCTTACCTCATTTCTAGATTCAGTGGTCTCTTCTGCCTCCCACTCGGGTTTATCTGCCATTTTATTTTCATCTTCATTCTTCTGATGTAGTGATTTTTCCTTCCGGGCTGACGATACTCTTTGCTCATTCTCCTCTTGCTGGGAACTGTGACCTATAGCTCTTAATACTTCATTCTCCTATAAAAGAACCCAAAAAACATCCTAAGGAGAAATCCAGGTTTCATCAAGCAAGTCGATCTTTAAAACTGATTGTACTCACTGCTCAGTGATCATGAAAACATACAAGTTAAACGCTGAGGCTGACATTTCATTATCAAAGAAAGGTTGAATTCTGAAACAAAGCTCACTTTTGAGTCTTGTCCTTTTTAAGAACTCACTATTCTAATCTACAGAATTTAAATTTCATGCAATTATAGAGGCCCTGCCTGAACTTACAAATTTGATGAGACTTGGAAAGCAATGTTGCCTGCCGTTTTTAGTTTTATGTTAAAAATAGATCAAACAGTCAACTTAGATGCAAACACCGATCAAACACACATAGAAAAATCTGGAAAGTATTACAAAGTATTAACTGTGGGTCTGTCTGAAAGGTGAGAAGAGCTGACTTCACTTTATACACTTCTGTACCGTTTGAACATGTATTTTTTTATTATGTGTGTATACATATATATATATTTAAGTTTTATTTATCATTTTTAGAGAGAGGAAAAGGGAGGGAGGAAGAAAGGGAGAGAAACATCAATGTATGGTTGCCTTTCACCTGCCTCCAGCTACGGACCTGGCTGGAGACCTGGCTTGTGCAACCTGGTTATGTGCCCTGGCTGGGAATCGAACCAGCAACCTTTGGGTTCGCAGGCCAGTGCCTTACCCACTATGCCACCAGCCAGGAGGCATGAAATCTCTTCTTACAGTAGAATGCATAGAATGATGGAGTTAGAAAATCATCAATGGATGCTAAAACTAGGGAGTAAAAATTTGATAAGAAACAAGATATTTAGTCTCAAAGCGTTACTCCACAGGTTGTTTAATTACAAAGAGAAAAATAATACTACATGAGAAACCTGGCAAACACCACCTAAACTAGCTGGTCAAATACATCACCACAATATGGAGATAAACCAACATCATGCGCCTCCTGCTATGATATGGAATATCATACTGCTTCTGTACTCCTGCCCTACATTTATGATGTAGTCATGAGGACACATCAGACAAATAAAAACTGGGTCCATTTTACAAAGAAACAGATAGATATTCTTTCAAAATGTAAAGGTCATAAATCTCAAGGCTGAGGAAGTTCTTTCTAGATTAAATGTAACCAAGAATTTGACAACAAACTTCAATGGGTAGTCTGGATTAGACCTTGACCCAGGAGAAAAAGTAGTTTCATAAAATGTTACTGAAGAGCTAGATAAAATCTGAACACAACTGATTAGTCTTAGATTCATGGTCAATTTTTAAAAATTTTGATACTGGTTATGTTGACAGCAAGACATGGCACCAGATGCCAGACCAGTGGAGTCAGACCAGTCTAGTCCAGCAGCCTGAGTACTTGTGTGCTAGCTAAGAAAGAATTCAGAGCCAAGATTAAACTATAACAGAAAGTTTTAGAAAGTCACCAATGTAGAAGTGAGCTGTAAAAGGTATGGGCTCAGGAGAAAAGTTACAGAAGCCAAAGAATGGGAACTTGGAACTCAGGAGAGAACAGGGTAAGGTAACTCGCTGGTTGGGGGGTGGGGGACTAAAAGGGGAGGGAAAAGGCCAGTGTGCGCCAGGTGGGGAGAGGCCATTGAGTCCTCCATCTTGAAGGTATTTATCTGGCAAGAGAATATTCATCAGCTTTCCAGGTATGTCCTTTCAGAGTCACAGTCTCTACTGACTGCACCAGGGCAGGGGGTTATTACTAGTCAATGCAGCTGGTCCTGATGTCGGCCTTGTGGATCCATGTCAGGTTTTGCTGCTTTCCTGGGCCTGGAGCTGAAATACAACTGAGACCTAGATGTATTTGCCGTGGGTCAGAACCTCACTGTCCTGGGGCTTAATGCTTAAGGGCTATTTTCTGGCCTCCTTGCTTAAAGGAGTCTAACCCATGTGACCAGAATTTCCCTGGGGCAAGGTCCTTATTTTTCCCATTTTTGCCTGTTGCTAGGCACCTGGGGCTTTCTTTCTATACCTGGTCTATTGTCCTTGCTCTGCGTATGTCTAACTGCCTAGCAGTTACAGAGAAATCATTGTTCTTGGAAAATAAGCACTGAAGTATTTGGGTAGCAAGGGCACAGTGGCTTCAATTTGCTTCTAAATCTCTCAGGACAAAAAGAGTTATATACTGTATGTATATACAGAGATAAATATATTTAGAAAAATAAATGGGTCAAAATGTTTATAATAGGTATGTTTGAGTAAAGGACATATACTACTCTTGCAAGTTTTCTTTTATATTAAAAAGTTATCCTAAAAACTCCTACACAGCTAATCTAATGTGTGCATAGTATTCACCTGTGTCTGATAGTATGTTTGGATTGTACAATCAGATCTAAGCCAAAGTTAAGTAAGCTGGGATCATAGTGGTGGATTAGTGTTTGTCTCATTGGAAAAATTTTACTACTGGCCAACCTCCAAATTCCCACAAAGAAAAAAAAATTCTACACCAGCAAAATCACTTTGGCCAAGGTCAACAGCAAAGGGTTCCTCCATACTATTCTTCCATTTATTTGTATTTTCCCCTCAAAGTGAATAGTCATCAACTGCTTTAATGATTATTTTCACCTCTTTCTTTTCAATATTTAAATTTCACATTTAATTTTCTTATCTAATTGCTTTGGTTATGCTTCTAGAATAATGTTCAATAATAATCATATAAATGATATAATTATATCAAGGAAAACACTGTCTCTAGTCTCAATACTCTACTACAACACTTCCCCCAATTCTGGCACCAGATGTGTGGGTTTTCCACACCCCAAGCAATTCTGTGACACTAGCAAGGTGTCCTAGGGGAGCAGAATTTGCCATGTCAAAACACGTCTAAAGAAGGAACCTAAGATGGAGGCATAAGTAGACATGCTGCGTTTCCTTCCGCATCCAGAAACGAATACATCTACCTCAAAACTAGAAGCTGTGAAAACCAAGTTTCTAGAAATTATCCTTTATAGGAGATACCAATCTGCATAAGCAAAACCTCCATTTGAAAGGGTATCTTCCTCTCTGTACCAGGAACAGGGAGATGATTCAATCATGTAACTAATAAAACGAGAAAGCAATAACTTAAATCTGCATAGTAACCTTATCCCTTGTTCAGTGTTCTTTCCCTGCAAGGCTCTCAAAACTGCCACCAGCCACCCCGGGCCCCCCAAGTATCTTCTTTTATCTTCAGTTGAGTGTGGTATTTAAGGTGATGGGTGCGGGCCATTTCCAAGAGAGTTGTATCCTCAGTTTTTCTGGTTCTAACCCAAGAATATGGGAGGTATATATGTTATTAAACTTTTGTTTACCTCCTGTTAATCTGTTTTATATCAATTTACCAGACCAGCCAAGAACCTAGACCAGAAGAAAAAGTTTTCCTTCCCAACAGCGTCTGTAATTGAGCTCAATTCCGACACGATCTACAGGGACCTAGCATCAGGTCCCACAGGGTAAGGGCCCAGTCTCACAAGGCTGCCCCCCACCCCCTTCAGATGCCGATTGCAAATCCAGGGTGTCATCTGTGCTTAGAACCACCTGGCTATGTAAGTCCGAGATTCCCTTAACCTGCTCTTTGGGTTCCAGTCATTTGCTAGAATAGCTTACAAGTCTAAAGAAAACATTTTACTTACTAGATTACCATTTTGTTATACAGAGCAAGGTGTGTGGGAAGGGGCACAAGCATCCATGCCCTCCCTGGGTGTGCTACTCTTCCAGCCCCGTGCCAACCCGGAAGCTCTCTGAACCCCATCCTTTCAGATATGTAATCATACCTATCACGACCTGGAACAACTGATTAAATCACCAGCCTTGGGCCCCGGCTGGCGTGGCTCAGTGGAGGTCACCTCTTTGACTCCTGGTTGGGACACAAGCCTGGGTTGAGGGCCAGTTCCCGGTTGGGGGCAATTGGTGTTCTTACACAACATCAATGTTTCTCTCCCTCCCTTTTCCTCACTCGACAAATACATAATAAAATACTTTTAAAAACATCATTGGCCTTGGCGATTGGACTCAATCTCTAGTCCTCTCAGCTCACTTAAAGGTCCAAAGTTCTAATCACAGGGCTGGTTCCCCCAGCAACCAGCCCCCACCCTATCCTTTGGCGATTTCCAAAAGCCACCTGATTAACATAAATTAGGTGCGGATAAGAGGGGGATTGATATGCGTAACAAGCCACTCCTTTTCTCTTTATGGCCCTGGAGCTATTTCAGAAACTAGGGACAAACGACTAATTATTTTAACAAAAGATGCTCCTGTCCCTCTTAACCTTAAGGAAATCTCAAGGGCTTGGAGAGCTCTGGGCCTGAAAGAGGGATAAAGACCAAATACATATTTAAATCACATCACACATGACATTCTCACTCCTGAATTTAACGGGATGCTTTTTTCTCCGTTTGTGCCATGATAATAGTTCATTTTTTTTCAATTACAGCTGCCCTACAATATTATGGTAGCTTCAGGTATACAGCAGTGATTAGACATTTATATAACTTACGAAGTGATCAACTTGGCAAGTCTAGGACCCATCTGGCACCACAGAGTTACTACAATGTTACTGACTATATTCCTTATGCTGTACATTTTTTGCATTCTTTAAAGGGACGCTTTCAATGCTTCACCAGGAAGGATACCATGTGGATTTTTATTTGAGATTCAACTGGCAATCACTTTTTTAGCTATTCATTCAATCAATACAAGTGCCAGATACTGCACTAAATGCTGGGAAAATAATACACACCGATTGTCCTGTGGGAGCTTACACTCTAAAAGGACAGGGAGCCGGTCCTGGCTGGTGGCACAGTGGATAAGGCGTGGGCCTGCGAACCCAAAGGCCATTGGTTCGATTCCCAGCCAGGGCATATAACCAGGTTGCAAGCCAGTTCTGTCATAGCTGGAGAAAGGTGAAAGCAACCATACATTGATGTCTCCCTCCCTCTCTGCCTCTCTCCCTTCTCCGCTCTCTAGAAATAATAAATAAGATCTTTATGAAATTATAAAAGGACAGGGAGCCAAAAATACAGGCAAAATAACAAAATAGCTGCAAGTTTAATGGCACGTGAAAGAAAAAGGGGGGACCTACTTTAGAATGAGTGGTCAGTCAGGGAGGGTCTCTCTTAAGGGAGGTGGATCTTTTAGCTGCGATCTAAATAAATAGAGCTAAAAGAAAGAGAGAAAGTGAGCTATGTGAAAAGAGTGCATTTAAGACAGATAATATCCATACTGTACTCATTTGCCTGTTCGTAATGACGGATATTGCATCCAAAGTTTTCTCACAACAAATAGTAAAATGTGCTCATAAATACTTATTTGCACACACATGAAAGTAGCATAATTTATGCTGGGTCAAGAGATGGATGCACTTTTTATCTGATAGATTCTACCCAATAGCCTTTGATAGCTATGTGTATTCATTTAAATTCCTACCAACAATGGATAAAAGTGTCAATTTGTAAATGAAAACTGGCATCTCATTTTTATTTTAATTTGCATCTCTCTTATTAGCAGAGGCTGAACATCTTTCACAACTTTAAAAGCTTTTGTATTTTCTGTGAACTGTTTGTGGCCTTAGCGCATTTCTCTGTTGGGGTGCTAATCCTGTTCTTACTGATAGTAGTAGGATCAGATCATTTTTGTCACCACCTCCCATGCAGTCTCTGCAGCAATGCAGGAGTGGAAGTGGGGAGACCAGGCAGGCTATTGCAATAACTGAAGTGAGATCAGCTGATGGTCTGGGAAAGGGTGGATGCTGGTCACCGACAGAGAAGTGGAAGAATCCATGACATACTGTGGGGAAGGAATAGCTAGGGGCTGTTGATGGGCTGGAAATGGGAGATAAACAAAAGGGAAGGATTGAAAATGACTCCCAGATTTCTGGCTTGAATAACTTGGTGGGTATGTCAGATTTGAAGTATGAAAAGTCAAGTAGAAATATCCATCACACTGGTGACATGAGGATTGGGCATTTGGAGCAAAGGTTTGAACTGGAGGTATAAATACACACACACACACACACACACACACACACATACACACACACACATACAGTAATGAGATCCCAGCAGGGGAGTACACAGCAAGAAGGGCTGAACACTGGCACTGTAACATCCATTCAGAGAAGCCAGCAAAGAGACTGAGTAGGACAGAAACCTGTGTGGGAGGTGTGGGGAGTGGGGCTAAGGTGAGGGAATGACAGGAGCGGGGACATCAAATCTAGGAATCCAAGTGTTTCAAGAAGAATGGAGCGATCAATTGTGTTGAATGCACAAGTAAAGACAAAAGTATCCACTGGACGTGGCAATAGGAAAGCTTGTTGGTGGCCTTTGAAAAATCAGTTTAAACAAGTGTTGGCGAGGATGCAGGGCAAAGGGAACACTCATACACTGTTGGTGGGAATGTAGGCTGGTGCAGCCACTGTGGAAAACAGTATGGGGTTTCCTTAAAAAACTAAAAATGGAACTGCCTTTTGATCCAGCAATTCCACTACTTGGACTATACCCAAAGAATCCTGAAACACCAATTCACAAGAACCTCTGCACACCTATGTTCATAGCGGCACTATTTACAATGGCCAAGTGCTGGAAACAGCCTAAGTGCCCATCAGTGGATGATTGGATCAAAAGACTTTGGTACATTTACACAATGGAATTCTATATAGCAGAAAGAAAGAAGGAACTTGTACCCTTTGCAACAACATGGATGGAACTGGAGAGTATTATGCTTAGTGAAATAAGCCAGTCAGTGAAGGACAAATATCATATGATCTCACCCATTATGGGACAATAATGAGCAAAACTAACAAACAAAACAGAACCAAGTATATGAATACAAGGAATAGGCCTTCAGTGGTCAGGGGGAAAGGGGTTGGGGGGAGGGGAGCGGCAGAGGCAAGAAAGGGGAGCAGCTTAGACAAGAACCTAGTATAAAGGAACCATGGACATGGACAACAGGTGGGATTGACTTTGGGGGGAATGGGTGGGTGGTTGAGGGGGACAGAGGGGAGTAAAAGGGGATGGATGTAATACAACAATAATAAAATTTAAAAAAAAAAAAAAGGAAAAGAAAAATCAGTTTAGGGTGAAAGCCAAATGACACTGAGTGAGGAGTAAATGGGAGGCAACAAATTGGAAACGGTGTACAGTTAAATCTTTTAAGAATTTTGGCAACTGAAGAGGAGAAATGGGTCAGAGTAGTGTTTTGGTTTGAAGAAGAGAGACACTAGAGTACATTTGTAAGGGAATGGTTTAGGAGAAAGGGTAACTATGAAGCAAGATCCATCAGAGGACCAAAGTAGCAGTGGCAGGACTGATTTTTGAAAGAACAAAATAAATAGAGCGTTTGTTTCAAGATATTCCAAGTGGATGCAAGGTATCTGAGGATTTGGATAATAGAAGATCTAATTTTTTGAATGGTGTTAAAAGGTAAAAATTAAGGTGATTTTAAAATATGCCCACAGCTTATTTGATGCTCTTTTCTTCAAGAGGTCAAGCTTTGTTCCCTTCCTTTTGAGTTGGGGCTCTGGACTTAGTGAGTTGCATGTAATAAAATAAGGAGGAAGTGACAGTGCATCACAGCAATTTTCATTTGGTGAAAGAATTTTTAAAATATGCACTATCTATTTAGTCAGGGGCACTGACCTCTTTTCCCTTAGATGGTCAAATTAAAAAATGACAGCAGGCCCTGGCTGGTAGCACAGTAGATAAGGTGCCGGCCTGTGAACCCAAAGGTCGCAGGTTTGATTCCCCAGCCAGGGCATATAACTAGGTTGCAAACCAGGTCTCCAGTCAGGTCTGTGGCTGGAGGCAGGTCAAAAGCAACCATACATTGATGTCTCTCTCCCTCTCTGCCTCTCTCCCTTCCCCTCCTTCTAAAAATAATGAAATAAAATATAAAAAAAAAAAAACTTAAAAAAAAAAAAAAAATGACAGCAGTCAACACAACAGCCACCGGTACAAACGTTTCAAAATTATACCTATTTTTTATTATTTTTGGTCAGATTAGCAAAAAAAACCTGTGTGTGCCACGAGACGAAAGGTTGAGAATCGCTGTGGCATGTGGCTGCCTCCTTGCTCTCTCTGAGCCCTTGTTCTGGTGAAAGGCAGCACTCATGGTCTAAGGACAACATTCAAGCTCCCTACAGAGGTCTACTTGGCAGAGGCCGGAGGCCTCCTCCACCCATGTGAGCGATCCATTTTGGAAGTGGGTCCTAACAGCTCCAATCTCACCTTTAGACCAACGTAACCCAACCAACATCTTGACTAGAACCTCATGAGACCCTCCATGAGGACCACCCTGCTAAACTACTGCAGAATTTCTGATCCACAATGCCATGGGATAATAAATGTTGGTTATATTAACCATTAAGTTTCAGGGCAATTTGTTACGCAACAGGTAACTAAAAAAGATGGAAAAACAAGGGCTTTTTGCAGCTGTATTTTGCATGCATAAGAATGATTCCTGGATTTCTTGGATGTGTGTGGACTTTTTAAGGTACTTTACTGTCATGCTGGTTTTGAAAAAAGAGTTGGGAAGGAGTTTTTGTTTATTTGTTTGCTTTGTTTTTTAAAGTATGCTGGCAATGCTTGCAACTTCTTTGGAGGGGCTTGCCAAATAGCCTTCCCAAAAGGCTGCTCTTACTTCCATTGTCATCAGTGGCCTATCCATTTCCTCACACCCCCACCCACTCTGGGCTGGTTTCCCAATGGTGTGCTCATTAGAAAGGTTACAAGACAACCTGCAACTCATTAGCAGCAACAGCGAAGACAGGGGCCAGCAGGGCTCTAGCCTGAAGTGGGAGGGAGACAAGTCTCCGCAGAAGAGAATGAGAAGAGAGCCAGTCCTCTTATGTCCTCTTCCGCACCTAGGCAGGAGGAACTGAAGGAGCCCAGGAGCAGAGTCCCCATCACAATGGAAATGTGAGTGTGGCTGCCTGCAGACACTTCCTTGATCTCTGCGGCCCCACAGGAGAGGCAGGCGCCAGAAGGTGAGACCCGGGCCAGCTGCAGCAGTGCTGGATACTGAGTCCGGAGAGGGCCTACAGATGAGTAGCTACGTCAAACTGGTCCATTTCTGAGAGGATAAGAAGGGGCTACTGACAACTAAGCTGGGCAACAGACATTCACCAACAATGTCCCAAATGGTCACCTGTCAACGAGGCCACAGGGGGGAAAAGGAGACAATCAAGAACCTTGATGGCAGAATGAAAAGCGCTGGCTGAATTCCACACACCTAGGGAAGAGATACTTTAACTTGCACAACCTTACGTATTCAGTATCTTCTTGGCTAGTCCTCCACTTAGTCCTTCCACTGTCATTTATTGCAACCCTATTATAAAGCTAACAGAAGCAGGTGCTACAAGTGAGGAGAGAGTATTCCTCCCCGGTGCGTGTGGTGCACACGGAGCTGTGCCACCAGGATCCCCCTCAAGGAAGGACATGTGGCAGCTGCTGGGGACCTGTGGGCAGAGCACATCCAGCTGTGCTGAGAGCTACTTCACCTAAGGCCACACCCTTCCCAGGGCACCTACCTCCCTCCCACCAGGCAGGTAGGGTGTCCAGGCCTGGCCCTCTCGGCTCAGTGTGGGACAATTGTGATATGTGCTACTTTAGCCCTAAAACTCGCAGTTTCATTAGCCTGCATCACAGCTTGGCTCCTGCTTCTGGTTAACCCTGCTTTCCCATCTTCCCCTCCGCAGCTGTGGCTGCCCAGGTGCTCCCTCACAGCCATTCTACACACTCAACTCAGTCCCAGGGTCCCCTGCCCAGAGAACCCAACCTGTGACAGCTGGGAGAGGAGAGACCAGAACCTCAAGGTGGCTCTGAGGGCTACAGACCCACAACTGCGGAATAAAAAGGCCAGTCCCACTCCTGTGCGACCACGGACCACTGTGACCCTGTATCCTCATGGGCGAGATCTTTCTCAATCACATTTTAAGGAAGTAGTTGAGAAAACGCACTTTCTACATTTTCAGATGCTATGTAGCCACTAATGGCCTTCCTTTCTACTGCTTTCTGATTCTGAAGAGTGGCCATTCATGACTGACTGCTGGCAACTCAACCAGAAGCGAGCGGTGCCAGCCCCTGGGAGCCAGTCATTATTGTTTGCTCTCTTCCTGTTTTTCTCAACTCAATGGCATGGCGCTGAGCTACAGGGAAGACACATTTCACCAGGCCCTGGAGAAATTTATGGTCTGTGTTCTTAATTTAAAGAACGAGTAAGTTAAACCCATCATTAACTTACTTTTTATTTGGCGGTAGATGGTATTTACTCTTGTGCGGCTGGGACTCAATAAAAAGGAAAATAAATTTTCCACACTTGCCATAGGAAGCCGTTGTAAACCTGAATGCTGGGGTGACTAAGCACAACTCAAACCCCAGGCACTTGCTCTGAACCGGCCCCTGCAAGGCTCTCTGCTGGGAAAAGACCCATCTCATCCTCCGCATGGATTCAGAGCCTTCCCGGGTGGGCCCCTCAGTAACACTGGCTTCTCCTGCCTCTAAAATCCCCTGGCTACTGGTTTTCGCCCACGACACCCTGTTCTATCTAAAACTGAGCTGTGAACTTGCTACACCCATCCTCCAGCTGGTCATTCACCTTCACCACCCAAGTGAGCCTTGCGTGAAGGCTGCCTGAGTCAGCCAAGCGGGTAGGAAGGGGAAGAAAGGAGCACAGCTTCTCTCTGCTTAATAAAATCTCTTAAGTTCTGATAATGGGCAACATGATTTCTAAGTCTGTACTTATCATACTGTGCTAGGATCTGAATAGTGTGATCAAAAGTCTGACCCTTGAAACAACGCTTTGTACAGTCACAGCCGGTCTAGCTGGGCCTCTCACTTGTTCATCTGGGGGAGGAAGCCCTGAGACCTGCTTTGACCTTTAGGGTTGGATGAACCTTTAAGACAAAGAGCAGTGTGGTGCCTCCAAGAAGAATGACATCAGAGCGACAGGGGTGAAGGCCACAGAATTCTGAGGCCCATCTCCAGGCGGGAGGTGAGCCTCATTAGGTCTCGGGAGAAACAAGGAGCCGATAAATAGACTGTCCAGTTTGGCCTGGCTGGCTTTTTTTTTTTAGAGAGAGAGGGGAAGGTAGAGAGGCATCAACGTATGGTTGCTTTTAACCTGCCTCCAGCTGCTGAGTTGGCTGGAAACCTGGCTTGCAACCTGGTTACGTGCCCTGGCTGGGAATGGAACCAGTGACCTTTGGGTTCGCAGGCAGGCGCCTTATCCACTGTGCCACCAGCCAGGGCTGGCCTGGCTGGTTTTTAATAGCAGTTTATAATAATCACAGGTTACATTTATTGAAAGCTCGTTCTGGGCCAGACACCAGATGATACATGATCTCACTTAAGTCGCTCAGCACTCCTCGAGAGGGGGAAACTGAGGCACAGAGCGGTTAAGCACCTTGCCTTCAAGTCACCAAACGAGTACATGACAGAACCAGGATTTGGTTGCAAGCACTTTTCCCTCAGATCTAGGGCTCAAGCACTGTCCTGCTACCTGTTGCCCCTCTGAGAATCATGGGTGCCCCCCCAAATCTGTCTCCTGCAAACGTGGGCTCCTGTGCTGGCTGGCTTCGGGCGGGGTTCACCACTGGGAGGAGGGAGCAGGAGAGTGGCCAAGGGTGAGAAATCCAATGGATTTCTCTCTTGTTGGTTCTCTGTGACAACAGTCCCGCCTCACCTTGCCCGGCACTGGTAACACTCTTTCCACCCCTGCCTACTGACGTCTCTGGATACCCCCCCAGCCCCCCACTGCTCCTGCAAGGAGCCATTCATTCGCAAGTCCCTTTATGGGGGTCACATGGGGCAAAGGCTGCTTCCCACCAGAACCCCAAATGCACCACCTCCTCCCACAGTGGCTCCCACTTGCTTCCTACTGTGTCACACAGAAAACAGCAGCGGTGGAAAGAGCTGACTCCACATGAGTGAGTGAAGCGCCTGTCTGCACATCACTTCATCACACCAAACAGCTAGCAGCCCACCATGCAATGGAACGCATCTTTTTGGATCGCGTGTCCAACAAACCAACCGTGGAAAACTGCTCATGAGATAGATAGCTGGGGCCTCTGAACACAGATTGGTTATCTGATGACACCAAAGAATTACTGATTTTTTGTTTGTTTGTTTGGTGTACTCATGGCTTTGTGGTTACAGGTAAGGGTCCTTGTGTTTCAGGCATGTATACTGAAATACTTATTGAAGGGTTCTGCCTCCTTCACATCACAGCTCTTCAGATACTAAAGGTAGCTATCTTGTTCCCTCTTCTATCTGCTGATTTCAGCTTGGAATCTCCCCACTCAGGTCAACCATTTCCCCAATGATTTCCCCCCTTGGGGACAAAAAGGTTCCTGTCACACCACAGCAGGTCCCAGCATGACCAAGCAGGACAGGTGTTTCCTGGAGATTTGCCCCACAACTTTGGGGTGATAAAAGCAAATCACCTGTTGAATACCTGTTAACACGCCAGGAACTGAATCACAGTAGCACATTGCTACTTCATTCTTACCACTCTTGCAGAGGTTAATCCTCTGCGCTAACGTGGCAGGTGGCCAGGAAGCCGTGCACAGCTGCTCCAACCCTCACCCTGGTGTTGCTGCAAAGGTGTGCTGTAGATGTGGCTGACAGCTACCACCAACCAGGTGGCTTTAAAGGGTTCATCTTGGATAACGTGAGTGGGCCTCATCCAATCAGTTGGAAAGTTTTATGAGCAAACCTGAGGGTCCCCTGAGAAAGAAGAAATCCTGCCCCAAGCCTGCTGGTTTCCAACTGGCCTAGAGTCTGGACTTGCAGCCTTCACAGCCACAGCAACCATGAGAGACTCATGTATGTTTGTGTGTGCATGTGTGTATATGTGCATACGCATTCATATGGTACTGGTATAATATACATTCACGTTACACTGGTTCTGTTCTCTGGAGAACCTGGCTGCTACTGAGTCATACCCCATCGCAAAAGGTTGTGCCACTGTGACCATGGGTCAGGGCCTCCCTCTGTGTCACTGATTGTACTCTGCCCACCACCACCTGTGACTTAACCCAAAACAACCCGGGTATATACCTGGGCCTCGGGTATGTACCTGGGCCTCGGCAGCCTCAGCTGCCCAAAGTGTATTTGAATTAGAACATCATTTCTTAACTAGACTTAGAGAATAAACTACTCATATCAAAAGGCTGCCATGAATGGGAGAAGCTTGTTTGTACAACGTGTTGTTTTGTAGTGGGTGGGAGGTCTGGTTTCCTCGGTGCTCAAGGACAGAGGCCAGTTCTACTCCCAGCAAGGGTGCTCACCTGCTGTGTAACTCTGGGCAAGCCTGTTGCCCCGCCTGATTAATTATAGCGCCAACCTGAAAGTCTGCTTTCTGCTGCCCCCATCCACTCAAATTGACATTAAATGGTCAGATGGCCCATCAGGATTCAGATCTGACCTACTTTCTAATTGGACTCTGGCCATGAAGGACCCATGACACATTCAAGTTCATGGTATCAAACAAACGAGGAGGAATGCTCAACAGAAGCTGGTTGAACTGGCCTGTGCTCCTCACCCCATCCTGCGCGCCGCTTGAGGTTAAAGTGAAGACCCAGTTTCCACCCTTAACATGCTGCAGCTCAAAGTAGAGAATGCCACCTGTCCTTGCCCATGATTGCTCTGCTCAAGGGAGTCTGGCAGGGCACACAGTAATCTCCCTCTCAATTTAAGGGGCTCTCCTTAGTCTAGTATAGGGTTGGCTCTTAAAGGCACAAGAGGACAATTTAAGATTAAAAAGAAAAGTGAGAATGCCAGGTCCCATAAAAGAAATATTACAGAGTGTAACAGGGTTGGAAGGAAAGAACAGGAAATGGTTGTAGTTGAGGTGAGTCTTGAGAACTTAAAAGTGAAAGGCTTGGGAGGAATGAAAAGAGGCATTCTGGCCAAGACAACAGAACAAGAGACAGGAAAGCAAGCAGGATGGCTGCCTGGGGAAAGGAAGGGAGAGTTTTAGTTGGAAAGTATGCTCCAGGCAGAGCATTATGGGTCACATTGGCTACATGAGGAGCCTTGAATAACCAAAATCTAGAATTGCTAGGTAATGACAAACTAGTGGAGTTTCCCCGTAGAAGTAGCGAGAACCAAGGCATGCTCTGGAAATCTGTACCTAGCAGTAGACTGGACAGAAATAAATTGGGGAAGGGGCATTACAGAGCCCTGAGAGCTGAATCAATAGCAGTCGCTAACATTATTGAGGGCTCACCACGTACCAACCCTGCTGAACCTTCATGATCTCCTTTAATCCTCACAACTCTCGAAGGTACGCTTACCACTCCACCTACGGACAAGGGAACCAAGGAAGGCACAGAGAGGTTAACAAGTGTGCCCCAAATCATACAATCAGTCAGGGGTGGAGTCAAGACCTACAGCTACCAGCCCTGGCCAGACTGCAGCCCAGAGCACTGGGCTACCAGGCCACCCAGCTTCCGAGTCAGGGCCTGGGCCTGGGCCCTGCACTCTGAGATCTCAGTTGAGCTGAGAAATAGGAGGAATGAAGAGGAGGAGAATGACACAAGGGATAGCGCAGAGATGCTATGCCTGTAATCTACCAACTGAGGTGAAGGACTGAATGGAGAAAGTTTGGAAAAAGGTTCTTCAGGGATGCTGCACATTAAGACAGAAAAAAAACAAAACAAAACAAACCCAGATTTGCTCATGAGCGTAAACCAAATCCTGCTTTGAATGATCCTACACATAGACCAGCTGCTTCCAGAAACTGCTTCATTTTCAACAGTTGGAGCCCACCTGCTAAGCAAGCTGAACACCCCAACAGTTGCCAGGAAAAGGGCGATGTGACTGCGTAACAGATTGAATTGTTGCCTTCGAGACTCGTACGTTGAAGTCCTAGACCTCAGTACCTCAGAATGTGACCTTATTTGGAAACTGAAGTGGTGTGAATGTAATTAGTTAAGGTGAATAGTGTGGGCCCCTAGCCCACACGACTGGTGTCCTTATGAAAAAAGGAAATTCAGACTCAGACATGCATACAAGGAGGTGCCACGTGAAGATGAAGGCAGACTGGGGTGGGGGCTGTCAAAGACTGCCAGCCAACCGCCACATGTGAGGGCCTGAAGCAGATTCTCCCTCCCTGGGACATTAATACTGTGACTTATGTCATACTTTCCCAAACAAGGGCATTTTCTTTTTTTTTTTAAGATTTTATTTCACTATTTTTTAGAAAGAGGGGAAGGGAGAGAGGCAGAGAGGGAGAGAGACATCAATGTATGGTTGCGTTTCATCTGCCTCCAGCCACAGACCTGGCTGGAGACCTGGTTTGCAACCTGGTTATGTGCCCTGGCTGGGGAATCGAACCTGCAACCTTTGGGTTCACAGGCCGGCGCCTTAATCACTGTGCTACCAGCCAGGGCTCAAGGGCATCTTTGTTGTGTCCTTAGTACCTACTGTGAAGAGCCTACTGTGTAACTTTGTAGTGCTGCAACCTATATAATTACGTTTCTGAATCCTATTTCTGAACCCTAATTGTGTGTTAAAAACAGGCAACTATGTGAAATTTCATCAATCTGCAACTGCCTAGGCATCAGGGACTTTGATTCCGGGCGGAAAAAAAATTAACAACCAAGGACCTTTCTCTTCCCTTTTCTCTTAGAAGCAAGCATTGACTAAATCAGACTCTTCCTGTGAACTGAAGAAACACGGTCCCAACGAGCAGTCAATGGAGAGGTCCTGCTGGACCCCTCACCTGACACAGGGTATTTGTCCCAGGGCATGCAACCACATCAAGATGGCCACAAGCCCTCTCAGTTTCAAAGTGCCAACAACTCACTAAAATACTGAAGCTGGCTGTGAGTAGCTACTCCACCTCCAAATAGGCTCACACACTCAATTCTGCAAAAACTGTTCATTTCTTTGTTGCGCCCACGGGTTACTTTGAAGGACAAGAGCTTCATGGGGGCGTGAGTGAAAGGCTGTGGCCACGCAGGGAAGCATGTCTGCCCTGGGGGATTCCGGATTCTGTTTTCATACAGCGAAGAGCCCCGCTAAGAAGTGAAACCAAAACAGCACTTCTTTTGATACTCGGAAAATCCCCAACTCCAGAGTATTTCTGCACATGTACAGAAATTGTGGAAAACGGTACTATAAAACTAGAGTTTCCTACAACTCAAATGTAAGCCAGCAGAATGCTCTATTTAAAAACGTAACAAACCTACAATGGTCTATGGGGCAAAGGATTCCCCTTCTTTGAAGTTGATAATAACTAACAAGTTATTAAGCACTTCAGACATGACAGTTCTAAGCCTGTTGCGTGGAATGAATTGTTTCTCACGACAACCCTATGTGGTAGGCGCCTTTATTATTCGCAGTGAGCAGGTGGGAAGAATGCAGCATAGAAGGGTTAAGAAACTGGCCTAAGGTCTCAGAGCTCTAAGTGGTAGAGCTGGGATTCAAAACCAGGCCTCTGGCTGTGACACACCCCACCCCCTTGACAAACAAACAAACATGCAAACCAGACCTGTAGCAAATAAGACAGAAGGAAATAAAGTGAATGAGGACAGGTTAAGGAGGGTGGGTTGAGGATGGAGGCAAAGTAAAAGAACATCAATTCCATTCCAAGCACTGGGCTGGCATTTCACACAAGCTTTTCCCATTTCATTGGCGCAGCACCCCAGGAGCAAGTGTTACTCTCCCAACTGGAGCGACCTGTATGAGGGCACATGAGTAAGCGATGTTCCTAAACTCAGGTTTGCAGATTACAAAAACCAGTGTCGTTTTCCCGGCCCATTTTCTCCTAGCCATGGCTTCAAAGTGTAACCTCGGCGTTATGAATGGTATAATCTGCTTTTAAAAGTCAACTCAGCCCTGGCTGGAGCACAGTGGATAAGGTGCTGGCCTGCGAACTCAAAGGTTGCTGGTTCAATTCCCAGCCAGGGCACATAACCAGGTAACAAGCCAGATCTCAGCCAGATCCATGGCTGAAGGCGGGTGAAAGGCCGCCAAGAAACCATACATTGATGTTTCTCTATTTCTTTCCCTCTCTGACTCTCTCCCTTCCTCTCTTTCTGGAAATAATAAATAAAATCTTAAAAAAAAAAAAGTCAACTCAGCCTGGAAAAAAAAGGGGGGGCCTGGGGTTAGGAGGGAGGGGTGTCACCCCATTCCAGCTGCATGCATGTCCAGAGAACCTGAGTATGGTTCGGGTGCTTAATTAATGTGCCAGTTTGAGAATCGGTTAGCTCAGATTCTAAGTTGCCTAACCTTGCTGGGCCTCCATTTTCCTTAAGTACAAATTGTATATAAAGCTGCCAGATGTGTGCACCTCACAAGATTAATGTTAAATAGGCATTACCAATAAAAGGTGAACTGGCTGTGAAAAACGTAAAGTGCTCCACAGCTGATCATCAATGAAATTAGTATGACCAGGTCACAGCCATCAAGGCCCACAGGTCCACACCTGCCAGCTAGCCAGGGGGCACCACCAGAGTGGCCCCATGTGGACTTTACCCTCTCCCCTGGGAAAGCAGTCGCAAGGACTGCAAGGTCTGGCTGGGCTCGGGCCCCAGGAGCTTCTCTGAAGACAGGCTTGCCTGTTTAAACAAGTACCGACCAGGTGATGCTAGGAGGGGGAGGGAAGTCCTTGCAGCCTGAACTGTCTCCCTCCCTCCAGGTCCCTGTATACTTTGCCAGCCCATTGGCTTTGGGCTGTGAGGGGGCAGGGTGACAATGGGTACAACATCCAGCACTGGGTTTCACCCTGTGTTACCGAAGGAGAGAAGGCAGCCGGGCAACACGCCACTCGCCTCAGGAGGTGGGGGAGGGTTGAGATGAGGGTCCAGATTGGACGAATGGGTGGGAATAACCTTCCAAGGTTCCCAGCAGACAGGAGGCCACCAAGTCTCTCACCAACCCCCGCCCCATTAGTTCCGGCTCCAGGAAGAGGAAGGATGAGATCTGCATAACAGTGAATCACCCGGCACTTGGGCACAATGACCCCTCCAGGAGAGGGTGGAGAAGCTCGTCTGACAACTGCCTACACAAACTGCAATTCTGAAGAGCAGCAAACAAACCAGTCTAGACCCAACTCCCATTTTGCATAAGATTGCACTCCAAAAAACAACGTCCCAGGTACTCGTTGATCAATACCAACGGTTAACACTGAAGTTTAGGCCAAGATAGGATTAAAAAGACCCGTTTGAAGGAACTTTGGATAAGGTGGTTTTATAGATTGATATAAAGTGCCCCAACACTGGAAGGGGCAGCTGGGAGCCACACATCAAACTTCCAATCAACAGATCTTGGTGAACTTAGTTTCAAAAGAAAGTTAAGCCAAAGGGTTTGAACCTATAACCCAAAGGGAACTTGTTAGTCACTAGATGATTGTCGGAGGTTCCTGTTTTATGCTAATAAGCGATTACCCAAGTTCTAGGAGGAAGGCGCATCGTTAGCGAGGGGGAGGAAGGGGGAAGAAGGCTGGTCACCGCGGGATGGGCTGCCAGCTGGCCTCAACCTGTTCACTGACCACTGCCCCTTCATCCAGGGACGCAGCGAACACGAGCTGCAACTGGGTTAAAAAGCCGGACGGGGGCCATTGCTTTAGGCCGGGATCTTGGTTCTAAAGAGAGAAACGTGCGTCCTCGCGGAGGCCAAGACTTTCTTCGGGTCCTCCGAGTCCCGCACGGGTTCCAGAAAATCAAGATCCCTCCTGTACACGAGGTAGTGAGAGAAGGCAGTGGTCAACAGCATTACCCGCAGCCCTTCTCCTCCCCAGCCCCGAGGTTCTCCTGACACCTCTCAAACACGAGAAACCTGTCCCCTGCAACCAAACGGCTGATTTCACCCACTTGTTTCTCAAAAGCCTAAAAGTCGAACGGCCTTCATTCAGATTCAAAAACAGGAGAGGCGCGAGTCTTCCGAGAACCTACAATCCCCTAGGGGCTTGAGGGTGTAAATAGGCTGTGCGCTCCCCCCGCCCCGGGCCTCCCCCCCACCCTACCCCAGGGCTCGGAGCCTCTCACTCGGGCCGCGCTCGCGTCCTCCCTCTCCCGTTACCTCGCTCGCGCGTCCGCAGGCGTCGGGCACTTGAGCCCTCGGTTCCACCGGTGCTTCCTCCTCCTCCAAGGGACTACTCGGACCTGCTCCAGGATCCCCGCCACCCCCCGGCGCAGCCTGGCTGCCGCCTTCCGCGCTGGCGCCGACTCCTCCGGCCGAAGAGGCAGCTGCGGCGCCCAGCAGCCCCTGTGCGGGGTCGGCGTCCCCAGCCGCCACGCTGTGCACCAGCCACGCATCCACGTGGGTGCGGGGGATGAAGGGGACCCCAAGTGTGCGCACCTCCCGGAGTAGGTGGCCCTCGTGCTCCGCCGCGGGGTCCAGCTCCCGGCCTTTGGGGTACAGGTGATGCGGGCGCCCCCATCCTCTGGAGGCTGGGAAGGGGCTGGGAGCCGACACGCGACTTGTCTGGCAGTCCCCGAGCAGCAGCTCATCCCGGAGCAGGGGGAGCGGCGGGATCAGCAGGTAGAGATCCAGGTCCAGATCCAGGTGGAGCCCCGCCAAGCTCAGCAGGACGGTGAGATGCAGGAGGCAGCCGCCTTCGGACCACCACGGCTTCAGGTACTTCATCTCCAGACGCACGCCTGGGGACGCCCCTGCGGGCGCCCGCCGATCGCCGCACTCCGGCAGCCGCGGTGACACGTGCGGGCCCGCGCTCCGCCAACACCTGCCCGGAAGACACACAAGCGAAACAATGGACCCGGATGCGCGGCGGCCGTCGCGGGTCCTCGGAGGCTGGCAGAGCTGCGATCCCTGGCTGGTCCACTCTGAGCCCCGGGCTCAGGAGAGACGGGGGAGGAGCCACCTGCGCGCGAGGCCGGCCTGCGCCCGCCTTGCGGCCCGCGGCGACCACCAGGCTCCGCCCCCGGCCGCGGGCGCCGCCGCCGGGAACACGCCCACTGCCGCCTCGGGCGCGCCTGTGGGAGGGACCGCCGCGGGGCTGCACGTGGCTCCCCAGCTCAAAGGCTCTTTATTCCCGGGGAACGCAAAGCTGGCTGGGAATCAGGAGTTGTGGGCGCTAAGTGGCTCCCAACCTTTGCTGGTAGGCTGGGCGGTCGTTCTGAGTGCGCGAGTGGGAGTCCTGGGTCAGGAGTCAGGGCGGAGTACTGGTGGGAAGGGACCGGATGTGTAGATTGGGAGGAAAGTTGAGGCACAGGCAGCTTGCAAAGGGATTCTACCCACGTGAGAACCCAGGTCCCCTCGTTGGGTTCAGGCGTCTCACCCCTGTGTCTGGCTACCTGCCAGTCGTGGGGCTTTAAGTTACTGAACTTCTCAGTGCCTCAGTTCTCTTATCTGTAAAACGGGGAGACTAGTACCTGTCCAGCAAGGAAGTGGTAAGGTCAGATGAAACATTACATGTAAAGCCCAGAGTTTGGTGTGTGATTCCACAGGTGCCATTGGGTCCAAGAGCACACCCCCCTCCTTAGCTGTGCGCCCCAGTCTCCCCACCGCTCCCGGGGTGTGCTCTACACCATTCTAGGCTTCCCTCAGGCGCCTGTGCTCCTAAGTGACTGTTAAGAGCACCAGCTCTAGTTACCCTGTATGGTTTTGTCGCAGGTTGGCATGAGTAACCAGGTTCTTGGTGACTGTAGACAAAGAATTGTACCGAACACACAGTTTATATAGCAGGGAGAGACAGACAGACAGACAGCCAACCCTAACTGAGCAGAGATTGACCTCAGTGGCTGGAGGGATTCTATTCTTAAAGGGCAAGTATTCCTTGGCTAGTTTTGGGCGGGCTTTTGTTGTACATGTACAAGGACTTGCATTACTTTTGAACTACTAAGCATG
Source organism: Noctilio leporinus (assembly GCA_004026585.1). Taxonomy (NCBI): domain Eukaryota; kingdom Metazoa; phylum Chordata; class Mammalia; order Chiroptera; family Noctilionidae; genus Noctilio; species Noctilio leporinus. The sequence continues at coordinate 188,121 of PVIW01001265.1, read as the reverse complement.
CGGTCTCCCATGATTTTCCTTGATTGGCCAACCAGGGGAGGGGATTCCACAATGCTAACTTATTATAACACTATTATAATGAAGCAGGGGTCACGGAGCATCTCTGCAGATGCAGTCATGATTCAGTGCTTCTCCAGAAAGCGAAGAAAACCGGTCTTAGAACAGGGTCTCAAAACACGGTCTCTGTCCCGTATTGATGTCCTTTGTCTTAGCCTGAAGCCCCCTTGGAGTTTCCTCTCTCCTGACTATCTTCTGCCTCAGTTTCACATACTCTGCCCACCGCTTGCTAACCTGGACCTTGAACAAATTCCCTGCTCTTTGTGTGCCTCAATTTCCTTACTGTAAGTTGGAATAGCACCTTCCCAACAGATTTGTTGTGAGTCCCAAATAAGATACTTGTCAACCACCAACCACAGCACTTGGTAGGTAGGAAGTGCTCTCTGGGTGTTACCCGTTGTTTGTATTACCCACCCTCGAAGGCGATCCAGAGCTAGATCCTGTGAGTTTTTACCATTTGAAATTAATCACTTCCCCCCATCTGTCCTCCCACAGTGTGCTTTCTCTACATGTTAACATTGCAACACTTGGCACCTTCCGCTTTGAATTCTAGTTGAAGAAGGTGTGATTTGCCCATTGTAAATTCTTGAGGGCAGAAAACTCTGTTTGGCTCACCATTGTGCCTGCACAGTTCCCTGGCACTGGGCTTGAAAATGGAGGTTTTACTAACCCTTACTCCCTTCTTTGGTGGGGAGGAGGGGATGCCCAACTGAGGGCGGGCAGTTGTGTAGGAAGTTGAGCAAACTTGTTTTTAAAGGTGCCTTGCCCCACCTAGGTTTCTGTGATAACTTCACACGAGATTTCAGTTTGCCCTGAGAGAGCGAGGGTAGTAGATTTGGCTTATGCTTTGTCTTGGTGGATGAGTTAGGGGTGGTGAAGAGGTTGAAAGAGGGATTCAGAGAGAGGCTGACCAAATTAGCAAGATTTGGGACAGAAACCCTTGGACAGGCGGTTTGGATTCTGGGCATAGTAAATGTCAGTTGAATTCACATTTTCACTTAGGCTCTGTTCATCTGCCTGATGCTGTGTTGGAGGCTGTGAAGGATGTGAAATGGATACTTTTGCTAGGTATATTTATGGTTTCATTAAAATTAGATATTTGAAACACCTAGAAACTGGGGAAAGGATGTTCTCAAATGCCAGCACATCGAGGAGGCATAAATGAGTATAAAAGTACGGTAAACCAGGAAGAGAGATGGTGCCTTCTTAAAAATGTTATCTTTAAGAATTTTGCCGAGAATCTGTGGAGCATTAAGAATCTTACACAGAGTTGATGCTCAAAAAATATATTTTTTCAGTTGAACTAAGGAGTTTACACTTGAGGGCTCTGAATAGACTAAATTCGTTGTGGAGAGAACTGACCTTTTAAAATGTGAGTCGATAATCATAGTATATGTTGGGCTGCTCAAAAGTGTGCCTTAATCTAGTTTATCAACTGGTGAAAAGGAAAAAGAGGTACATACAGGACTTTGGGGTAAAATATTAAATAGGAGACTCATAATCCCACATACCCTTGACGTTAATGGTAACGAAGTTTCTGTTTTCAGGAATACAGAGGGTAGAGTGAGATTTTTTTTTTTTTTCTCTTGAATCCCTCCTTCCAGGAATAGCCAAGTGCAAACCATTGTCATGCAAAAGCCATGAAAAGTCATCTGCATTTATTAAAATCCGTAAATCAGCACTATTCAAAAGATAGTCCAAAACCGATGCCAATCCACAAACCATTCATATGTGGTCCAGATGAGGTAAGGAAATTAATGGAGATTGTTTAGAAATCTTTAAAACAATTTGAAATTGTTGCAACATTCAACATGTGATTAATGGCTTTGTTTTTTGATGTCTTGGTTAGTTGATTTTGCTAGAAATTAATTTTTATTTCTTTTACAAATTTGTGCCCTGGCTGGTGGCTCAGTGGATAGACACTGGCCTGCGAATCCAAAGGCCGCTGGTTTGATTCCCAGCCAGGGCACATAACCAGGTTGCACGCCAGGTCTCCAGCCAGGTCTGTAGCTGGAGGCAGGTGAAAGGCAACCATACATTGATGTTTATTGTTTCTCTCCCTCTCTCCCTTTTCTTCTCTCTGGAAATAATAAATAAATAAAATCTTTTAAAAATTGTGACAGATTTGAAATAAAACCAAACCAAACCAACAAACAAAAAAGCTTGCTCTTCTCTAGGTTTAGTTTGAGAAACACGGCCTTCAATGGAGTTTCTCGGAGGTAAACAGAGTCTGCAGCTCCCCTTTTCTCAAGTGTGGGCAGAACCTCATGACCTGCTTCTAACAAAGGAGATGGCAAAAGTGATGGAATACCATTTCCAAGGTGAGGTTATGAAAAGACTCTGAGTGGCATCTGTTTTGCTTATTGGCTTAGTCTGTTCCAGCTGCTGCAACAAAAATACCGCAGAACAGGGTGACTGATAAACAACAGAAATCTGTTGCTCGCAGTTCTGGAAACTGGAAATCCAAGGTTGGGGCACCGGTGTGGTTGGGTTCTAGTGAGGGCCCTCTTCCGAATTTCAGACTACTGACCTCTTGTGGTGTCCTCCCATGGCAGAAGCAACAAGGGAGCCTTCTCGGTGGCTTCCATCAGGGCCGTGTTCCCATTCTGCATGGCTCCATCCTCATGACCTAATTGCTCCCCAAAGGCTCTCCCTCCCAATACCTTCATCTTGGGGATTAGGTTTTAACACATGAATTTGGGGGCACCCAAACATTCAGCCTGTTGCACTTACCTTCCCTCTCCAAGTCTTGCCCTCCCCTTGGAGAGGATGCCATGCTGTGGAAACCCTGTGTAGAAGCTCGAGTGACAAGGCACTGGTGTCTTTGGCCAACAGCCCCTGAAGGGAGCCTAGAAGCCAATCCTTCCCTGGTTGGGTTTGAGATGACTGTAGCCCTAGCCCACTCCCTGGTCAAACCAAAAGATGTATCCAAGTCACACATGGATTCCTGACCCAGAAATGACTCCAAGATTAAAAAAGAAAGGAAGGAAGGAAGGAAAAAGAGAAGAAGCGTAAATTGTTGCAGACACCAAATTTTGACAGAATTTATTATGCAGCCTAGGTGACTAACACACCTTGTGTAAGAAGTGGACACCAGACTAGTGGAAGGGAACACTAAAAATTCTACTGCCGGTATGTTCAATGAGTAATTTGTAACTATGAGGTACCATTACTGCAGGGCATTCTGGTCCCAGATGCAATAATCTGGTTTACCCCTTTAAACCTAAGATTGTAATTTTGCATGGAACATAGTTACTACTAAAATATAGCCACCAATCTGCTCGGGTTAAGTGAGCACAAGAGCTTTCTCCGGTGGCAGTTTCTTGTAAGCATCTGTCTGAACTCTGCAAGAAAGAAAACAGATCTGAACCTTGTTTGTTTGTTTGTTTGTTTGTTTTAAGAAACTTTCAGCTAAGATTAGCCACAGGAAATTTAGATGTGTGGTAGAAATTCCAGGAAATTTAAACAAAATAGCCTATTAAAAATCCAACATATAAATTAAGACAAAATTTGTATTATCTAGGAGGAAGATAGATTTATTCATGGCTAGTTTCAAAACAGGCATAGTCACTAATGGCTCTGTAATTGTTGAGACATTTCGCTAGAGGCATCTGCAAAATAGATTTATGAATGGCCTAATGTACTATCTCATACCAGTCTGATGAACTCCTGATACTAAAGGAAGAGGAAGAGCTTATCACTTTTCTCATACTAGTGTGTAATCTTATGAAAGTTTGACTGTGGACTTGTTTTGGACAGGACGGTGATGATTTTCACCATCTATCTGCTCACACATGGCATTCGCAATAGAAGCCTTGATCTCCTGAACCTGGCTCTGTGCTGGTCCCTTTTAATGCATAATCTCACTTCTTTTTTTTTTTGTTTTTGTTTTGTTTTGTTTTTTAAAGATTTTATTTCATTATTTTTAGAAAGGGAAAGGGAGAGAGGCAGAGAGGGAGAGAGACATCAATGTATGGTTGCATTTCACCTGCCTCCAACCACAGACCTGACTGGAGACCTGGTTTGCAACCTGGTTATGTGCCCTGGCTGGGGAATCGAACCTGCGACCTTTGGGTTCGCAGGCGGGTGCCTTATCCACTGTGCTACCAGCCAGGGCAACATAATCTCACTTCTTATTCCTTCTCTTCCTCCTCTTTCTCCTCTTCCTCCTCCCCCTCCTCTTCTTTTTCTTTTTTTTAAAGATTTTATTTATTATTTTTAGAGAGAGGGGAAGGGAGGGAGGAAGAAAGGGGAGAGAGGCATCAATGTATGGTTGCCTTTCACCTGCCTCCAGCTACAGACCTGGCTGGAGACCTGGCTTGCAACCTGGTTATGTCCCCTGGCTGGGAATTGAACGAGCGACCTTTGGGTTTGCAGGCCAGTGTCTTATCCACTGAGCCACCAGCCAGGGCTTTCTCACTTCTTGCAGCAGCTCTATGAAGTAGGTCTTACCACCATGTTTTATCATTTAAATGAGGACACATGGCGGCACAGGGACATGACACCCTGTGCTCAAGGACACGCTGTTGGTAAATGGCAGAGTCAGAATCCCAGCCCACAGTCTCTTCCCTTTCTGCTGCACGTTTGCTTGTTGATTCATTACTCATCCTCCTCCTGAAGGAAGAAGATGCCCTTTTTCAATCAATGCATTCTTTCCACAGCTTTTGAAAGTGTAAAATCTGCTAAAACTGTATCTTCTCTGCAAAGTTTCAGGGGAAATGGAGCATGGGTTTAATCTCTTCATGTGATGCTCCTTGTGGATCTGTTACAGAAAAATGATCAACTGTATATTTCAGGCATCCTCTCTCATGTTTGGCTCTTTGGTGACCCTTCAGGAGTGCCAAGATGAGTTAGGAAGAAACAGAACCTGGATCTGTTTCCTGCAAAAATGTCAATATTTGCTAAAACAAAGAGGTGGGAGGACCCCCACTGGAATGCCATCTGCCTTGTCTTTGAGATCTGGCTGGAAAATCTTTCACATCCAAGAGATGAGTAGTTGGCATAACTGACAATGAAAGTAAGCAAGGTGACTTACAGATCACAAACTGGCTGATGTTAAGAGCTGCTTTGCTGTGTGAAAACTGGAAGTATTTCATTTTTGAAACTGTTAAACTAGGTTTCATGATGCAGTGGCAAAAGCAGAAAATTTCACTGTGACACCACCCAAATGGTGGCAGGGATGGGACAAAGAGGGCCCATTGGGCTCTGCCATCAGCTGTGGGGACTTTTGAAGGCTTTCTTCTTCCATCAGGCAGGGCTTGGCTTCCCTGGGATAGCTTGCAAAATAAATTTACATGGACCTGACATTTAAAAAATTTCCAGGTACAGATTTTTAAAGTATATCAATGGGGTTTTACTTTCGTGAGTCAGTATTGATCAGAACCTTTCAGCAGCCATAAGTGTCCACTCAGTGGTTTTAAAGTGGCATGTAATTGGCTGGCTTACTTGTGGTCCCTTCTGCGTGAGTGTGTTGGACAGTATCAAGAGACTGCCTGCAGCTGTTTGTATAAATCTTTTTTTTAAGATTTTATTTTTAGGCCCTGGCAAACCCAAAGGTCGCTGGTTCGATTCCCTAGCCAGGCACATAACCAGGTTGCAAGCCAGGTCTCCAGCCAGGTCTGTAGCTGGAGGCAGAAGAAAGGCAACCATACAGCGATGTCTCTCTCCCTTTCTGCCTCTTTCCCTTCCTCTCTCTCTGGAAATAATAAATAAAATCCTTTTTAAAAGATTTTATTTTTATAGAGAGGGGAAGGGTGGAAGAAAGAAAGGGAGAGAAACATCAATGTAAGAGAGTAGCATCCATCATTTGCCTCTCACAGGTACCCCAACTGGAGACTGAATCTGCAGCCCAGGCACGTGCCCTGACCAGGAGTTGAACCAGAGCCCTTTTGCATTATAGGATGATGCCAAACCAATTCACCCACACCAGTCAGGGCCTGTTTATATACATTTTAAGGTTCAGTACCTTGTGGGCTTTAATAAGAGGGAAAAGGGGGATAAATGGTGATAGAAGGAGACTTGACTTGGGATGGTGAACACTTAATGCAATATACAGATGATGTATTAAGCAATTGTATACCAGAAGCCTGTATTTTATTAACCAATGTTACCCCCAATAAATTCGATAAAAATTATTTAAAGTGTAATGGAAACTTTTTTTCTTTGCAGAATACGAAAGGGCTTTAAAGTGCGTATGGGAGGAAATCTTGTAAAGATGTAGACCCATTTATAGAAGAGGTAGCCAAGTGTGACCTATCTGGAATATGGGGGTGGAGGCGTAGGCATCTGTATGAAGTAGCTTTTTATTGGTGGAATGCATAGCCTATTTTATGGATAGTAAAACCTAAGCCTTCACAGCTGTTTTCATTCTCCAGGAAACACAACTTTTGTTAAAAGGGCTAAGATGGGTCATGGTAACATCAGGATGGGTTATGGACTAATTAGAAAACTCAACTCAAATGTTGACTAAGCACTGTTACTGGAGGGGGGTGTCTACCACTTGAATGCATTTGAATCATCATCACAGGGTGAGAGAGGGCCTTGGTGGTCACCTTCTCTAGCTTCCCTGGCTTCGAGTTCTGGAATCTCTGACTCTGTAGGTGGTCAGACATACCCAGGATCCCACATGCAGCCCATCCAGTGGGCGCGAGCCCAGATCTAAATTCATGAAGTTCCCTTTTGGCCTTTAACCCTTTGGCTCGTTCTCTGGAACTCCCTGGAGTAAATCTATTTCTATTATACAGGTTTCCTAATAATCGAAGTTAAGATGCATGTGTCCCCTACCTTGTCATTTTCCTCCTCTCAGCTGATTTTATAAATCTGGATCCTTCTGAGGTTCTCATTTAATCAGAGATAGAATTTCCCAGAGAGAGAACAATCTTTTAGCCAAACAAAGAGCAGTAGATGTGCTTCTGAACTAGACTTTCCAAGAAGCCCCTCAGCACATTTCCAGGCCAGTACCCCGTCTCACTCAGCCTTCCCTCCCTTTTGGAGTTTCCAGACCTTTCACCATCCTGGAGGTCCACCACTTGCTGGCATAAATTAGCCAAGTTTCTCAAAGGGGGTCCTAGCAAAGGAATGAAATGTAGCAGCTCACGTCTGGGTGGCACCCCCTTTTAAGGACAGTATACTTCTAGATAGTTGGGTAAGTTAAGTCATTCAGCTACCTTCTTCTGGCTATAATTGAACAGTTCTTGAACATCTTTTTATACATCGTTATTTCATGACATAATTTATATAAAATAGTGCAACCACTTTGGAAAAGAAATTTGGCATGGTAAAGTCGGGCCAGCAATTCCATTTTTAGGTATACGAGTGTCTCAGGAGACATGTAACAGGGACAAAAACAAACAAATGAAAAGACAAAACTGAGATTATCCCAAATGTTCATTGGCAGGAGAATGAGTAAGTACATTGCGCATTCATTTTTCAAAACTGTGGTTAAATATACATAACACAAAGATTGCCATTTTAACCACTTTTGCATGTAGTGTTTTGAGGCATTAAGTGCATTCCCATTGCTGCTCAGCCATCACCCCAACTTTTCCACCTCCCCCAGCTGAAACTCTGTACCCACTACACACCAGTTTTGCAGCCCTGTTCCCTGTCGCCCCCCCGCAACCTCTAGTTAGTGTCCTGCCTCCACGAATTTAACTCTTCTGGGTACTTCATATAAGTTGAACCATACAGTACTCATCCTGTGACTGGCTTATTTTACTTAGCATAATATTTTCAAAGGTCATCCATGTTGTAGCATGTAGAAGAATTTCCTTCCTTTTTAAAGCTGAATAATGTTGAGCATGCTATGTATAATGTATAGTATATATTATATGTAATATACATACACTTCTATGTTGTGAGGAACAGCTCTGTTTTCCACAGTGGCTGCACTTGTTCACTCATTTTTATAACTGCGTACAATACACCACGGTATCACTATAACATGATTTAGTAGATATTGCTAAACTTTTCTGTAAAATGGTTTGCACCCTGGCTAGTGGCGCAGTGGATAAGGCACTGGCCTGCGAACCCAAAGGTCGCTGGTTCGATTCCCCAGCCAGGGCACATAACCAGGTTGCAGGCCAGGTCTCCAGCGCCAGGTCTCCAGCCAGGTCCCCAGCTGGAGGCAGGTGAAAGGCAACCATACATTGATGTCTCTCTCCCTCTCTACCTCTCTCCCTTCCCCTCTCTCTAAAAATAATAAAATCTTTTAAAAAAATAATAAATAATAAAATGGTTTGATAATATATATACCTACCAGAGTTTCTACAGATCCACACCTTTGCCAACACTCAGTATAATCAGATTTCTTAATTTTTGCCAATTTAATGATGAACATGGTTATCTTATCATAGTTTTAATTTTTATTTCCCTGCTTAGCATTGCAATTACTCATCATTTCATATGTTTGAAAAGTTTTGTTTTTAACATGGCAATCTGTAGTTCATTAATAATTAATTTTTGCATATGGTGGGTGAGGTGGGTCTAACTTCCTTCCTTTTGAATGAATAACTGTGCATACCAGCTCCATCCTTTCCCCATTGCCGCCATCTCTTATGTCATTTCCGCATATGTTTGGTCTGCCTCTGAGCTCTTTGTTTGTTCAGTTGGTTAATTATTAGTCCACCTACATTAATGGCACCTGTTTTCTTTACTGTGAGGTGACAGTGATGCATTGAGAGAGACTGATGAGAGGTTGACTGGGCACCTATTGTCCAGTATTGTAATTGCGCCCAGAAATAGACTAGGTGGTTAGACTTGGCCTCCATGGAGCTCAGACACATTTAAATCTGATGATGTAATGTGGCAAGTGTGGTAATAAAGAAATAGCTGAAATGCTGTGAGAAAAAACAATGAAGAAAACAACAAATTCTATGAGGGAGGCTATTTCAAACCGGAAGTGTATGGTACTATGATTGAGAGCTGAGCTCTAGAGGTTGACAAACTCATATTTGAACCCATTTTCAGCTGTGTGACCTTGGCAAGTTCTTGAAACCTCATTAAGCGTGAACTTTCATATCTATTCAATAGAGGTAATAATAATATCTACCTCAGAAGGTTGTTGGGAAAATTAAAGCTGACATGTATCAGCAACATGTGCCTGACACATTGGAAGTACTCGATAAATGTGAACCTGTTAATTGATTTACTTCATAAGATTAATTGAGTACTTACTGTGCGCCAGACATTGGAATAGGCTACAAATACAAGTGTGAGCGAAGCAGATGGTCTCTGTGCTCAAATAGCTTTCAGTCAAGTGCCATGTAGATGGTCATCAAATAATCACATAAATATATATCATTACCGACTTTGATGAGTGGTCTAAAGGGAAATGATAGCAAGGTAAGACAGAATAGAAGAGGGAAACCTGCCTTATGATTATTATTTTTATTGCTACTTCTGAGCTAGGACTTGAAGGATGAATAGGAGTTCATGGGCGTGGCAGGCAGGGAAGGCCACTCCAGGCATACTGAACTTCAAGGCATGGAGCTGTGAATGTCTTCCCCAAGGTCATGGGCAAGGGCCTGGGTGCCCCGCACTTCCCAGAGGCTAAGGGATTTCTCGTGCCCTCCTTTCCCAGGGGACAAACAAGAGGAAGCTGAATGACTACCTGGGGCCCCCAAATATATCTGTAGTGCAATGAACCCTGATGTTTGGTCAGTGTGAGAAATTATTCTCCATGTCACCTAACAGATTGGTAACGAATGGTGAAAATGGCTCACAGGAGCTGGATTACAATGACATCCTTTTAAATGTTCCTACTTCTTTTTAATGACACTTCTTTAATGTCAAGAAGTGTTTAGAACTGACTTCAGTTTGGTGATGCAAAGCTCAAAAATAAAGTGCTCAGAGAAAAGAAAGTTAAGTAATGAAAGGTTTTTCTAAGATATAAATGAAGTATTGTTATAAGATGATGATTATATTGTTTTTCATTTAGAGTAGATGTGATATTATATTTGCAAGCAGGGAAAAATAGATGAATGGATCAGGCACCATTCAATGTTCTCAAATTGTAGCATACATCAGAATCCCCCTGGGAGCCAGTTAAAAATTTAGACTCTCAGCCACCCCTGAGGGTCAATAGGTACCTCCCTTCCACCCCAGAGCTCTTTTAATAAGCTCCTGAGAGGATTTTGATGCTGGAGGACACCCTTTAAAAACTTTGAAGGCTTAGCATCTTTTATTTTGTCTTTGTTTGCTAAATCTTCTTTTAGAAGAGTCTCCAAAAGAGGGTCTTCTTTTCCATTCTCTCTTCCATGCCTTAGTGTCAGCTAGGGGTCCCAGGCCCAGTTGGCTGAGCAGGTTGCATGAATCCGTAAATCAGGGAGGGTAGGAGAAAACAAAGTAAGCTGGTCTGGCAGCCAACCTATCCATCTAGTCACTCTACTTTTGGAAACATTGTGCAGGCCAAGAACACATCTGAGCGCTTTGCTGGCTATTGGCCACTCAACACTGACTTCGAAGTTAATATTGAATTGGCCAGAAAGTCCACTTAGTTTTTTCCATAAAATAAAAGACACACGTTTCATTTCTACCAATAAGTGTATTAATTTGGAAATTTTGATAATGTCAGCTATCTCCCACCTGCTATAATGTTGATTATTCTCAATGAATGTCTCAGTTTGATCACTATCAACCTCAGCTGGTCTACCAAACTGTGGATTATCATCCAATGAGAAAGCCCTAGTATGAAACTTGGCAAACCACTTTTGACATGTTCGATCAGTCATAGCCCCTTCTCCATAAACTGCACAAATCCTTTTTTGTGTGTTTCAGTTGTGTTCTTGCCTTTCTTGAAATAATAAAGCAGAATGTACTGAAAATGTTGCATATTTTCTTCCACCTTCAATATTAAACTGGCGACACAGAAATTCACCAATTTTGATATATTTTTAAATGGTTGCTGATATGACAGCTGTCGCAATCCAACCTAATTATTTTGAATGAAGTTAAAGACAACTAAGCACTACTAGAGCTATTTTACAGGGAAAAAACACCTCCAAAAAACCCTAAGAAAACAAAAACCAAATGAACGTTCTGGCCAACCCAATAGTCAAGGCTCGGGACCCCACTAACTTCAGGGGGGGTCCAGCTTGCCACTTAGAACATGTAACCTTAAACAGTTACTACTGATTCCCTTTGGCCCTTCCCTTCCTGTCTGTAAAACTGGACTTGGGAGGATGTAATAGGGTTGTACAAGAATGTATCTAGTACAGGGGCTAGCAATTTCCGGGATTAAGATTCAGTGAGTGAGATTAAGTTAAATGATGAAGTAGTGTGAGCAGATAATGTTGGGGACATTCCTATGCACTGTCACTGCCAGGCAAACATCATGTCCTGCACTCAGCCCTCTTATTCTGCCCACTGTCCTTTTGTAGTTACCTCTCAGATAAACTTTCATTTTCTCCATGCCAATATATTTAATCCCATTCTTTTTGGAGCTCAACAAAATCCCAAGTCTATGAAATCTTTCACTGTAGTAGTAACTTCAGCTCCTACTGATGGTATCTTTGTTTAGATTACTGTTTTGATTTTCATCCACATCTGTGCCATTTAGGTTCTGATTATATTCTGCCTTATACAGTGTTTATACAGAGTTCCCTGTCATCTCCCCTAAAATAAAAATCTTGGAGGTCAGGTAAATATTTTGCTTTCATTAACTATGGGAAAAACTATAGATGTGAAAGGGATATATGTTTGCATTGACCAACTTGAAGTCATTTGTCTTAGTAAAGAGTCAAGGCTCTGACTTTGTATATAATTTTTATATAATGTTCACCTATGGAGTCTCATTTAATTCTCAAAGAATCATGCATTCTTAGTATCCAACTTATTCGGTCATGTATTCCTATGTATTTTAAGTATAGAGATATGAGAACTTCAACCTACATCCACCCTTCTGGGCTCAAAATGAGCGTGCGCGCGCACACACACACACACACACACAGAAGGAGCAACAACTGAGGACCAAGATTATAATAAAGGCATTGGCACTGGGACATAAATCTCAGCAGTTTCCACTGGTAGCTGGTTTCTTGTCACCTCCTATGTGCCAACATGCGGGTACCAGGGTTAACCCTCCTTCCTGCTTGATGGATTGGGCGGCTGCTCCTGGCTGGCAGGTTCACTGTCCTCTATGGCTCCGCTCCAAGACAGAGGCTCCTTAGCCTCTTCTTTAAACATTTTGCCTATTTTTCCCATCCCCAAATGAAAGGACACTTTCTTCAAGCAACAGTGCTCTCAGCTGGCCCTGTAGTGTCTGCTTTGAATGGGTTGGGGGGCACTGGCCGGACACACCCTGTGCAATTGTCTTTACTTTCCTCTTTGTCTTGAAATTTTCTGTACGTCAGTTTTCTCTCTTCTGGAGACACTGCGTCCAGAAGAATGGCGTCAGAGGCTTAATCTTGCGGTCTGGGGGCTTGATCATGGATTCCCATCCCCCCCTCTTTTTCGCCAGGGCAGCCCCAGGTCTTCGTGCGATACGACCTCTAGTGGCTGGTGGTGACATCCCAGTTCAATTCAGTGGAAGGTCTCACTACCTCTTCACACCAAGTGAAATACTGTAAGCAGTGGAGTGGATCAGGGAAATGGGGGAACCGTCCTTGTCAAATTCCTGTTTCTTTTAGAAGAAAAAACTCGGCTTTACCTCGGACAACCAGTTTCTTCAGTACGTTTTCACATGAAATTGATTGGGCTGCCCTGACCTGCAACTTTCTGAAACCTGAAAACACTGAATTTTCAGTCTAGATATCCTGTTTGTGTTGAGATAGTCTCTGCATAAGTTTACCAAATCCTGAAGGCTTTCTAGGTTGGCTCCATTTTATCCTTTACAAAACATCTTACTCAATTTAGGATGGGGAAAAAAACCCACAAGACATGTTCACCCTCCACGTGTGTGTACTTACACACAACTCACCTCCTGCCAGCAGATAGTTTTGTTGTGGTCCTGTAAAGTGATAAATGAAGAGAACCTCAAGTTCTGCAGGAGAAAGTTAAGGAGGACCAGGTCTGGGTCCTGCCGGCGCCAGGCCTCTACAGACTTGGCCTTTTCTGGAGAACAGGGATGCTTCACAGGACCATCACTGCCCAACAGGGCTCCCAGAGCTGTGCTGGGAGCCAGATCCTAAAGACCACGTGAAGTGGCCACCTTGAGGAAAGAGAATGACCTGGTAGTAACAAAACCTTTATCTGCCCAATTCAATTCAAAAACCTGCTGTTGCTAACTTGGAATGTAGGCCCCTGCTCATTTCTCAAGTAGAATGAAATAAAATTGATTGTCTATAAAATATTTATCAGATCTAGGCTAGTGTTTGAATTACAATATTTCCTACATGTTTTAAAATGTCCTCTCTGCTTATTTCATTATTGATTAGGCAGACAGTTTTACTTAATGCAGTGACTTTAATGTGTTTATTGGTACTAATTTATTCACGCTTGAGGATTGACTTAATTCTTTTATAGTAGCAATTTTTTTCTGGGACCTTGTTTTTCCCCCTCAAAGGAGCACATCCAAATTTATTAGACTATTATTTGGTTCATAATAATTTAGGTGTAACTGAATAATTTATACCTATGTTTGCCGGGGAAAGTCGTAAAAAGATAGATTCCCAGGTCCCATCCCAGCCCCAGTGAAGCCAGATATCTGGGGGTGCAACCTGGGAACTCTTCCATTTAAAGGTGCCCCTGAGTAATTCAGGTGCAACAGGACCCTGGCTCCTCTGGGATTAGGACTTTGAACTGATCAATATAGTTTAGTCTTGGGTAGTTTTAAGGTAAAATGTTGTTATTAAACATAAAGTTTTCTGAGACCTGGCTGTTGGCTCAGTGGATAGGTGCCGGCCTGCGAACCCAAATGTCACTGGTTCGATTCCCAGCCAGGGCACATAACCAAGTTGCAAGCCAGGTCTCCAGCCAGGTCCATAGCTGGAGGCAGGTGAAAGGCAGCCATACATTGATGTCTCTCTCCCTCTCTGGCTCCCTCCCGTCCCCTCTCTCTAAAGATAATAAATAAAATCTTTTTTAAAAACCCATAGAATTTCCTGTTGCCTACACCACACGTCCTTATTTCTTTGTACCACCCCCCTTTCACTGGAATTACCCAAGCGTCCCTCCCTATATTAGAAGTGAGCTTCAGATGAGGACACCGAGGTGAAGGAGGTTGGGAGTGGAACTGAGCTGTCACTGATGGCAGTCACTATGAAAGGAGGTACCAGCTAAAGCAAGCAGAGTAGCTGCCTGGTGAGGTTCCCCCTCTCTCTCTTTCTGACCTGAGCTGGACCAAGCTCTCTGGGTCAGTGTTTCTCCATTTGACTAGGTCCCTGAAGACCCTCAGGAAAACTAGGTCATCCTGAGGTACATGCCAGCAGCGTTCACCATGTTAATGATATGAGTTGGTACCTGGCCACAGGGCTTGAAGAGTACCAACCTGTCAAGTAACTTGATGAGTAGAGACATAGTCATACTATTTCAAAGCTATCAGGATAAACACAACAAGCGTAACCACAACAATGACAACAAAAACACTAAGGTGTTGTTACCCTCCCCCACATGCCAATGAATACTGAGCAAAGGCCATCCATCTGAACTAAATATCAGTCTCCCAGTTTGACCAAAGATTTCATGAAAATAAATTGATCTATTAGAAAAGGCTTGCATGTGATACATAAGGTAAATCACATTTAAAGGCATACATTTTGGGGCTCATGGCTCATTTTAACTGTACAGAAGGGATATGATGAAAAAACAAAGCTCCTTCTCATCCTTTCCAGGTTGTGTTCCTTAGAAACACATACTAAGACTATTAGTATGTGACTATTCTTTGAAAAAGTATTTTAGGCTCATATTGTATATAATACTACTTCATACATGTATAAGCAGCCTTTTACAAAAACAAGTTGTTTCCAGCCTTTTTGCTATCATAGAACATGCTTCTATATCTAATCTATATCTATACACACATACAGGGTGAGGCAAAAGTAGCTTTATAGCTGTAAGTATGTGAAACAGAGTTCATTATTGTGTTATTATTAAGCATTGTATTATTTTCCATACTAGCACCTGTAAACCTAATTACCTGGGCCATGAGTATCTGAATGCATGCATGGTTAATGTAGTTGAAGGATACCTTTCTGGAAGTCAAAATTATAGGTTTAGTGGGCATGTGCATGCCTAGTTTTGATAGATGATCCAAATTGTGCCCTGTACCAGTTGACCAGTCACCAAGAGTGCATGAGAGTCCTCTCACCAAATGCTCTTGCTGTTTCTAACAGCTCTTCTGTTGATTTTCTGTTTGTGTGTTTTTCCACACAAACATGGCAGGTGAGGATAATTTACCTCCTTATTTCAAGTTTTAATACCTCTATTTCTTTTACATGTAATTCTAGAATGATGCTAAACAATAGCAGGGAGACTTGGCATCTTTGTTTTTTTCCTGTGATTCTAATGGGAAAGCTTCTGTTATTTCCTTATTAAGAATGAAAAATGTTTAAACTTTTTATTCTTTGTTGAGAATTTTAAATTATCAGAAATGAAACATTAAGTTTCATAAAATGCCTTTCTTGGAATCTGTAAAAATTATTTTATTGAAAATCAACTAATTAATTACATTGAATTAAGATTTTTCAGTAAATCTAAAACTCCTGGTTGTCTCAAATCTATCAAAAAAAAGGTATTGTTAAAACATGTTTTAAAATATACAATAAAAACAAAAAGCTGTAAACTATGAAAATGTCTCTCAGTAGGGAAATGGTTTAAATAAATTATAGCACTTTCATACAGTGGGAAACTACTCAGCTCTTTAAAAAATAATGAAGTAGATTATATATGCCAAGGTGGATCAAACTGAGAGCTGAGGTCAAGCAAAAATAGCAAGTGCAATATAGTATGTATCCTTATTATTTGTGTAAACAATAAAAAGGAGCACACACAAATATGTGTTTGTATGAAAAGAAAAATTCTGGAAGGACACAAGAAATAATTAGCACGGTTTGCTTCTTAATGAAGGATAGAAGTCGGGGAACTAAGATAATCTCTGTTTGGATTTTTTTTTCCAAACCATATGCATTTATTCCTTTTTCAATGAAAAGAGAATGATCACAATCATTCTGGTATTTAAAAAAATATTTTTGTTCATGTTAAAAGTTTTCAGATTCTAATATGAAAAGAGGAAATATACTTTCTTGTTTCCTTTTGATGTTCAGTATGGAGGAGGAAAGTGCTAGGGCTCTAGGTCACACAGCTAAGAAATTCAAGAGTTCATCACACATCAGGGAAGGTTTTTTTGTTGTTGTTGTTACCTCTGTGCAAAGGAGTTGAGCTTCTGCCTGGCAAGGCTGGGCACAACTGGGAGTAGAAAATCCCATTAAGGTGGAATTCTACTTTGGAGCTGCCTAATAAATGGCTGCCACCATCGTTATAGTTTATATCAGCATGACTAGTCCTGATGCTCATTTATCATTTCACGTCTTGATGCAAGGTCCTACTATTCTTGAGTTGATGAAAATTATCTGTTGTGAGGAGATGATTGTTTAGCAATTTAGGGGAAGCTTTAGATATTCTCCCTGAATGTCCGGAGAGCTTCGACTCTTGGGAATCTGATTGGTCACCATTGTCAGGAAGACTGTTTGCCTCCTTTTATTCCCCTGCACATTTTCTTTCTCAGCTAATATGGTAAACAGCTCTGATCTCTGCTCATTAATTACCAGGCATATCTAGCAAGACCCAACCGTCCCGAACTTCTTCCTTCCTATTCTAAAAGAAGAAAGAATGCCCAGAGGTTCATATATTTCTACCCTGTTCCCAGAGACGACTTTATCTACACATGATAAAGCACTAGGTACTCTGGTTAGTGGTTAGTGATAAACTGCTTTGGTGCGTTGCTGATTGCTGCAGGAAGCTGGCCTCACTTAGGATAAATCTTCTTCCCCTTCCTACATGGGTTCTTTGGTTTCATCACTAGGAAAGGGGGTCTTCATAGAATGACACTTGAGACCTTCCAACTTCTGTCAGGTCAGGTAATGTCCAGATGACAAGCCAAGTCTGCACCACTGAAGTTTTATGAATTTACAGCTGGGAGATTATTTGTATTGTAGGGAAAAGTGAAAACATAAAGTTTGAACTGGGAAAAAGGGCAGAGTTTTGGGAAACTCTGATATTCAGGACATATTGTTGCACCCAACTGTTAGTCACATAATCAGAGTCACATAAGCAGAAAATAGTGATGGAAAGTGATTAATGAAGAAATCTCAGGGAATTATGGGAAAATCATAGTAAAAGCAGCAAAGAGTGCCTGTCTGGCGTTTTAAAAATCTCTGTTTTCCTTTTTGTCTTGAGAGCAAGGGGTTATAAAATGAACCAGTTAGGGGGGTTACATGAGATAAGAATATGAGAGAGAGAGGGAGAGGGAGAGAAAGAGAAAGAAGGGCTATTATTTTTTAAGTCTGAAAAAAAAAATCTCTAAACTTCAAAATGTTAAGAAGTGTTAGAACTTAAGTGCACCATAAAATATATCCCTGAAATGAACTTGTAAAATCTCCAGGAAACGGAAGAAACCATTAGGTGCCCAAAGATACATGCCGATTTGGGCATTTGGGGATCAGATTTCTCATTTGACATACAGGCTGTTTCAGGGCACCTCTCAGCCTTTTCAGTTCTACCACAGGACCATAGGGACATTCTCTAGCTAGTTGCCGTGACAGTATGTGAAGTGCCATCACCACACTCCTCGGGGGCTTCAGCCTGAGTCTCCCAGGAGTCCTCCCTGTGTGGGTGGGGGTGCGAAGTGGGTGCCCGCTGCCCCCAGTGGGCGCCCTCCTGAGTCATCTCCCTGCCATATTTCTGTCCAGGTGCCTGGCTTCCTTCCAGGGCAGCTTGGAGGCAACGGCTATGCTCTTTCACAAAAGGCTTCGCATTTCACAAGTGGCCTTCAAGGCCCATATGGGACTATTTATTTTTTATTTTTTGGTTGTCAAGTGATCTTTAACTGAAATAGTTTCCTTTGTAGTTCATAACTAGCTGGGCAGTCATCGCACCCTTGCTGACACCCTCTCTGATGTCAAGGTTGGCGCCACCAACATTGCAGCCCGAAGCCTGGGCTGTCCCTAGGAGCCCTTTAATGGCTCCAGAGAGTTTTGCTGAAGACCGCGCTGCATCTGTTGGGCAATGTTGACAATCACCAACATTTTTTGGAGACAGATCCAGGGAGCCTGTCTTGGGGGCCAGGAGAGACCAGTGCACCTCAGGTTTACAACTTTGATCTTGTGTGGTCCAACTTTGGAGGCTTGGCGGCCACAGCTGGTGTTGGATGAACCTGGATTCCGCTTGCATATAAGTCTTCTCCAAGCTGAAGGATGAAAGCAGTATGGGACTGCTAGGGACAGAACAAAGGCAACTTTCTATGTGACATTTTTCATTCGCCTGGTTTTTCTCTATGACACTTTTGACCAATAATCAGATTTGGGTAGGTTTTGGTACTTGTAGTAGACATCTGTTGTTTTGGTCTGATCAACATCCCTTTCCTGGCCCTCCAGGTACTCCTTTGGGAACTAGGCTACTCCCCTATAGTCTTGATGAAGCTGTCAATCAAGGGGCAGGGACAGGATCTGGACCCAAGTCAGGTTAATCAGACTCTTGCTGGGAATTTTTTTTTTTTAAGATTTTATTTAATTATTTTTAGAGAGAGGGAAAGGGAGAGAGGCAGAGAGGGAGAGAGACATCAATGTACATCTTTCACCTGCCTCCAGCTGCAGATCTGGCCGGAGACCTGGCTTGCAACCTGATTCTGTGCCCTGTCTGTGCCCTGGCTGGGAAATCGAACCAGTGACCTCTGGGTTCGCGGGCCGGCGCCTTACTATGCTGCCAGCCAGGGCTTGCCAGGAATGTTTAATCATAAGTGGAATAACATCAGGTCAGAAAAATAATTCAAGTCCAGCAAGGCACCATCAATTCCTACAACTTCAGATAGCACACTGAAGAGACAGTGTAGCCTTGGGATTAGGAGCTGTAGAGGTAGATTATTTGTGTTAGAACCCAGCTCTGCCACTTTCTAAATAGGACCTTGGTCAAGCTAATTAACCTCCCTAGGCCTCAGTTTCCTCAGATTGCAAATAAGAGATAATAGTACTTCCTCATAGGATGGTTAGCATTACATGAATCAGGCAGAGCTCTTTTGGGAACACAAGAATCACTCTGAGTATTTGAAGCAGAAGAGGAATCTGATGCATGGAACTAGAAATATGAAAATCAATGAAAGGCTGCAGAAGCAGCAGCCTCTGGGCTTCAGCAATGGCCTCTGGACCACACTTCCAAACTGCCCTGCCAGGGAAGCTGCCTCTCTTCCTCCATCACAAAAGGTGCACCATTAATAGACCATCACCAGGATAGCTGACTTCAAGAACACAATGCTACAGCTGTGACCTAGGGACTGGAACAGCACTTGACTGCTATCGGAACCACCTTTCATCACTCCGAGAAGCTGGGCACTGAGCAGAGGACAGGACTCTATCCAAGGGCATCAACATCACTGAGGACCAATTTTTAAGGCTGAAACAATGGCTGCTAGTAAAAGTGTTTGTATTTGTAAACAGGGGATGTAATTTAGGACTGAATGATCTGAAAACCCTTCCAACTATATTTTCTTCATTCCAAAGTCACATGCAAAATTCAGTTTCATTAACTTGTAATTATGCTTCATTTCTGTGATTGCACAGAGGGAAGATGGTAATTCACAGGCCCAGCAGCCAAACAGCAGCACTTATTGCTTCCATCTCCCTACCTCTCTTGAAATGCAGTTTTAATAGCACAATTCACTTTTGTAATACCGGCCTGGTGAACTGGAGACTTCAGCAGTGCAGTGGCATATACTGTCTTCCTCGGAATCAGAGGAGGTGAGGTCAGGGGGTCGCTACACAGCAGGACCTCCCTGGTGAGGAGGAGGTGCTGGGGTGCGAGCAGAGGGAGGTGTGAGGAACCTGAGGGCTTGCAGAGCTAAGCTGGGTGTCAGAGAGGCTTCCTCCTGCAAGTCGCCACTGGATTTAGGCTGCATGCCAGTTACCTGGAGCAGAAACCACTAAACCAGCATTTCTTTCACTTGAATTGGCTACAGACCTTTTTGTTTGTTTGCTTAATCAGGAAAGAAATTCTGTGCTAACTAGGCTTATGATGGTGATCATTTTGCAATATAGCAACAATTAAATCAAGTTGCATACCTGAAACCAATGTAATATTTCAATCAAACCTCAATTAAAGAAGAAAAGAAATTCTCACAAGCTGAGCAGTGGATTAACTGATTTTTACTATAAATACTTAAGTATGTGAAAATACTAAGTTATGTAAAGTTTTGCAAGTACAATTTATATAATCCCATATTTTAATATATATAATATATTTTTATGCCAGTCCCATTTTATATATACATATTATACATATACATACATATGCATGTACATTTTATATATAATATGTATATATACAATGATATATTTATAAAACTACAGTACTGTGGTTGAGAACATAGGTTCTGGGGCCAGACCTGCTAAAGCCACCACTTACTTGGCATGTATCCTTAGGCAAGTTAATCTCTGTGCCTTGGTATACTCCTAAAATGCAGATAATAATAGCTATCTCACAGAGTTGTTGTGAAGATTAAATGAGCTAATCCAGGTAAAGTGCTTAGGACAGTGCCTGGCAGTTAGTAAGATCCCAGTAAGATCCAACTATTATATTATAAAAACAAAGTCAATGTATGGATGGAGCACAGACACATTTGCAAAACCAATACCGTTCAAGTAAGCTGCCTTAATTTAGAACGACAAATGAGGCTGTTCCTAAGATTGGTCCTGTTGCCTTGGGTCCATCCCTGACTTACTTTGGCTTTGGTGTTCAGTGCTAAGGCAGGAAAGGCCTGTTAGCCTGGCCTTATTTGCTAGTTGAGAATAATCAGACCTCGTAGTTAATTACAACTCTGCCCTTGAGCATTCCTGAAATGCCCATCTTAATGAAATGCCCTTGGTAACTCTGTGGAACTGTCTTGTTCATTCAAAAGGAAAGTTAGTATCACCACATCCTAGAAATCTGCACTAAGTGAGTGTCTAATTGCATTATTGCTAGAATGAGAAACAGAAAAGTTCTTTCTTGTTCATTTACTGCTACATTCACAATAAATGAACTTTTATAAGCTGGTAGGTACAAAATAGGGTCTATGGACGGAATGAGAATGTGGCTCTGATTAGTACAATGTTCCTTTGAGTGTGGCTTTCAAAACACTTGGCATCTTAACTACTTAAATTATTCTATTTATTTTGGACCCTTCATTGTTCATCATAACATGACATCATTTGGCTTTCACTTGGTAAGAATGTACTTACAAATATAAATATAAACTTTGAATTATATGGCAGAATATCAGCTTTTAAAAAAAGATGATCATCAACTGAAAACAGAAATTTAAAACAATGACAACAACCAATAACCCTGGAGAACTGAAAACCCTTGGGAATCTAAGGACTTGCTCACTTTGGTTACTCAGTACCTGGTATACAGTGGCTGCTCAATAAATGCGCCTGAATAAAGAAAAGAAACTAATAAGGGCCCTGGCTGGTAGCACAGTGAATAAGGTGCCAGCCTGCAAACCCAAAGGTTGCAGGTTCGATTCCCCAGCCAGGGCACATAACCAAGTTGCAAACCAGGTCTCCAGTCAGGTCTGTGGCTGGAGGCAGGTGAAACGCAACCATACACTGATGTCTCTCTCCCTCTCTGCCTCTCTCCCTTCCCCTCTTTCTAAAAACTGGTGAAGTGAAATCTTTAAAAAAAAAAAAAAATGTATAAAAAAAAAAAAGAAAGAAAGAAAGAAACTAATAAGGGGTATGAAGGCAACAGCCATTCCTGTGGTCTGGAGTCATGGCAAGGGCAGGCGAGAGGCTGGGAATTAGAGATTTGTGGATTCACTGGGCTCACCTCTGGCATCTGGCTCCGCGCACCTTCAGGGACTAATTAGGAGCCAGGTTGAGATCTGCTCAGTGGGTAGAGGGTGGGGCTGAGATCCTGCCATTGGAATTGCAGCAGAAACTAGACTGCCCGGCCCTGCAGCTGGGCCCTGGGAGCAAAACAGAGTCCCGGAAAACCGGTCAAGTGTGTGGGCAGGGAGCAGAATAACCTCCACCCATGGACCACATCTCCCTGAACAGTGGGACAAATTGCACCTGTCAACCTCCCAAAGAAAATGGCTGGTAAAATAAACTCATTTACCAGCAAAATGAGTCGCAGGGAATTGCAATTTGAAACAAACTAGCAATGGCAGCCCATAGGCAAGCGTGAAGACACAGAGGGAAGGTTAGCTCGTACTTGGTGTTGGGAGGAAACTGGGGAGGGTTGTTCTGAACAAAAGTTCATTGGAGGAAAACAAGAGTTCCGGGTTGTGGTGGTTTGTCATTGGCTACCAGTGGTCAGGATGTTTGTAGCAGGGCAGGGAAGCGACTTCCTTTCCTTAAAAGGCAGGAGGTAAGATTCCCATGGGGAAAATGCCCTCCCTTGTCAAAGTAAGTCTCATCTTCCTTCTTCCAGTCGGTTATGTAGACTTCAAGGAATGGCAAATGCATCAGAGCGCCCCCTTTAGGGCTTTCGGCTCCATTTCAAGTGAGGTTTCCTTTATTTTCACACACCAGATGTATTTGTGTGAATACCGCCTGTGCCTCCGTTTTGTTCAACTGGAGGAAAACCCACTTTGACCTGAAGTTCAGGGCAAAGAGTCTAACAGGCCACAGTTAGAACAAGATGGTCTACGTTCACAGCATGCAGCCTATGGTGTGGTACCGACTCCTGGGCCCAACTTCTGGAGCTCCGGATTCTTCACGGCCCTTTGGGAGCCTGGCATCTGCCTTTGAACGAGCTCCCACGTGATTCCGATGCTGGAGGGCGGCAGCCCTCACTGACGCACCGATCCACGCTCTCCTCCGAGGGGCAGCAGGCCTGGTCCAGCTAAAGAAGCTGAGTTCTTGAATTAAACAGCCAGACGGTCTTCATCGACTTCCTACCTCGTGCAGGCCTCTGTGGCTGGTCTCTGCAAGAGAGGTAATTGTTCAACCTGTCTCCAGCCCTCCCTGCACCGTGCGCCCCACATTCGGCGACTGCTATCTTTTTCCTGTAATTAAGCCTCCCTCGTGTGCCCCAGTTTTACTCACTGGGTACCTGTATTGTTCCCCTGTGTCAGAATCCACGCTGGTATTTGTCTCTTTGTTTCTCCGGGACTTCCTGAAGCTGCAGGGGTCACTTGAGTTTGGGGAACTTGCCTGCCCTGAGCCCTGCTGTCTAGGAGCCATGCTGGTCCCATGGGGCTCTTCCCAGCCCCAGCAGGGAAGGGAAGCTTCCCTTTGGGAAACTTTCCTTTGGGTCACTTATCCAGATGATAAGTGACCCAAAGATGGTCCATCCTGGTTGGCCTGGAGGTGGCTGTAGTTGGAACACTACAGCTTTCTTGGGAATTTGGAGTCTAGTGATCAGTACACACTGACTATGCATCAGCAACGACTTCTAGGGTCATGAAACATGACAGGTACTGCTTGCAAATCATTAAGGAAAAAAACAAGAAGAGTAATTCTATGGATTATCACTTCACAAAGGCAAGATTTAGAAAAATTAGCAATTTTTACATCAGGAATCACAATCAGGAGGCCCTTTGGTTTTCTACACCCACCCCCCACCCCCCCAAAAAAAAACTTGTAGGCATTTCTATATAATCAGGAATTAGGATTTTACATTTTTTGTCTGGAATTTCCTATTTTCTCCTTTTACTGTGTTGGTTTCACCTTTCTATAGGATGAGGAAGTTTCATTCACATCAATATCACCTTGCTGAAAGTTCACTTCCTTGTTTCTGATACTGAGTTGACATCTTTACCTCTAACTTGTATATCCTGTGACCCGTGTGGATTTGGGGAAATTTACCTTAACTGCTAGGGAGACTTACCAAAATTGAGGACTTGTGATACATTTTCGATATTAAATTTTAAAAATATTTATTATGAATTGTAAAATGCTACGGAAAATTGCCTCAATACTGTATTTTGTAGCTGCTTTTCGAGGCTGTACAATAGTGGGGTCTGTACTCAGACCCAGGGTGGGGGCAGCTGTGAAGGGCAAAGGAGGATATGCTGTGCTGAAGCATGAAGCACAGGGCGAGTGATAATCCTAACACGCAGCTGTTCAGTATAACGATGTTTGTGATGTATTTTCCGTGCTGGTTTTGTTCCCTCTTGGGGAGTGAGCAGAGGTACCAAATCAACCCTCAGAAACCATCTCTGGCCTGCGAACCCAAAGGTCGCTGGTTTGATTCCCAGTCAGGGCACATAACCAGGTTGCAAGCCAGGTCTCCAGCCAGGTCTGTAGCTAGAGGCAGGTGAAAGGCAACCATACACTGATGTTTATCAGCTGTATAAGACAATGAATTCTCATGACATCACTAGCACAGTTTCTTTTTGGTTTATAACCTAGAATACTCAATTACCCATCTGTTCCTAATGTGTTTTTTGGCTGTTGAAATGAATTAAAGTTACCCTCCAAATATGCATATTTGCCACTGTAACAGACTCGGGCCTGTACAACATTTCTGAAGAGGGGTGTTTAAATGCTTTGAGCAATGGTATCATTGTTGGAATATGAAGGTAACCTCCTCGGTTTGCACTCATGAGAATGTGAGTTTTGATGTAATTGTTTTAAAAACCTGTCAGGTTACTTTAGAGTTTCTCTTTATTTCTCTCTCTCTCTCCCTACTTGCATATTACAAATGGTTTGAACCATATATCATTTTCATGTTGTCTGCATGCTCAGGCCTCAGCCTAAAGGTGTATGTATGTGGTTCTCTAAATTATTCTTAACGGGCATGAACATTTTCTATAACTCAAAGTGATCGTGTCCTGTAATTCCATAAGCTTCTTTTATCTTTTCTGTAATTTCAAATTGTTATGCCAAACTAATTCTTGGGACCTGTTTCATGGACATTAGGATGGATCTGAGCACACAAAGTAATTTATTGGGCTCCACAGTAAATACTTAATTTACTGAGTACTTTGTGCACTATGTGGAGGGAGTGACTTTTCCCTGTGTTTGAGAACTTCCTCTAACCTCAGACCTGAAGCGAAATTCAAGGACTGTGAGAACAAACCCTCACCCCTCCCCACCAGTCCTCTGTAGAGTGAAACCTTGCTTTTCCTGGCAAGCAGGATAATTCTCAGATGACATGGGTCATATTAGTCTTCCTTGGGCTCCGCTCATCAAAGTGAGAACTGATCTCGGACAAGCTTTACCCAGCTCTGACACCTTTCATCTAAGAGGCTGAGGCCCTCTATAAACAGCAATTATGTTTCATAACACCCTTGTTAGCCCCATTTGATGGAGAAGAAAAGTGAGGCAGAGCAAGATTTCATTGCTTGCAGAGGTGCCAGCCGCGAGGGGTGATGCTGGCCTGCTTCATCTGCTCTGTCTAAACAAAAAGCACCAAGTTACTCATTCTACTCCAGGGTCATAGCTCAGTGAGTTAAATACTCTGGTTTCTCAGTTTGACTTTCTGATGAGCTGTATTCACAGAGTGGGCTATTTTTTTTTTTTTTTTTTAAGATTCCATTTCATTATTTTCAGAAAGAGGGGAAGAGAGAGAGGCAGAGAGGGAGAGAGACATCAATGTATGGTTGCCTTTCACCTGCCTCCAGCCACAGACCTGACTGGAGACTAGGTTTGCAACCTGGTTATGTGCCCTGGCTGGGGAATCGAACCTGCTACCCTCGGGTTCGCAGGCCGGCGCCTTATCCACTGTGCTACCAGCCAGGGCTAGAGTGGGCTTTTAAACAGCCACTCTGGGGAATAGGAAGGAAATGGGATGAGATTCTGGAAATTATACCTAAACGTCCCCCTTCTCTTTTTGTGTGGGATATGGGAAAGTTGCTCTGGCCTCTCTGAAAATGGTCATAGAAAAAATTACAGACTGTGTTTTCAGAACCAAAACATGAGGTTCAATTGTTTTTAAAAAATGAGTGAATTTACAGAAATGATAGAGAAGAGATTCAACATTGGGGTTGTACTGGAAAATTCTGAGCATATAGCAACCCTGGGCACAGGAAGTTGAAGTGTCTTTAAGAGCATTATAATAAAGAAAATTTTAGATCTGCCAAGGTAAATAATACTGCATCTCAGCAAAAGCTGAGGGTGAGGTAGGGTGGGAATATAAATTTGGTGACCTTCCAAGTTTAGGCAAAAGAGAAGGAGTTTGATTACAGATTCATCATGCTCATTGACAGAAGTGGGAGGGAAGTTCTGATAGTTCATTATGTATGCAATGATTTATTTAAACAAATATGTATTAAGCTCAATTAAACTGTCAATCATGAAATATTTTGGGGGTTCGGCTATTATCAATGCTCATAACTAACCATCATTTTGTTTTTTCTGCTGATGTTTGGGAAACATTGATAATCACACACACACGTGCACACACACACACACACACACACATCCTTCTTTCTAGTTCTCCTTTCTTGGAGGCCCTCTGGTTTCCCAGAAAAAAAGAAAGAAAAAAAAAGTAGCCTAGATGCTTTGGGCTGAGACCTTAGCCAAAGTGGTAGAAGAAGATGGGAAGAAGGAGGGGTCAGGAGTGAAGGTGGGGCCTAGAGGAAAGTGTAGGGTTAGCCCAGCTGTCATTAATTGATCCTTGAAGGGGAACAAATGCAGAATCTTAAAAAATATGTCAAGAGGTACTCTTCTAAAAGCCCAACAGAACGGAATTGCTTTGCACTATGTGAATTATTATAGTGATAACAATGACGAGGCAGGTAAAATAATAATGCTAATAGTAATATCTACTTTTTATTGAGTACCTACGTGTCAGGCATTTTCAACACTTTAATTCCTAAAACATCTTTTATATCAGGGTTACAAATCTACTCATACCAACATATAAGCAAGGAAATGTAATATCTTTACTTCTTTATAACTGATCTGATCTTCTTTATCCCCATTCCACTAAGGATACAGATACTTCTATAGTTAAGTCCAAACTTAGTCCAATTCAATAAATGAAACCATCTTTTTTGGATAAATCTTTTATTTGTTAGATAAAATGGTCAGACTTTCCAAGTTCCACTTCACCCCAAGAAATCTCCAAAATGCCATCTCTGTGGGGGACACCTAGCCTATGAAACCTCATGGGCCCGGCCTGGTGTTGACCCTTGGGTGTGAGCTGGTGGATGTCCCGTGGGTGGCGGTTGGTACAGGTCCATTCCCCATTCTGCTGGTTCCCACTGCTGAAACCTCCCATCATTTAGGGCATGGAGGCTCCCTCTGCTGAGCAGAACTTACCTCTTTTGGGAGCACTATGGATCCTCCTGAAATGTTGGCTGTGACTCCCGTTTGGGACAGTCCTAGAGTTTGTCCACGGACCCACAGCTACAGAGCCTCCTTATCCCTGCTGTGGTGACACACATGTCAGCTCCTTAGCCAGACCCTTAGTTCTCTTCTACATCACCTCCTTGGGGACATCTGACAACTTCTGGATACCATCTAAGCTCCAGGGTAACAGGCAGCTGGGGAAGCAAGTGTCAGGCTAATCTCGCTGCACCGTAAGTTTATTTGGCTGTGCACACGCGTATTGGGAAGGTGGCCTGAGGAGACTGTCCACTAACAGGGAGAGGGGAGGCTACCGCGGTACCCGCATCTTCCCCTCAATGTCCCTTTCACAAAGTCACCTCTCCCCTTCAGAACCTGAGCCCAGAGAAGGGATTTTGGGACAGAACTGTTTGTCTTCCCTCCTCTGTCACTTCTCTTCCCCTTTCATCTTTCTTCGTATGTTAAGTTGGAGCTAAAGGAATTTAGAAATTTTCATCCCTTAATCATATCTGACTTGCATGAACATAAAAATAAGACAAATTTTAGTTTGTTATTTTTTTATAGAGAATATTCAAGGAAATTTACTCCACAATTAATTGTAAATATGTATTTGTTACATACACTCTTATTTAAAGGTTAACTTATAAAAATATTTTTTATTTCCTATCACTTTAAAAAAGGGACATTTAAAATTTTTTATTTATTTTTAAAAAAAGATTTTATTTATTATTTTTAGAGAGAGGGGAAGGGAGAGAGGCAGAGACAGAGAGAAACACAAATGTATGGTTGCTTTTCACCTGCCTCCAGGTGGGGACCTGGCTGGAGACCTGGCCTGCAATCTGGTTATGTGCCCTGCCTGGAAATCAAACCAGCGACCTTTGGGTTCGCAGGCAGGCACCTTATCCACTGAGCCACCAGTCAGGGCTGTGACATGTTTTGTAAATGTCAGTATGTCTGCTTTTCATAGTAATATCCAGTGATTTTCAAAAGACACCTAACGAACGTAACGAAGCAATTCAGATCTTTCCCATGAAGACAAGCTAAATTGGAAAAGCATATTTTAAATCCAATTTTGAATGAGTCATTCATGTTGCAGCTTCTGTGACTTCGCTCCTCTGCTCTAATTTCATTATGCTTTTAAATGTAAACCTTATTAACATTCAAGAGCAGGTGGGAAGATTTTACTCTTTGCAATTAAGGGTTACAGAGGTTCGGAAACCCTGTGTTCAGCCCAATACTCATCGGGAAAGTGGTCCTCCAGCACGACCCGTAGTGGAGAGCCACTTTCAGAGTCCCCGTCCTCCAGCGCATCTTCGCACCACCACCAGCCATTTACCAGTTTCCCTGAGCCTGGTTTCTGCTTTGAGTTGGCCAGACTCACTCGGGGCAGGGCCCCACCATTCCACATGGGCCCATGACCTGCATGGCCAAGAAACTCCACCTGTGCCCTTGCCACCTTGGGGACCCCAGATCTCCCAACCAAAAATAAGACAATTTTTAAATTCAAAGCTGCTTACTGGTTTTTGTGTTCTAGGCAGTTCCTGCCATGTTCTCCACTGTATAAATCAAGAGTAAAATGTCCAGAAAAGGCAAATCTATAGAGAGAAGGTCGACTGGCGGTTGCTGAGGGCTGAGGGTAGATGGCAGGAGTTGGGGGGTTGGGCAGTGACTACTACAGGGTACTTGTTTCTTAGAAAATGTTCTAAGATTATGGTAATCGTTGTACAACTCTGTGAATGTACTCAAAACCGTTGAATTATATTCATTAGATGAAGTGTATGGTATGTGAATCATATCTTCATAACACTGTTAATTAAAAAGAAAGCCACTGGCTTGGCGTTGGAGGAAGCAAACTGCAAGGGACTATGATTTAATTGGAAAAATTGTGGTTTATTCACACAATGGAATAACGTGAAGAACAATCTTCTGCTTGTCACAACATGAATTTCTCAGAGGAATATCACACCAGGTGAAAAAAGGAGTACATCCTGTACGATGCTATTTCAAAGTTCACAACCGGGCAAAGCCAATCTGTGATGTTAAAGGTGGTGGTTATTCTTGGAAGGAAGTAAGGTGTTGCTTATGTTCTTTCTGGAGCTGGGTGTGTTTGCTTTGTGGAAACTCATTGAGCTTATCATGTCTGCAAATTTTCTGTAAATCTACTCCATTAAAACATTTACTAAGAAAGTAAATATGTACTGTTTGCAGAAAAATGTCCCCATTGTGCCTGCAAGATGGCTTTTGGTATTCCCACTTTTGAGATGAAAAACTGGGAGTGTGAGGGTTTTGGTGGCTCGTTGAAGGCACATAGCCTTCAGTAGGTGGAGGCTCTAAGGAGGCCTCTCTGGCCCCTGGACTCCGACTTCTCCTCCTTCCCCTGGGATCCTCCCTGCTACGTCTTCAACTGCTTTCCCTTTGGCTCCAAGTTGAGTTTTCTATGGAGAAGCTTGTTCCTTTTATGTGACAGCTACAGAGCTACCAGGCTGTCCATCCTCCCCCCACCCCCACTCCTGTTGCCCTCCCCGCTCTTTGACAGGATAGATGAGGGGGGTCTGGGGGGTCTGAAATGCCAAGTCTTTTTTTTTTTTTTTAATTTTTTATTTATTATTTTTCAGATAGTGGGGAAGGAGAGAGTCCGAGAGGGAGAGAAACATCAATGCATGGTTGCCTTTCACCTGCCTCCAGCTACAGACCTGGCTGGAGACCTGGCTTACAACCTAATTATGTTGGCTTGGCTGGGAATCGAACCAGCGACCTTTGGGTTCACAGGCTGGCACCGTATCCATTGTGCCACCAGCCAGGACAATGAAATGCCAAATCTTTTTAGTCCTGTCCTAACATTGTGACCAGCTCTACAACATGAGCTGCGGCTCTCTCAATTGCTAACACATTTTTTTTTTTAACCAGCTCTAAATTCCCCTAAAAGCTTCAGTAAGGGAAACAGCATTCAAAATAGATGGGTGGTATTCACCTGTTATATCACAGCTAAAAATAAAAAAAAGGGGGAGGTGATAGTAAGATGCCATTGGTGGCATCATACCAGCTGATTGACACATTCTCATTGTTATTTCCATGAAAGGAGGCACCTAAAGCACGGCTGGCCCTGTCACCAGCATGGCAGTAAATTCTGGTCCCTCATTAGCGTAGCCTGAGCTAGAACAGGGGTATGCAGCATCAACCTTGAACACAAAGGAAAATGGGACATAGTGTAAAAGTGAAAGCTAGACCTGCTTAGCATAGGATAATTGGATCAATGCTGCATGCAAGGGCGACTCTTCCACACACAGGAGAGGTAAGCAACGGGAGGCTAGGCCAAGTTTCTGCTGGAAAAAGACCAGAGCTGTGTTTTGGCTGAGATGCCTGATGTGCCTTCCATTATCAAATGTGCTTTTCAATTTAAGGTGACTCGTTGCACTGAATCAGAATTTTAAGTGGAATTCTGAGATCTAAATAATTATTGGGAGTTCGTGAGGCTTTATGTCCATCAGGGTCAATCTAGTCCCAACATGCTCCTTTTTCTGTGCCTGTGTTTTTCAGTGATGAAAGAGGAATCAGTAAGTTTGGCTTGGTGGTCAGGACATAAAATTTGTCACCATAGAAACCCGGATCTTGATGTGAACAGCCTGCCAGGGTTTTTAGTTTTTGGCCCTTGACCTTCAGCAGTCCTAGTGAGAGGGCTTCTCTGTCTCATGATGTTGATTAGTAACGCTGTATAAGTTTCAAGTGTACAATTCTATAACACATCATTTGTATATTGCATTGTGTGCTCATCACCCAAAGTCTAGTCTCATTCTGTTGCCATAAATTGACCTTTCTCAGCTTCTTTATCCTCTCCTTACCGCCCTTCTGTTTTGGTAACGACCCTTCTATTGTCTGTGTGTTTGCACCTCTTCCACCTCAGGGACTTCCAAAAGAGAGGGTTCTGTCTCTACTCAAGATGGGCTTATTTAATTATTAGCAAAAGGTGGTCCAAGACCCTGGCTGGTAGCACAGTGGATAAGGTGCCGGCCTGCGAACCCAAAGGTTGCTGGTTTGATTCCCCGGCCAGGGCACATAACCAGGTTGCAAGCCAGGTTTCCAGCCAGATCTGTGGCTGGAGGCAGGTGAAAGGCAACCATACGTTGGGAAAAAAAAAAAAAAAAGGTGGTCCATTCAGAATCTTTGAGTGCCCAGAAGTTAAAACTACTTTTTAAAAATGATTTTATTTATTATTTTTAGAGAGAGGGGAAAGGAGAGAGGAAGAGAGACATCACTGTATGGTTGCCTTTCACCTGCCTCCAGCTATGGACCTGGCTGGAGACCTGGCTTGCAACCTGGTTATGTGCCCTGGCTGGGAATTGAACCAGGGACCTTTGGGTTCCTGAAGTTAAACTTTTATCCTTGGGCTACTTCTGCCAATTTAGCAAAATCTGTCAATGAGTAAGGACTAAAGTTGAAAGTAGTATATTCTTTAATTGAAGCTTGGTTTTGTAAGATTTACTGGAAACAGGTATATGAGACTTGAATGTGGAGTTTTTAGTAGATATAGAAACTATCTCATTATATTTTTCCACTTAAAAATTAAGGAGGAAGTTAATTCTTTGCTTTTAGACAAAACATTTGAGGATCTCTGGGGACAGGTTGAAAAAGTGTT
Organism: Noctilio leporinus; assembly: GCA_004026585.1. Lineage (NCBI taxonomy): Eukaryota > Metazoa > Chordata > Mammalia > Chiroptera > Noctilionidae > Noctilio > Noctilio leporinus. The sequence continues at coordinate 156,066 of PVIW01001265.1, read as the reverse complement.
TTCTTCAATTGGATGGGAAATGTAGAGGCTGGAAGCCATTCATTTAGGAAAAACAGAGACATCTGCTGGTCAGTTGGCAGACTTACTTTTCCAGATACTCTAAAGGCCTCTCAAGCAGTATTTGCAATGCTGGGACAAACCTGTCAGTTTATGAAGTCTCCTTTTAAAAAGAGTGGTTGGGTAATCACGGCATAAAATTGTTCCATAAAAGGGAAGAAAATTTACGTATAGAGGTTACTGAGCTCTGGTGCTTTGGTAAGGCTTTCTCTTGACTACACCTGGATTCCACTCTGTTTTCTGATTCCTTTGAATTGCAGCCCGCTGGGAAAGGCCCGGAAGGGAACAGGTCTGTGAGAAGGGGTCACTTATTCCTAGTCTCCCAGCAGACAGCCTGATGTGTGCAGCTTGTGAAGAGCAAGTGTTTGGGGTCTAACCCAGCTTCTCCACCGCCTAGCTCCTCAACTCTCAGTGTGTTGCCATCAAAGGGCCTAAGCAATGTCTACTTCTAGGACTATTATGTGGGTTAAATGAGATTTTTGGATGCAGAGGTCAAGCATGCTTGAGAAGGGCTCCAGGGCCCTCCCAGCCATAGCCTCCATCTTTAAGTTTGCCTCCAAGCTCAGAGACGAGCTCTGTCCTTCATCTGGTACTTTCAGCTGTATTCACAAACGCACTGTTGAGATCAGACTCAACTAGTAACCTCGAAGAGAATTCATCAACTCCAGCTGCCTCCCTGCCCTCAAGTGGCTTTGAATTCAGTCAGGAGCCATTCCTGAGAAGACGTGGAGGCCTGCGGTTTGTTGTCAGAACCTGTACATTCACTCTGAGCACAGGCTCTGGAGTCAGGGCCTTGGTTTTCTCTTCTTTAGAATGGGGGCAATAACACTCCCTCCAGGACTCGTTGTGTTGCAGGATGAGCTCACAGGGCCTGGCCCGCAGGAGGACTCAGCAGAATTCCTTATTCTTAAATAGTATTGTCTCACAGGTGTCTTTCTCTCTCCATTCTAGCCTAGACCTCTAGGCCTGGATTAATGCCGTCCCTGGGCCTTCAACCTGCCACTCTCTCCTTTTTCTTATAGGCTGTTGCTAAGCTAATGTCCTTTATGCTAATGTCCTTGCTGGGCTCTCTCCTAGTCAAGAAACTGGACAGGCTTCTTAAATAATCAGCCAAACTTCCTCACCTGGGCCTAAGTTCTAAGTAACCTGACTTCCCCTTGTATTATCCAAATTTACTTTTCACTAACTCTGGATGCAGAGTTTGCATTCTAGGCTGGAAGCCCCCACCCTGAACAAATCTTCTTTATTCTGCCCCACCCCCCATGCCTTTCTTTTTGCTGTTTTCCATGTTTCTCATGCCTCCCTCTCCCTCTCTCAGCCTTTCATATAATTTAAGAAGCAGCTCAATCCCATCTCCAGCTCTGTAGCCTCAATGACGTTTCCTGTGGGGCTCATGCCTATTGCTCTAACAATTCTAAATTCCTATTACACTAAGAAATCCCATCCAACCACCATCCAACAAGTAAATCCCATTTACTTGTTCTTGACTTTTCTAGTAAGTTCTGTGAAGGGCCGGTGTTAATTCACCTCTTTGTGCCTCACTTTCCTCCTTAGTAAAATGATGCTAATCATAGTCCCTGTTTCATAGGATTGTTGTAAAGATTAATTAAGTTAATATTATGTAAAGCAAGTGTCTAGCACTTAGAAAGTGTTCGTCATTATAAGGGATCAATATAGATGGTTTGATTATCAGCCACGTTTCACAGAGAAGCCATTAAGCATAGGCTTGGGCCCTTCACAGCCATCTGACCCAACATTGTATATCCTATAAATAAGACATTAATCCATTCGACAAATATTTATAGAGTGTCTACCACGTTCCAGGTACAAACTATACAGTATATGCTAGACTTAGATTTGTTTCTTTTTACATATGTGACCAATTGGTTATTTGCATCTGGAATAAACAGTATAGGTCAAATATATTCATCAAAGAGGCCTTGAGTTCAAGTCTTGACTCCGACCATATAGCCTTGAACAAATACTTCACCATATCTGACCTTTAGTTCCTCTTCTGTAAAATGAGGCCTGGCCACGTGATCTCCTTGTCCTCGTCTGACACTCCATGAGCTTGTTCTGTGACTGTCAGTCATTTTATCTGCTGCTATTTAAGAAAGGGCCTCTGAGGAGCTCCCTGACCTCATTAATGTCACTACCCTTTTAAAGTTTAGGGCGAATAGAGGAAATTTGATCTTGCTCCTTAAATGTTATACGAGAGGAAGGGACATGTGTATACATTTGTTCTCTCCCTCTTCCTAGTCTCCTGTTTTCTGCCCTTCCTTAAATTACACACATGTATGAACACATGTGCGTATACACACAGCTCATTTATATGCTCCTTAACACAAGGCCTAAAATATATGTATTTTAAAAATCATCAGTGCCTAGCACCCTTTTAGTCCTGGATAGGTAGCGTGATTCCTCTATGCTCTTCTTTCTCAGGATTACTGCTGCTATGTGGGGCCCTTTGGGAATGATTTAAAAAGTATGCCCCCTGCCCCCTGAAAGCACTTTCAGAATATTTGGGGCAAGGTGGGGGTTCTCTGCTTTGGGAAGATTTGAAAAGCTTCTCAAATGATTTCTGCCCTTTGCACCTGTCCAGGGGGCAGGGCAGGACCTAAGCCCTCTGAAAATCACTGCAGTTGTCTTCAAAGTGCATACAAAGCTGACAGTTTTTCACTATTAAGAACAAAGTACTTGCACTACACCCCACAGCCAATAGCAAGTGGTCACACCAGGGCTAAAAAATGGTTCACTTGGCCTGGCTGTACCTTCTTCAGGGGACTTCCAAGGACTGACCACTAGCTTGCCCTTTTTTTGGGTCATTCCTTTCAAGGTACTTAAACTTAGGGACTAGAATTCTGTCCTTAGCTCTCTTATTTTATTTAACCCATAATCTAGAAGCATGGAAAGCAATAGCTATCAGCCTTCATTTACCACTTCTGACACAATGTGACTCCTAGAGGGTCAGCTTAAGGATAGGATAACCCAGCCACCTGAATTAGGGGTTGACCCTCTCTTCATTTCAAGCCTGCCTGAGCTTCCTCCCTTTCTTTCTGAGTGGTTGCCACCTTCCAACATTTCTGTCCCTGAGCCCCACTGACACCTTCTGTCTGTGCTGGGTAATACCCTGCTGGCATGATTGATAGTAAGTAGGTGTAGCATAACTCCAAATGGATGGAGGGAAGGATGAGGGTCTCTTTAGATTTACCACCATGCCCCAGAAACAACAAATGCTCAAAGAGAATTTCCCCGACAAGCCCAAACTCTGAGGTGGCACCCAGGCCTCCTGCTTTCCTCCTCACCGGTGCCAGTGGCCCTGTGGCCGGGTGGTCATCAGCACAGATTGGGTGCTGGATAATCTGGTTCAAGTTTTCACTTTCCATGGACTGACACGGAACTCTAAAACTAGTATTAAGGATTGCAGGGGAAAACAAGCTATAGGGCCGTTAGTGTGTTGGTTTATTCTGCTACCACTTGTGAGTGAAAGAATGCATGCACGCACATTTGTTAAAGCATGAAATTTCTTTGGATGAATCCCAACAAAACTAGCAGTAGCAACTTCCTCCACGGAGGGATAGAAGAAAAGAGACTCACTAATTTTTCACTATGCACCTTTGGAATTTAGTTACCTGTGTTTGTGTCGCTAAGTCAAAAAGTTTAAGTAAAATGAAAAAAATCCAGTTGTACTGCTTGCTAGCAGTGGGACTTCTAGACTGTTGTTTGATTTTTCCTAATCCTCACTTTTCTCATATGTAAAATGGAGCCAGCAAGGCCCACCTGACTGGATTGATGAGTTAAATATGGTAATGCATACGAAACACTCAGCAGACCGCTGGGCACACTTACTGTAAAAATGCCTGAAATGGGAACTATTATTATTTTGTTACCTGACCTAGGTACTTAGAATTCTGTCCCTTGCTTTCTTGTTTTAACACACAAGCAGGAAGCGTGTACAGTAATGGCCACCAACCTGCATTTCCCACTTATGTTCCATCTTGGTGGCTCTGAGAAGGTCAGCATCTGGTTGAGGGCAGTATAACCCAGCCACCTGTATTAGGGGCTGACCCTCTTTTAATCTCACCCCTTAATAATTCTTCCATGTCCTTTTCACCCTCAAGATACTCTTGAGTTTGTTCTTTCCAATGTTTATTCTTCAATTTAATCCCATATACACACCCCAAATGACATTAGTGAGTATCTTTAAAAACTGGAAGTTCTTGAATTAAAGCACAAGAGCTTCTACCCCAGGGTACCTAACTCCCAGCTAGTTGCCTTGGCTTCCGTGAAAGAACTCAGTGACTCATTTTAGCTCATGTTGCCTGAGTCAGTGTAATACTGTCAAAATTAGTTGTGAGTCATATCACTTTTCTGCCTTGATTAACTTTTTCTGTTAAAAGGGGTTATTTGATTATTTGCTTTTACTTTAGTCATGAGAAGTACATAGAAGGTTGAATTTGAAGGACTTGGAGGTTGGTACAAAATGACTATCAATTCTTGTTATGCAGGTGTTTTTTTTCTGAAATCTTTCGGTAGTGGTGGGCTCATGGAAGCAGATTCCTCCAGAGTTTTGTTCAAGTACAAGACGTATTCCAAGTTGGAATGGGCAGGGGTGGGGGGTGGGTAGTGTGGAAGAATACTATCATGTACCAGTGTCTAATCACATTAAAACTTAGTAATAGCTAACATGTATTGAATGTTTATTATGACAAGACCCTGTGCAAGGCCCTTAGTTCAGTTCTCACCTGCACTCTACAAGGATTTGTCCCAGTTTACAGATAAGGAAATTAAGTGACTTGCCTGAGAACTTAGTAAGTGCCCATGTGTCCATCCAGGCCACTGGCCACATAGCATATGCTTTTAATCACTATCTATATCAGGGATCTGTACGCCTCAGGAAGAAGCCATAGATAATATGTAAACAAATGACTATTGCTGTTTGCCAATAAAACTTTATTTATAAGTAGTGAAATTTAAATTTTTGTAGGTCATGACGTACTAGTCCTCTTTCGAGTTTATCCCCACTTTTAAAAAAAGGAAAAACAATTGTTAGCTCATCAGTACAGATTTGGTGATGGACCAGATGTGGCCCCTGGCCTGTTGAAAATGGGACCAGGTATGGGAAAATGAAATATCTCTAAAAGAGGCTTGCCTAACCTATTCTAGGTTCTTCTGGACTTTAGTTAGGCCCTAAAATGAAGAAATGGGGAGAGTTGTGGCCTTCCTTGCCTGCCCTAATTCTCTTGCTTGCATTTCTTCTTATCACTTTTCATCTGAATCCTTTCTTTTAGCACCTCAGGCCTCTCTGCTCCCTGCGTCTCCGCTTAGACCGCCTCTTCCTAGGTGCTTTCCTAAGCTTCCCTGTTCCCCAGCATCCCATTTCCTCAGAGAACTGGCATAAGCTAAAGTATGTATATGAGGTCTTCCCAGAAAATATCCAGCCACGTACAATGAAAAAGAGAGGTATTTATTGAGGAAGCTACAAGAAACATTGTACGTAGGACTGCTCCCTCAGTCCCCTTCAAAATAGGCACCTTGGGACCTCACACAGTTCTCCCAGTCACCATCAGCTACCCAATTGTATTTTCCTAAATCTCATTGATGGCCTGAAATCTCTTCCCTTTCAAAGATGATTTTAGTTTTGGGAAAAGCCAGAAGTCACAGGGCACCAAATCTGGGCTGTAGTGGGGCTGAGTCACCTGGGTGATTGGGTGTTTCTCAAAAAAACTGCACAGGATGTGATGAATGAGTGGGCACATGGTGATGAAGCTGCCAATCACCAGTTGTCCCTCGCTGCAGCCTTCTGAATCATCCGAATACCTTCTGTGGAGGAATACTCAAGCTTAACGCAAAATCCAATGCAAATTTGTTGCTTTACTCACTCAGTCACTTTGAACGTGACAGCCACACAGTACACATGCTCATTCAAAGGCATCTTCTGTCCCCACTGACCAGTATGGTGAAGTGGCCGTTGTTCACACATGCATATCAGGTTCACTCTCCTTGGCTGCCAGGTTACATCCATGTCCTGCAAACTGTTCTCATTCTATTAACGATGGCTGGGCTTTTTCTGGACAGGCTTCCTATTTTAAAATTGTGCCTTAATGTATTTGCATTTGGAAAGAAGCTTCTGGACAGAGCAATGCAGAGACAGGTTCCTCTGAAGCACCTAGCCTGGGAGGATGGGCAGGCTGCATTGGGGGAGGGAGGGGAAGGGAGCTGTTTTCAAGAAAGATTCTCGTTGCCCTTAAAATCTCACCTCTTGGGCAAGGTGGTTTCTAACCAGAAGACCTGGGGCTGCCCAAGCCTCCGGGACTAAGCTTGGATGTGGGTAGGTGAAGGGCTGTTGGGGACATGCTGTGAGACCCGTAGGGGCTCTTTCCCAGCCAGGTTGAAGTGGCTGAGTTGGCTTAGAACTAACACTTAGTGGTTGATAAGCTGAGGACTGGATGCTGGAGGCGGCGGCTTACTTTCTTGGCCTGTTAGTCAGATTTCCCCCAGGTAAAAACCACTTCACCGCAGTGACCTCACAGCCCCCTGGAAGATGCTGTATCAGCTCCTGGGTTCTCTGATGTGCCCCTGGTGGTGGAGGCTCTCTGAGCCCCTGGACACAGCAGAGGTGCAGAGCCACTTTTTTTTTTTTTAAAGGGGAGCATGCTGTCAGCCTGCTTTGTGTTTTCTGTCCTGTGATTCTAGCTCCCCTCTTCCCCCTCCAGATATTGGTGACAGGCAGTCTTGCGTTAATTACAAATATGCTTCTAAGCCTAGCAGATTCACCTGCTTGTAGCTGTTTTCTCCTTTGGTCATGTCCATCCCACAAGAGTACATATAGATTCATGTCATAAGCCTTCCTGGGCAGGTGGGAGGGTATCTGGCTTCTTTCGCTGTGGATGCAGCCAAGATTCCATGGCTGCCCAGAGCTTTTTCTGTGCTACTCCCGTGGTAACTGCAACTGGAGAAGGAAAATATTTAGCAGGCCATGTTTAAGGAATAGGGAGATAGGAAGAAATGCCTGACCATTATCCTAACAGGTAGAATTTTCCCAAGGAAATAATTTTATTTTCTTTTTTGGTCAATAAGCTAATTGTTTTTGACAGCTAAGTGTGTATGTGTGTGAGGTGTGTGTGTGTGTGTGTGTGCGTGTGTTAAAAAAATGATGGAATGCATTGTTGTATCTTTACTTATTTATTTTGCTGTCCTCAGACTAGGTTAATTTGTAGATTGACTTTTATAATCCTGGCAATTTTTTTTTTATGGGGAGGGAAAAAGTCAAAGACTATTTCACCTGTGAAGTTATATATGTGGTATTCCCCTATAATTTCAGAAAGGAAACGTGCATAGTGAATATCTGGTTTTGACCCTTTTCCCTCCAGAGAAACATCTGTCAAGTTCAGCTTTCAAAGGTGGCCTGTCATACCTTTATTTGACACACCACCTTTGAAACTCATCAATATTTGAACAACATTCCAAACGGGATGGTGTGTGGGAAGTATTATATTTGGCTTCTTTGTCTGCTTAGAGGTGTGGATTTAGGGTGGATTAATGAATTCAGAACGTGGAGGCTAATAATGAAATTTTGGGTGGTTCTGGGTTTGGAGCTCTGTAAAAGACATTTTGCTGCTGAACCATTTAGTGGCTCCATTCACTCCATGTTGGTTTTTAAAGGTGTGTGCTCCTCTACAGATCTTAATTTCTGTTCTTGTCTGAACAGAGGAAGGGATCGGTGAATACACAGGCAAGATAAACCACACTAGCACACTTGAAGACAGCCCAAATTTTAAAAGAACGCTAAAAGATGAATGGGTATTATCTAAATATGTGCTTCAGTTTCGTTTTCTATATAATCAGTCTGAGGACAGTACTGTTGCTATGGTGATGTCCCTTACATATTTGGGACAATGATCTGAACTTGATGGTACATGGTAACAAATTCCATTTTTGAGAGTCTACCATACCGTAATAAGTTATACATGTGATATCTCTTTAGTTCTTACAAAACTCTACAAGGTGGTATTATCTTCACTTTGCAGACGGGGAAACTGAGGCTAACTAAGATTATGGCTCTTGCTCCAAATCACAGCTAGCGAGTAGCAGAGCAGCATATTTAGCCAAGACTGGCTGCTCTTTCAACTCCTTACCCTGCACCACCAGATTCGGCTAACAAGGCGCATGCCCCGTGCTGTGGGGGTTGGAGGGTGGGTGGGAGAGTAGGTGGGAGGGTTGGAGTTTTGGCTTGGGAGCCTGGGGTCTCTGCTTTGTCTGCAGCTGGAGTTCTGCTGTGGGGGTTGGGGGTCGGTGGCTGGGTCTGAACCAGCTGGGCTTTGTTTTCTTGGCTATTGTATTGCTTTAGAGAGCTTGACTCCCTGAATGGTTTTCCTCAGTGCACAGTTAAGAGGTATTTAGTGTGATGGAAATTTATGTTGACGATACTGTGACATGAAATGGTTCATGGGACTAAGATGAAAAAAGCTGGATAACAGAGCAGCAGAACTGTTTGCGAGGAGCAACATTTATAAATTGTTATAGAAACACCCCATAACATAATGAAGTATGTGAGAGAAAGGAACCAAATAGTGGATCCCGGAAATGTAAAGACTTCTTGGCTGTAGTAACAAAGGTAAACGGTAAACGATGTTAGCACAAGTCTCTTGACTCTGCCTCCAGCCTTTGTGTGTGTGTGTGTGTGTGTGTGTGTGTGTGTGTGTTGTTTTTAAATTTTATTTTGCAATGCAGTCTTTGAGATCCTGTTTCTATTTTAATAATGCTTTATTCTATTAAAAATGATCATTATTTAAAAAATAATGATATTTTCTATCAAATATGATTGATTTTAAATGCTTTAAAAATAATTAGGAAGGGCTCTGACCCTCAGGTGATTGGGCATTGTTCTGTGTAAGCAAAAGGTTGCTGGTTCAATTCCCAGTCATGGCACATACCTAGGTGTGGTTTGGTCCCATCTGATAATAGGAGGGGGCACCTATGGATGTTTTATTCCCACACTGATGTTTCTACCCCTCTCCTTCTTTCTCCCTTCCCCTCTCTAAAAATTAATAAATAAAATCTTTAAAAAATAATTAGGAAGAAATACTGTTTCAAAGGATAGTTTACAGAAATCTCTACCATGACAGTTTCTTACTAATAAATTCTATTGAGGAAGCTCCATCAGAGCTTATAAATTTGAATTAGAATCCTAAACAAAAACACAATGATTTAAAGTGAGCTGTGAGATGAAAATAAAGGAAGAAGGAGGAATTTTTATTTTGCTCAGTCGTTTATTTTCAAAAAATACATTCAAATGATAAAGCATCACTTTCCGTCTGGTTACCTAGTATTGTTTTTGACACATTTAAATTTCCTAAATACTGTAATGAAAGCTATCATCCTTGATACGGTAAATTTAAGCCTTTTCTTCCTCCCTCCCTCCTTCTTTTCCTCCCTCCCTCCCTTCCTTCCTTCCTTCTCTTCTTTCTCCTCCTAATCCCAAGGTACCATTCCCCAAAGGGAATGAGACAAACATTTTAAAAATGTATATTAATTTTAAAATTTATTTAGAAATGTCGTTAGAAGTGAAACTTCCATACTTTTCTTCCTTTATACTAAAAATAAGATGTTTATCTTGAAGCAAGTCTTGTTGAAGTCTAAAAGACAGAGAGACATATTTTAGTTATATTTTTATAGAAACTCTGATAGCACATGAATCGAGAGAAATGCTCTTTGATGCACTGTGGAAATGTAATGTTATTGTCTTGCTGTCACTGTAACTTGGAGTGATATATAGCCACCTCTCCCTGGCATGGGAGATTAATTAAATGACTAATTTTGGCAACTCTCGTGCACTGAGAGTGAGTAATGCAACTCTAAGTTGATTTGTGCAGAGTGTGGAGCTGACTCTAAACAGGGCAACCGAGCTTCTAGTCAGACACTTTGGTAACATTCTTAGGGCCATTTCAGCCCTGTTCAGTGCAGGCTGTCCCCAGCCTCCTCCACCTCTTTTCGTGTCTGTATCAAAGTGACCCTGACTAGAGCTGACTCACAACCATTATCAGGTGATATATTTGCCAGTTTATAAACAGTTATTTGTTGCTTTGACCTATCTTTAAAAGAATCAAAAGTTCTTTTGTTTTTAAAAATTAAACTGTGTTTTAAAAAATTAAACCACTTTTGGGGGCTCCAGTTTTGCCTCCAAATCTTTTAACTGTTCATGCTACCCAAGTTGAAAGGGCTTCTCCTTCAAAGCGCATGGGACACTCAAGGTGACTTGATTCTGTGGTACAAAAGAAAGGGCTTTGAGGAAGTCTGGTTGGGTTCGAATCCTCCCCAACCACCACTTTCTAAGGGTGTTACAATGATTAAATGAGACTGTGAACTGTAAAACACAGTGTCTGGCACAGAGTGAAATTGTTTTTAGTCTTTTAAAAAAACACTGACAAAATCTTCTAAATGTTTTGGTTCAATGCCTTCCTTTAAACAGCCTATATTAACAGGGACCATCGATCATCAGTGGCCACTAACATCACAGAAAGAGACAACCAGACACCATGACGCTTTTGATGGAAGCACATGACACCTCTAATAAAGTGGTCTTGTCAAAAAATCAAACCTGAATCTAATCAGGCTTCCATCTAACCACTACTATTGAGAAAATAATAGGGCACAGAGGGCAAAACCCGGAAATGAGAGAAGTCCTGGGACAAATGACTTTATATCTTCAATAAGTGAATAGCCAGGAAAATGAAAGTGAGGGTGGGAGTCCTATAGACCTTATTTGGGCAGTTCGAACATGCTATAAAAACAATTGGGAGTACAGAACCTGAGGGTACATTTGATGAAATTAAGCAATTGTTACTAATTTTTTAGTGGTGATAATGGTTTTGGATTTGTTTTTCTTACTTTTTAATTTTTATTTTTATCCTCTCCCAAGAACATGCTTATTATTTTTAGAAAGAGAGGAAGGGAGGGAGAGAAAGAAGTAGAGAAGCACTGATGTGAGAGGGAAACATTGATCAGTTGCCTCTTGTACATTCCCCAACCAGGGACTGAATCAGGACACGTGCCCTGATGAGGAATTAAACCCACAACCCTTTGGGTTTTGGGATGATGCTTCAACCAGCTGAGCTACACCAGCCAGGGCTTGGATTATTTTTTAAGTTTATTTTTAGAAATGTATACTTAAATATTTATTTAAAATATATGGATGAAATGATATGATGTCCACATATAGATGAAATAAGAGTGGCCTGAGTTACTAATTATTGCAGCTTCATGATAGGTAAATGAGGATATATTATAGTTCTTTCTATTTTTATGTGTGTTGAAATTTTCCTTGAGAAGAACTAAAAATGAATCAAAAGAAAGTGAAAGAACAACCACTAACCCAAACCACAAACTGCCAACCTCTAGCTGGCACTCAATCTAAGGCAACTAACTCCCAAAATCTCTTAGCATCTGATATTTTCCATCCAAAATGTGGGGCCATTGATTAAAAGAGGCTTCCTTACTCAGGTGGGTGATTTAGCCAACATGGTTTATTATCTTTAACAGAATTTGAGAAAATGGCTTTTTCAGGTTGGTTTCTGTCACCTGCCTGTGAGGTCAAACACTGCTATCAGGAGTTGACAGTTGCTATTTGGCTCAGACTACTTGAGGTCATGGTCATTCCATTATGTTTCTAAGACTGCAATTTTTGAATCTGCCTGTACTGGATGTCAGGTGCTCCGTTGGGTGTCTTTATAGATGACATCAATATCAAGTGGCATATAAAAAGCTTTCCCAAACTATGATTGCATTATTAATCAATTTATAAAACTGATCAGGAAAATGTTAGGAGATTGTTAATGTAGTAATTAGGAAATAAATCTAAAACCTACCTCTGCTGGATAAGGAGGCCTTTTAAAAGGGTGATAAAGTTCCAACAAACAAATGCATCTTATTATTTAATTTGCCTTTCTTTCCCTTGACCTATACTTTTTGCTCCATGGTAATGTCTCCAGTTAGCAACTAAAAATATTTCTCTTTTCTGGGTGAGGAAGAACATAACTTGACAGCTTGGGTTCCTTTTATTTTTATTATTTTCTTCACCTTGGGGACTCTGGAATAAGATTTCAAGGTTATTAAAAGAAATGCAGGGCTATAAGATCAGGTATATTTAAAATTTTTTGAAATTCAATTCATTTGGCATAAATAACATTCTTTCTTTATGCCATCACATTTAATCAAGATGGACAACACTAGTCTTTCAGAAATAATAATCAGTTTATCACGAATGTAGGTCAAAACATTTACAGTTTAAATGAAAAAAAAAAGCATTAAAATCACTATTGAGGAATTCTGATTAGTTATTAAAGATCTATGGCCACATTAAAGGTAGAAAAAAATTATATTTGATCTGTGAATGATGCAAACATTATATCAGAGAAAGAATGGTGTGAGTATAATTGTTACAGTTCATTAAAATTTCACATATTTTATGAGGGTATTAGATTTAAATGTGAGGTTTATGTAAGAGTTTATGATTCCTGTCAGCTTAGGAAGTTTCTTGATTTTGAGAACATTGGGTCACTCTCCTCCACAAAGCTTGACTCTATGTATATTCCTGGTTCCTGCTTATCAAACCAAGATGCATGTTGGAAATGTTTTTCACCTCCTCACAGTGGTCTCAGGGCCAGCATGGTCAGACGTCTGGATGGACTAGAAGTCCCCTTTCTGTTTGTCTAACTCCTCTACATTCTACAAGAGCCAGTTTAAAATGTTATTACTTCTGTGAAGTTTTCTACTTTGCCACCCCTCCCCTTAACCTCTAGTGAATTATACTCATCCTCAGCACTTAATCTGTCACACAAACAACAGAGTTTAGATAATCCCCTAACTCAGCCTGGAGCTCCCCAAATTCTCATGGGTTGCTCCTCTTAGTCTGAGGGCCTTCGTGGATGTTTATTGAATAAACTTGTTTCCTGCTTCTGCTTTGCTCTCAATTTTGTCTTCTGAGTCTCTTTCTCTATTTGCATGTGCAGGCTGCCCGTCACTTTACTTAGGGCTTTCCTTTTCATTTTTCCTGTAGCATCTGATACCACCCCTGAGAAGGAACAAGAACCTCTAGCCCTGAGTTTACAGAGGTGGACCATTTAACCAAGGTCTTGTAATCAATTTGTGAAGGAAATAGAACTGTTGTCTAGGTCTCTCTGTTTTCCTGGGTAGATGTCTTGCTTTGTTGTTTGTACCAAGCAGTTACCAAAGTAATTTAAATATTCATAATATTTCTTACATATTCTCACACCTGAGAGATAAGAATTGAACTGTCGAACCATCGCTCATTCCTCTGGCTGGTGCTGGAGCTAGGTAAAAACCTCAGGCAGGCACTGGGCCTCAGCTCTCTCTGTATCCTGAGGCTCCTGGAGGGGAGGCAACCTGAGACCAAGTGAATCCCTTTGGAGCCCTCGTTGTGGTAGAGGACTGAGTGCTACCTTGATAAGAATAGGATTCATAACAAGGAAGGGAAGCTACATCATTGTGTCTTGTATTTCTCTTTCTGATTGCAGTACTTTGCAGTCATAAGTATTTTCCCCAAAGTGTGTCACAAAATATAACAAATGGATAATCTCCATTTCCTAAGCTCAGGAAATGCCACCTTAACAGAATGGCTGAGCCCTTTACAAGCGAGGGAATTGCCTTGGCCCACAAGCCCCTGGGTCAGGTCTGAAATCACCAGTCTACCCTGCCTGTTGGGCTACTGATGTGACTGATACTTCAAGGTTGAAGTTAGATGCGTTCCCTACGACCACTGCCAATCTAGCTATAAAGAATCAGAGCAAGGACTCCATGTGTAATTTCCACGTGACTCTGTGTACCAGTTTACAATAATCGTGGAATAAAAATAGCTTAGCTGAGAGTCGCTATGCAGCACTGTTTAGCAGGTTGCTTCCAATATTGCATTTACAAAAATTACATATTTCATATAATCAGGCCTGTCTCTTACTTAATCATCCCACACATCATATAAATCTTTAAAATGGACAGGTCTATAAATCACTAGCATTTTTCATTTACCACTTATTCTAGGCCAGTCAGTTTCTTATTTAAATTGCCATACGAATAAATCTAATAATCCTTATTCACTTACATCATCTCAAACTTTAAATCTTATTCCAGCTGAGGTCATAAGTGAAATCAGTATTGAGGGCAAAACTAGCAGCTGTAACAACTATAATAGCTTGCCAAATTACATTAAAGGGCCCAAATAACATTAAAAAGATGAGGAAGAATTGAATTACATTATTAAAGTGTGATCTGCTGAATCAGGCAAATGTGGGGCTTAGACGGAGTTCCTGCAGGGGTGTAGCTTCAATGCGGGGTTTGTGCCAAATGGAAGAGAGGAACACTTGAATGAAGTGTCTTATTTGCACACCCTGATTAAAATCTAGATCAGGGTTTTCCAGCGTTGACACTTGACATTTTGGGTGGGACAAGTCTTTGCTGTGGAAGCCTGTTCCATGTGTAGTAGCATGTTTAGCAGCTTCTGGGTCTCTACACTCAAGATACCAGTACCACCTCTTAGCCCTAGTGTAACCACCAAAAGTCTCCAGATATGGCCAAGTGTCCCCAGGGGGAAGAATCATCCCTGCTGATATATACTGGTCTAGGCAATCAGACAGGATTGAATTTGGGCGAATCCCAGGGAGAACTCCGTTCTCAGGGAAACAGGCTCTGCACTGTGGCCCTTTCTTTCCTTAACATCAGTGCCTCCAGCTGTATGAATGGGATGAGTCCAGTGTGGTTGGTTCTCAGACTAAAAGGGAGAAAGAACCCTATTGAGGAGAGTGGGGAGAACAGTCAGTAAACAGGACAACTCTCAGAACTCAGAGAAAATGCCTCCCTTGTTCGGGTCAGACCCTTTCCTTGTCTTTTTCCCTTTGGATTAGCAACCTGCATCTCCACCTTCTATGAGAACACAATAGCATCTTTAACCTGACTTTCCCAGAGCTCACATTAGCATGGCTGTAGGGTAGAAGTTATCTTTGCATGTATCTTAAACGGTCTAGAAAGGTCCTGTGATTTTGTAGTGATCAAAGGAAAATGGTGAATGTTTGTAAAAAAAGATGTTCAGAACTCAATAATGGGCTTACAATAACTTAGCATTATCAAGCAGGTACAAATGTTGAGGATGGGGAGTCTGGTTTCCTTTCTTCTTATGGTTGGCAGATTGTATCTTATGATAGCTGGCAGAGATGCTGATAGCTCATCTCTGAGCAGTGGAAGGAACTGGCTGCAATCAGTTTTCCCAGAAAGATTCTGCCAGGTCTTTGACAGACTAAGGAGTTATTCCTCATATAAATCATTCTTGCTCTGCCATCTTAAATGCACATGCTTTTCTAGAAGGGCATCTATCCTGCATCGCACAAGCCTAAATAAAGCAAATAGTGCCATTACAATTTGGAGATGAAATTCCCTGACAGCTCCATGTAACAGAATGCTCTGGGAAGGTGATGGGCAGGCATTTGTAATTATGGGCTGGTCGTACCTCAGACTAACTAATGGGAACGGTGACATCATTTATACTGGGGACCAAAAAGACAGAACCAGGAAACAATATCAGAATGAAATTTGTTGTGTCCAGGAACTCTCCTTTTTGAAAGTTTTTTTGATCAGCATCGAGAATGGCAAAGCCATTACTTTTAAACCTATGATGACTTCTAAGTCGTTGAGTTGTCAAGCTGATTCACTTTGTATAGGGAAGAGGTTATTAATCCAGGTCAATTTTATCTGTAATTTTTGGACACTTATCCCATCTTTCCCCTGTATTTCTCTGTGTAAAATATTATTTTCATTCACGTTCTTTGAAGATGAGTTTAAAGCTCTCAGCTATTTCATTTAGTCATTCTATGGAAGATAAAGATGATATCTTCTGGTGCTTCCCCACCTAATTAAAATGTTCCAGGGTACCTGATATTTAAGATGGCATTATTACTTCAAAAGTGAGGCATATAAGTCTCCCCACAGCCAATTTTCTACATGTCCCGAGTAGATAGAGGCATGATGAGAAGTCAGGGAGTATTTGATGCTTCCTAGTGTAGTTGTGCCCCATGCCATGGTCAAGTCACTATCTCAATCTACCTGATCTTTCTGCTAATGATGAATATTAGCAGCGTGGTCATTGGTGTTTTGGGGGTACTTTCTACCCTTAGTGAAACACACTAATGTATTTTCTGAGTTCTAGCACTACTACTATTCTGTGAGTGCAAAGGTCTTGAATAAAGAACAAGTGGAGAGACCTCTTGGCCTCTAATTAGCAGCATCCATGGGCTCTTCTCATGACCAGGATCATTGTTCCCTCAACCAAGCTTCATGACAGCAGCATGTTTTATTTGAGAAAACCCTTTCTTAAAATGAACTTCCAATGGTAAAGCCACTGTCTTTTGTTTTTATTGTTGTCCTATTATAGTTGTCCCAAATTTTCCCCATTGTTCTCCACTGCCCCACACCCCCATCCCTACTCCCACAGTCAATACCTATCCTGTTGTGCATGTCCATGGGTCATTTTTCATGTTCCTTGACTAGACCCTTCCCCTTCTTTACCCCCTTACCTCTCACCCTAATCTCTCTGGTCACTGTCAGTCTGTTCCTTATTTCCATGCCTCTGGTTCTATTTTGCATGTTTCTTTGTCTTGTTCATTAGGTACTTTTTATAGGTGAGATCATATAATATTTGTCTTTCACTACCTGGCTTATTTCAATTATTAGCATAATATTCTCCAGTTCCATTCATGCTGTTGTGAAAGGCAAGAGTTCCTTCTTTCTTTTTTATATATAATATTCCGTTGTGTAAATGTACCACAGCTTTTTATCCACTCATTTATTGATGGGCACTTAGACTGTTTCTAGCACTTTGCTCTTGTAAATAGCACTGCTATTAGCATAGGGGTACACAGGTTCTTTTGAATTGGTGTTTCAGGATTCTTAGGGTATAATTCAAGCAGTGGAATTGCTGGATCAAAAGGCAGTTCCATTTTTAGTTTTTTAAGAAAATTCCATATATTTTCCACAGTGGCTGCACCAGTCTGCATTCCCACCAATAGTGTACTAGGGTTCCCTTTTCTCCACATTCTCACCAGCACTTGTTTGTTGATTTATTAATGATGGCCATTCTGACAGGTGTGAGGTGGTATCTTGTTGTGGTTTCAATTTGCATCTCTCTGATGGCTAGTGATGTTGAGCATTCTTTCATACATCTATGGATCCTCTGTATCTCCTCCCTAGAGAAGTATCTGTTCAGGTCCTTTGCCCATTTTTAAATTGG
Organism: Noctilio leporinus; assembly: GCA_004026585.1. Classification (NCBI taxonomy): domain Eukaryota; kingdom Metazoa; phylum Chordata; class Mammalia; order Chiroptera; family Noctilionidae; genus Noctilio; species Noctilio leporinus. The sequence continues at coordinate 138,719 of PVIW01001265.1, read as the reverse complement.
ATTGTTTGTCTTCCTGGTGTTGAGTCATATGAGTTATTTATATATTTTGGAGATCAAATCCTTGTCCAGTGTATCATTGGCGAACATGTTTTCCCATATGGTCAATTCCTTTTACATTTTGATGATATTTTATTTAGCTATGCAGAAGCTTTTAATTTGATGTAGTCCCATTTGCTTATTTGTTCCTTTATTTCCCTTGCCCTAGGAGATATATTGGCAAAAGTATTGCTGAACGAACTATTAAAAATTTTACTGCCTATGTTTTGCTCTAGGGATTTTATGGTGTCATGTCTTATATTTAAGTCAAAGCCATTGTCTTTTTAGGAAAGCATCAAATACTTTCAAGGCAGACATGTAGTCATGTATGTAAAATATTTTGCATTTTAATGCTCACTTTTATTCTAGGAGAGTATAGGCATTTATAGGCCAATATTAGACTGTTTTTCTCTGTAATAACTGATGCCCCGATGGGATGACTTTCATGCTCAGAAGATGGTTACCTGAACCAGTATGGTGGGACAATGCCCCTAGAAGTTCCACTCCAAAGGCCCACAGGATGCACCGTGACTAAAAATTGGGCTACAGTGACCAGACTGCTCACTCTTGGTGGCATAGTCTTTGTCTTTTTTATTACCCATGCCTAGCTTAGGGCTATATATATATATATATATATATATATATATATATATATGTAAATGACACCTTTCATTAAGCCTGCCTGCATACCAGGCACTTGACACAAATCTCATTTGAATCTCATGGCAGCTCCACGAAGTCCTGAGCTGGTTACTGGCCTGTCTGCTTCCAGATCCATTCTCTGCCCGTTCCTGCTCTATTCTGTATCGCCTTCCCCAGGTTCTCTGGCTTCTAGGTAGGTTCAGCCAGTATGAGGCAATGGTAAAGACTAGTGGGCAGAAAGGGGGAAGAAGCCAGGCTATGTGTCCTTTTGTGGTCTGACACAGGTGTTGGCTCTGGGAGTAGCTGGGTCTCCATCATGGATGTACCTCCATTAGCCCTGATTTCTGGGCTGTCCTCACTACCTGTTTCAACACCAATGAGAGCTGGTAGCAGCTTTTTGGTATAGCTAAGTTCTGGTCACCTCACCATCCTATTTGGCTTCTTTGCTCTACCATCACCCAGAACCAATTCTTCCTATTAAGTGCCCCCTCTTTGAAATGTCTGGAGTGGTTCTTCTCTCCTGACTGTAATCTGACTGATAGAAGTGTGTGCTGTGGTACCCACATAACCTGTATGAGAAAACTAAGGCTCAGAGGTATTAAGAACCATACCTAAGTCTGGTCATTCAGCCCATGCCTCTCAATCATGAGATAATCCTGCCTCAATATACAAATAAAAAGCCATCAAGTGATTAACTAACAAAGTGACTCTTGAACTTGGGTTTATGGGGCCAACACCTGCTACCTGCTACACCTGCATCATTACTAGGCCAATTGAGAAGACCTCTGTTTTAGTTCTCCCTATTTTTTTTCCTAGTAAGTTGTAACTTTGGGGACATGCCTTAACTGTCACAAAACTGCCTAAATCATCTCACAGAACTATTTTAATATAAAATGCAAGACAAATAGGAAGTGAGACTTGGCAATTTAGGTTCTTCCAAGATCCCACAGGTTGGATCTTAATTGTGCCATAAAGTCTATGTGGCACCTTTGTAGGGGATACTGTGCATCTCATTTTGATTTGACCACAAGTTCAGCAAATATTTTTGAATGCTTGCCATGTGCCAGGCACTGTTCTAGACACTTGGGGTTTAGCTGTGAACAAAACAGACAAAAGCCACTGCCCGCAAATACAGTCTACTTTCTGTTTTGTTTTGATGTGCTTTGTTTTGTTTGAAGTAGCCACAATGTTAAAAAATACTGTTCCTTAGAACCTCAATGCTGAGGTACAGTCTAAGATACCAACTGGGCTTAAATAAGGGTCATACGGTTGTTGTCCAAGAGCTTTTTTTTTTTCTAAAGAGTATGAACACCAGATAGCAAATACACAGATGTGCCTGTGGGTTCAAAGAGGGAAAAAAGGTGTGACATATGCCCTTCTAGGAGGCAGCACAGTGCAGAGGTTAAGAGCAGGGACCTCAGGGTCCTATTGTCTAGGTTCAAATATCTCTGCCCTACTGACCAGTGCTGCCACCTTGGTCAAGTTACTAAACTTCTCTAGACCTCAGGTTCTTCAACTGAAAAGTGGAAATAGCAATACTGGTAACCTTAATAATACACAGGGTTATCGAGAAAATGAGAATGCATGTCAAATACTAGGAATGGTGAGAACCACTAACATGTATTATTTTCACTTTATGACAATGAATTGTGAGCAAATTTCGTGGAGATCTCTCAGGCCAGATCCTTGAGGCCAGACTCAGGCTGGTTCCATTAATGGGGAACACTGATCATTTTTCTTAAAATTTTACCCTTTGGGTTTCTTTCTTCTCATTACAAAATGTTTCTCTTTTTTCTTTGCCTGTAATTCCCATATCCTCTGTGCTGAATAATTTCCCTTCTTTCGAGGGATTGGCACCAAGGAATGTCTTTTTAGAAGAGCCTAGGCATTTGGGGCCCCACTGACAAGGTTTTCTTATAAAACTCAGTCCAAAGGGTGTTCATTAAGTGTCCACCACGGACAACTGGATTGGCAAGAGGGCTGTAGGGACTGACATGCCCTGAGGAGGTAGGAAAAGGAGTCCAATTTAGTCAGGATTTACATGGAGCCCAACTGTCTTTAGCCATCTTTATAATCTGTATTTGCTGGTTGTTTTATTTACTTCACTGGTAATCTATCTTGCTCCATTTTTAGTCACCCATTCTAACAGTCAACACCTACTCTGCATTTAGGCATCACACAGCATCCTTGGAGACATGATTCCTGCCTTTCCTATCATCTGGGAGGTTGGGTTCTATAACCAGTTATATGGAAGAACATGCTTTTATGTAATAAGAGAGATTCCCTGCTCCTCAACTCCAGCTGGCTTATGGAGAGATAGATCTCTCAGCTCTGGGAAGCCTCATGAGACAACCCAGTATAACAGAGAACTTTGCAGATCTCGCAGCCCTCACAGGCTAGAGGAAATTGTTCGCCCCACCCGTGTCCCCCAGCTGTGAGGAGAATGTGGGTGACTTTTGGAGACCACCATATACCTGATGGTGGACGAAGCGCAGGGAGGCCTTGAAGCAGCTGTGGAGGCCAGGCTTACAGCTGCTGTGGGTTAGAGAGCGGTGTCCCTCTGTGTGCCGGAGTCCAGGACGGTGCATCAATCTCCTTGGGGGCCAAATGAAATTAATCCTCTCTCCAGATGGCAGCAAAGTGACAAGATGCAGAGATTAAAAGAGATTGCGGGGTTGTGCGGGTGACAGCCCCATCAATCGGGTTACGCAAGCCAGGACTCTATTCTCACCACAAGCAAATAACATCATCTGGTTTTTTGCAAGCCTGATGAGTCCAGTGTTCTGGAGAAAAGCCCGTTCCTATTAACTTCCCTCGGATTTGACTTTTAGGATTTCTGTTAATAAAAAACAATTCTCATAGATCTGTTGAATGCTATTAATATATGGATCTCCTTGTGTCACACTCTTCCCTGATGCTGTCATGTTTATTTTTACTGACTTTCATAGTAAAAATGGCTGCTGGGCTCCCGGGGAGATGGAGATTGCCTTGTGGGAAGTTCCTGGGAGACATTGCAGCATCAACACCTGTGGGGGGAGAGAAGGAAGCAGGGTGCATGGGTAGAGAGGTTGGCCTGTATTGCAGTCACTCTGCTGGCTTCAGCTGATTCCATGGCAAGCTCTGAAGGTGGGATGACCTTCTGAATTGTTCCTATTTGTGCAAAAGGACTGTGTCTTTACATTCCCAGGTCACCCAGTCATTGATGCAATCTGCTCGACCATGGACACAGTGGCTTTCCTCAGCTGAGGCACAGCCCGCCACTTCCCTGGGAGTGAAACGCAGCTGGGAGTGAAGGGGAAATCTGGGTGGTACACACAGCTCTCATGACCAACACGTAGCCTAGGCCTTCAGGATGGCCTGCACTGTTTGTTTTATTTTATTTTAAAGATTTTATTTATTTATTCATTTAAAATGTATTATTCTTAGAGAGAAGGGCAGGGAGGGAGGAAGAAAAGGAGAAAGTATCAGTGTATGGTTGCCTTTCATCTGCCTCCAGCTGGGGACCTGGCTGAAGACCTGGCTTGCAACCTGGTTATGTGCCCTGGCTGGGAATCGAACCAGTGACCTTTGGGTTCACAGGCCGGCACCAGTCCACTCAGCCACCAGCCAGGGCTTACCTGCACTTTTGACTCCATCCATGACTTCATCAGGACCTCACCCAAAGGCATCCTTAGTCATCCTTTATTTAACAGTAGCATCTGACAGTAGTGTCTCCATCTTTCTCAATGATCTGCTTCTGTTCCTTCTTATTCTTCTCTCTCTTTCCTTGGCCTCTTTCCTAATCCATAACTACGTTCATGCCTCGTGAACTTCATTCTTGGAGCTCTTCTTTCAGTCCCTTCTCTTTTGCTTGTCTCAGTCATCACCATGGCTGCAAGGACGGTCCTCGCAGGAAGGGGCACCAAATCCAGGCAGATACCCTTGTCTCTCCTCGGAGTCTAGTCTGGCTTCCCTCCCTGCCTGTCCGCCTCACATCAGACTTGCTTTGTCTCTCAAACCAGTTCCCCCTTCTGACTTCCTGGCTCCTCTTTCTCTCCCCATTGGACTCTTTGTTAATTGTTATGTTTGGAATCTCATGTTCATTTTGAACCTCTTTGATTACCTTCCTCACTTACCATCTTATTGTCACCAAACCTTGGTCAGAAATATTTGCTCTTTTTATTCCATTTTTACAACTGATATTTGTTCAAACCATTAACACGTCATACCAGGATTACAGCATTAATAAAGACAGTAACAGTGTGACTTGGGAGATGTTTCTTCATTTATGTGCATATAAAAACACCTGGTCCTGGTCTAAGCACTCTAAATATAACATTGATACACTCCTCCTAATATCTCGGAGGAGAATTAGACTGATTCTTCAGGTGAGAAAACTGGGGACCAGAGAGGTTAATAACGCACCTGTGATCATACAGCTAGGAAGTATTATGAGCCCCAGAAGCTTGATCCTAGAGTTTGTGCTCTTAACCTAAACTAAACTGCCTCAGGCTGGCGCTTGCCTGCTGATGACATCTGCATCATTGTCATCATCCTCTTCCTTGCCTCCACCGCACAGCAATCACTCATGCCTCCTCTCTCTTGTAAGACTGATTTGGGGAGTATCTCTCCTGTTTTCCTAGGGCAAAGGTCACATGCTATTCTTTGAACCTCATTGTCAATAGCAGGAATTTGGTAAAAATCATTGATTGAATTATTTGAAATACCATGTCAGTAGCCTCCTGCCGGGCCACTCAGATCTCACACGTGCAGTGAATTTTCCCTGTGGCACATGGAGCAACCCATTGAAAACAAATAGTGGACTTACTTAATTCTCTGTTCAAACTCCCTGATGGGTTCCTGTAAAGTCCAAAATCTCTACCACGCAGGATTCTGCCTCATTGGGTGCCTTTAAGACTCATCTCCTAACCCTCCCTGCCTCCCTCACTCTAGGCTGTTCTGCCAACATGCCCAGGGCAGCCATCTCTGAGCCTCATGCTTGCTCTGTGCCCTGCCTAGAATGTTCTGCCCACAAACCTCCTCCCCACTCCCCCTCACTTCACGCAGCTCTAATGTCCAGTCTTCTAAAATAGCATCCTTCCTGCATCATTCTGTTTCATCCCCCTGCTCTGTTGTTGTATTGATCCCTACTTGATATTGTATTTCATGTTTATTTGCTTACTTTATGTCTCCCCTTTTACAATGTAAGGATTCCAAGAAGGCAAAGACCTTGTTTGTCTTGTTTAACATGTTATCCCCAAAGCCTAGAACAGTGCCTGGCATACAGCAAGTCTCAACAAATACCCTAGTATGAAGGAAAGATCAGGAGAAAATAGGGAGACTCAAAATGACCGCCCTGTTCTTCCTCTTGCAGCCAGCAGGGGGCTCTTCTACTCTCTAGAACTCAGGATAGTCTACAACTCTGACCTTCTAAGTAGTTTACCTGAAACACTGTCTCATGAAAACCTCACCTCCTCCTTTGTTCCCCTCCAAGAAGGATTTTTGCCGATCCAGGCAAATATCAAACTTTATGTTAGCAAACACACTTTGCTTCTTCTAGGTAGTTCCTCAAGGATATGTTTGGTTTTGGTTGTTGAAGGCAGTAAGGCTTACTGCTAGACATTCCTTTTTTTATTCACTCTCAAAGACACATTGTTGTCATATACATAACCAGTGGGACAGCTGTCAGGGAAGTGTATGAAGGTGCTTAAGCCCCACAAATTAACCAGCGAACTGAATGAAGCTCATCGATTATAATTTGTGTTTATAGCCTTTTGAAAGGAAGATGCCTCTGCAGCTATTTCTTTCTGACCATTTATTTCACCAGTAACTTGGTGGGAACAGATGGCAGAACTCTATTGGTAAATATCACATCGTCTTTTGGAAAAGAACCTTTCCCCTACTTAAAATAGGGTGGTTTTAAAGTTTGTGGCAATTGAAAAATTGAAAAATCCCCACTGGATGACATTGCTAATGTGCTTGAATGGGCTTATTGTCCCCTGCCCATTTCCTTTAGATTCTGGCTGCAGCGCCGGCCTCGTTGCCACAACAGAAAGAACTATATAAGATGGCATATGCTCTGCCAACACAAAGCAAAGCTAGTTTGGCAACACTGAACCGTTGTTGGGAAGGCCCAGGTATCGCAAGGATATTAATACAGCTAATATTCTGTTACTCATGTCTGTTTTTGGATAAATGAACCTTAATTTTGTGCACAAGAAAATTCACCTCCCTCATCAGTCAGTAGTTTCCTGGAAAAACCACAGTAGCCTTCTGTAAATGAACCAGCGTAAATGGATTCTTGTAAAGGAAGGAGCGAAGAACTCATGGGACTGCATCGCTTACCGCGATGGGGAAGGCTGCCTGCCTATCAGGGTATTTTTTTTAACACACAGAAATCCCTCATTGCAGCTTTCAGTTTCCAAACTGTGGAATGAATTCAGCCCAGATATGCATATAGTTTTTTAAAAGATTTTATTTATTTTTAGAGAGAGTGGAAGGGAGCGAGACAGAGAGGGAGAGAAACATGGATTGGTTGCCTCTTCCATGCCCCTAACTGAGGACCTGGCCTGCAACCCAGGCATGTGTCCTGACTGAGAATTGAACCTGCAATGTTTTGGTTTGCAGGCTGGCGCTTAATCCACGGAGCCATGCCAGCCATGGCCAGATATGCATATTGTTTAGTTTTTTTTTGGGAAAAAAAAAAAATGCTTGAAGCTGCTGACTCTAGGCAGGTAAAAAATGAACCCTATGAACTGAAGTCAGGTAAAGGTGTGTGTTAAATCTGATGACCTAACTCAGCAGCTATTGTTTTAAGGAAGTCCTTGGAATGAAGCAGTTCTTATCTGTGTTAAAATAAAATATGTTTTGACAGTTGATAATGTTTGCCTAGTGTGGGTGGAGATCCTTACCAAGCAGTTAGCGTGTGGGGGCAACAACTACATTAATAAAAGAGGCACAATTCCTTGTGTTAGAGAGCTCCTAAAACCGCACACAGAGCAGGGGCACTCAAGAGGCGTAAGATCATCACAATCCTAATGACTGTGACCCACACTCATCTATTTCCAGAAAGTAGGATATTGGTCCCACAGATGAAAACAACTTCGGCTGAAGTTTGAGTGTTTCTCCAGTAAGAATGTTACAGTACATCCCAAAGTTATTTAGCCATGTGGCAGCTTTCCTGAGTATAAAAGCATCATTTCACAAGTTAGACCTGGAGGTGGTTGGGGTGGAAGGTCAGTGTATTTTAATAAGTACTAAGGGGAAGTATTTCTTCCAGGGTGTTTGTTTACTGAGCACCTACCATGTGTTAGGCAGAGTGCTAGGAGCCTCACATTGCTTATGATTGGAAAGGGGACCTGACACACACACAAACTGCTGAAATGGAAGGGATACAGGGATGAGTGCCTTGCGGGAGGTGTACATGCAATGCAGAGGGAGTTGAGAGGAAGGTGGACTGCTCATAGACGGGAGCCTGGGAACGTGCCAATGGCAGGTGGGTCTCATAGAACAAGTAGGACTTGGACACTTTGGGGAGTGGCATGGCTCCAGGGCTGAGTCCCGAGCAGTAATAGGTGCTGGAGCATTGGGTTCCCTGTCTTTGTGTATTAGATGCCCAGACAGAACTTCATCTTGATAAATCAAACGTTAGACTAGGTTGAAATTTCACTCAGTATCTTTCTCCATGTACTATGAGTCTCTGCTTGTCTATCCTTCAGTAGTATTTCCTCAGAGTATTTTAGTTTTATCACTCATAAGTCATTTTGTTTCATAGGAATGAATGAATAAACGGTGTCTGTGTTCCCAATTCTTTTGCACCCTCCTTATATACATAGGCAGTTGTCACTCAAGTTCCCAAGATTATGGGCTTTTTTTTTCTCTTTTACAGATGTGGTAAAGCTCTGTTCTGGACAGATTGATGGTCAAGGTGTTTTATGCTTTTGAACCATGTGTTTGCATGATGGTCCTGTGCTAATGTCTAGAAAACTGGGGACTGAAAGCTGTCTCCATGCCCTGCTGATGGACACATCTTGAAAAGAAGTAGAAGTGGAAGGGAGCGAATGAGAGACTTGGGTTTCAGTGAGGAAACTTCTTGCCTGAATGACTAAGCCTCCTAACAGGGTGTTAGCCGGCTCCCCACAGACACCCCAGGTTTTGTGTGCATTCAGTGTTGCCACAAGGAACCTCATTTTGTGTAAAATAGTTAGATGGTGTGACTTTGAAGGGTAGTAAGACCACCAACCAGGAGCAGGTGCTTCCTCCAACACAACTGAAAGTGGACTTGCATGTCTTGGCTGTGGACATGACATGATAAACAGAGATTTAAAGATGCAGGAGCATTCCATTAATAATACTTTAATTTCATTAATAAAACCAGAAAAGAGGGCTCTGGCTGGTGGCATAGTGGTTAAGGCACTGGTCTGCGAACCCAAAGGTTGCTCGTTCAATTCCCAGCCAGGGCACATAACCAGGTTGCAAGCCAGGTCTCCAGCCAGGTTCCCAGCTGGAGGCAGGTGAAAGGCAACCATACATTGATGTCTCTCTCCCTTCCCCCCTTTCTAAAGATAATAAATAAAATAAAACCCAGAAAAGGCTTTGACACATTCTAGATGCTTTAAGAATGTCATTAGCATCATCTTCATATGTAAAGGGTTACTTTACAGAGAGCTTACTGCTCCTGTCCACCTACTGACAGATGCCATTTTGATGACTGGTGTTTTCAAAGAAATCAAGCTGCTGCTGTTTCAAAATGCTAACCTAGCTCTTCTCAAAACCATATGGTTTGTACCAGTTTCATGTCTTTGGAAACCCTGCAGAAACCACTTAAACCACTTGCTGGAAAACAGAAACAATCACCTTTGCTGATTGCCAGTAGCCTTTAGACATCACCAAACAAGCTGACTACCACACCTTTTCATTATCATCTTTGCATTTACGAGAATACCCACCCGCGCTCATTGTCCATCTGTCATGCTGCAATCAGTCATTGTCATGGCTCAATTCTTCCCAAATCTGTTTCCTAGATATTGAGTCAATGACTGACTTGGATTTGTCCCTTGGTTAACCTGTAATTACCAGGTCTACCTTTGGTCAAGTCCCTTCTCTGTCTCTGTCCGTCCTCTGGGCCAGCAGGTTGCTTCCTGTTACCCATGACAGTTTCCCACCCGGATTGTTTGTAACCATCAATCCCTCCACGTGCCACCATGGCTAAAACTGCTGCCTCATTCTGAATATGCAGAAGGAAATATGACTACACCCTGCATTTCCTTAGACTTAACCAATTATGAATTTAGAAACTTGAAAACAATCACAAAACATTCTTTAAAACAAACAAACAAATAAACATCCAGGTTGCACTTTGTTATCTGTGAGAGTATTATGTGCTACTTCTGCTGAAAGGCATAAAATCCATATTTTTGTTTGAAAAAGTGGATCTACTTTTACTCAGCACCCAAATTTAATTACTCTTAAAGCTTTTTAGGATCCCAAATGAAAGATACTACTGCAGTGTAAAGTTTTAATGTTATTTATTTCTCTAGTCATCAACATTAGTTGGTTTCTCCTTTCTTGAAACCTATTTATCATTTGTATAAATATAGTATTTGGGGAGCTTCCTGCATTAGATCATCTCCCGTCCTTCTAGTGCCCTTGATGTTCATGGTGCTTTCCTGGGGAGTCTTGCGGGGCCATTAATGCAGTGGTCTCTTCTCTTTTAATGTCTCTGGAGGGCCTTTAATGTTACTTATGGCTAGTGAGATGAGAGCTGACAGTTGCTTTGTTTGTTTGTTTTTGTCCTTGTAGAACATTATCTTCTTTTGCACTGGGGTGACCAGACTTTCCTCCTGATGTCAGTATTCATTCACATTTATTGTTGTCTCCTGGGATTCTAGACACTGCACTAGATTCTGTGACTGCCAAGCAATTTCTGGTTCCTTACCCTTTCACAAAAGCCAGTTCAGATTGTATCTCCTCTGAGAAGTTCCATCTGGCATGTTTACTCCCACCCACCTGTCTTATGGAGTATGGTGACTGACCCTCAGGTAGCTCCCATGAGTCTGTCTCCTGGTATTCATGTCCTTTTGTAATGTATTCATGTCTTCTGTAATTCCCTCCCCTGGAGGCTGGGAAGAAGCTGTGGTCAGTTTAGCCAATAAAATACAGCAGAGGTGATGGGCTGTCACTCCCATGGTCATGTTACCTTAGAATTGTTTCATGCCTTGGCTGGTGGTACAGTGGATGAGGCACCAGCCTGCAAACCCAAGGGTCACTGGTTCGATTCCCCAGGCAGGGCACATAACCAGGTTGCAAGCCAGGTCTTCAGCCAGGTCTGTAGTTGGAGGCAGGTGAAAGGCAACCATACATTGATGTCTCCCTCTCTGCCTCTCTCCCTTACCCTCTCTCTAAAAATAATAAATAAAATCTTCTAAAGTATTTTTTAATTACAAAAAAAAAAAAAAAAAAAAAGGACTGTTTTATATCACCTTCTCCATTTCTTGATTACTTTGGGGGTGGTGTGGGACACTTTCTCTTGCTTCCTTCAGACAAATTTCAGTGTTTAAGCTGCTTCCCACACCCACCTTTGCGGCCCAATATAACTCTAGTCAAATGAGTTATGGATGATCTTTGAACTTGGAGGTTTGGGCTTGTTCATTTTTACCCCTCTTTTCTAAGTTTTTCCATAAGTAATGTCGAAACAAGCTCTAAAAGTCCCGAGGGTTATGTTTCCTAACTCTTCCTTTTGGAGTATCCAAATAAATATCTGAGTGTTTGTGATATTTCTCTGGAGTAGCACGTGGTTGTCATGATTTTTTCCCCTTTCTTCTCTAATCAATGACTCAGATTAGCCTTTCACACTATTCTTACACACCTTCTGGTTTATTACTTGGAACTATGTCCAGTATATTTTCTTTACTTGTAGTCTCTAAAGCTACCTGTACTTGGAAGCTGTCACTTAATTCCCTTCATCAGAGGGCTGGCTGAGTTGCCCATTGAGAGAAATGACTGTCGTGACAGGTGTAATTTATAAGGTACTGGGAACAATTTCTCCTTCAGACCTTCTCTCTCCTCTCTGAAATGCTGAGTGAACAAGATGGACCAAATGCCTGCCTAGAGCTTGCATTCTATGGATGTTTATTGGAAAATGGGACATGTGGGGAGATGGATATGCAAACAAGGGCTCTAGATGGTGTCAAGCACAATAAGTGTATTAAAATGGGTGCTGTGGCAGAGCATGACTAGAGGGGGTACTTTACATGAGGAGAGGCCTCTCTGGGAAGGTAACAAAGAAGCCAACCATGTGGCAAGCCCAGGCAAGGTCTTTCCAGCTAAAGGGAACAAGTGCCAAGGCCCTGAGGCAGGACAAGTTTGGTCTATTCAGAGAACCAAAAGAAAACCAGTGTGACTAGGGCAGAGTTAGAAAGGGCAAGAAAGGCAGGAGATGAGATCAGAGGGGTGGTGGGGCCAGATCTTATAGGGCCTTGAGGTCAAGATGAGAAGTTCAGATTTTATATCCAATGCAATGAGAGGTTATTAGAAGAGAGCATCATAATCTAATTTGTGTTTTTAAGAGGCTGCTCTAGCTGCTGTGTAGAGAACAGACTGTAGAAGGGTAAGCAGGGAATTGGGGGACCAGGAGGCCATTTCCAGTCCAGCTGTAAGATGATGATGGTTTAGACAGAAGATGGAGAGAAGTGTATAGGCTTGAAATACATTTTGGAGGCAGAGTAGAGAGACTTCCGGAAGGATTAGATGTAGGGGGTGAGCCAAGAGAAGAATCACGAACACCACTTACATTCTGGGTTTGAGTGCCCAGATGAATGCTGGATGTTATTTACCAAGTGGAAGCGGAGGAACTGGTTGTGGGAAAAGAACTTTGAGTCAGAAGGATCGAGCAGATATGAGTCTGGAGCTTAGACTCACTTCATGCCACCTGTCTCTGGAGCAGGGCTCTATCACATAGAGCACAACAGTAACATAATACTTGGGCATAGAAGACTCCCTAAGTGTTTAATGGGTTGAACTGTCCTCATGAAAATGTAACTATGCCCCAGAGTAATACCTCATTGTGTGCCATTAGTCATTCTCACTTTAATATGAATTGGTTCATTTTATAACAACTAGTTGAACACTGCTGTTTTAAAAGGGATAATGCAAGGACTTTAGGAGCACTGAACTTCTTTCAGAGGCCAGGGGGAGTTTTCTGGGTATCCTGAGGAGGGAGAGGGGGAAGGGTGTTAAAAGGAAAAACAAAGGATAGAAATGCAATTTTGTCTAGGGCTGCTAGAATTTCTTCATTTGCAGACAAGGTAAGTCTCTTTCAAATAGATAATTGCTGTCTGCCTTGTTTTTTAAAAAAAAAAAAACTACTAATTTTATATAATGTTTCTAGTTTGGTCTCTTTATTCTAGCAAGGTGTTCTATTGCATAATTGTATGATGATTTTTAAATAACATATAGGATTTCTACTTACAGAGAGTCATAAAAAGCTTGGCTTGCTTGGAAGCGTTGCTGCATTACACTGCAACGGAAACCTGGCTGATTAGCCCCCCATGAGCTATTGGTGCATGTCTCCGTCCTGCATTCGGAGGACGTAAGCGTCCATAGCCCCGCATACTCACTCAGTGGCAGGTGTTTTTAGCACTGAGCGCTCAGTTCCCGGAGGACAGCACTGAGCTCTATCTCGAAGACTCTCTGGGGCTAGCCCAGTGGAGACTGAACAAAGTGTTGGATGAAAAAGGCAGATTTAAAATAAGGCCAGTGATAACTAATGAAACTATTCGTTGGGAATTAAAACTAAATCAAACGGACCAAATGCTTCTAAGTTAGGCTTTTGGGTAGCCATCCAACAGAGCCGACTTCTCCCTGTGGGTGCGAATCTACTCCTCTACCCAGATTCAACCATTGCTATGTTGCTTCCGTTTTCTAAATGGAATTAAATCTGACTCTGTTCTTGTGGCCATGGTAAGGGGGGGATTAATTTTGTGTATGTGTTGAGGAGCCCCGCTTTTTATTAAAAGACAGATTATTTTAAATAGAGGTAATATCGTGACTCTCAACTAAATGTAAAGATTTTATTTACTTCAATTAATAAACTGAGGAAACAAGTGAGGTCTTACCACTGCTTGAAAGGAGAATTCCAAAGTTGCACACATAAATAGGCCATCAGCAACACTGACAGGAATTTACAAATAGATACAAAAGGGGTGAATAATCCATGGGGCAATAATCAACTTGCATTTCAGTGGATAAGACTCATTTGCTTTATTCCCCATATTAGTGCTCCAGGGCTGTTATAAGAAAGAACCAGAAACTACAAGGTTTAAAATGACAGACATTTACTGTCTCACAGTTCTGGAGGCTGGAAGTCCAAAGTCAAGTTCCTTCGATACCTGTTGAGGAGAGCCCTTCATTGTCTGTCTTCAGCTTCTGGTGGTTTGCTGGCAATCCTTGCATTCCTCGGCTCACAGCTGTTGCATTTCTGATCTCTCCCTCCGTTATCACATGCCATTCTTCCTTTCGGTGTCTGTATCTCTGTATCTTTTCTTATAAGGTCACCAGTCCTATTGGATTAAGGGCCCACTGTACTCCAGGATGACTTCGTCTTCATTAATTGTATCTGCTGTGACCTTACTTCCAAGGAGGCCACATTCTGAGGTAATTGGAGTTAGGACTTCAGCATATCTTTTGAGGGGACACTATTCAACCCAACATACCACTCATTTTCTACAACTGTAGAGTCGCCAAGTAGCTCAAAGGCAAGGAAAGACACCATGCTCAATAACCGAATTTCTGCCCATTCTGTTACTGAACAAATTGGGGGTCCCACTGCCTGCCACCACCCTCTAGTCAAAATTCCAGAGGCAAAGGTTTCCTGACAAAGGAGTCTTTATTCAAAACCAGTCACTTAATCCTATCAAGTCATGGTTTTAATTACTTAAAGCCCATCAATTAAGGCTAAACTCGAACACCTGAGTTCTATCAGTCCCCTGTTAGTTTCTGTTGGGTTGGTTTACAAACTAAAACTACACAAGTCCAGAAAAATGGCAGGCTTCTGCCTCAAAGCCTGTTCCGTCTAGAACACTCAAGGAATAAACCTGCCATCCTTTGCCAGGACAGCCTGATCCTAGACTGTGCCTGGAGTTCCTTCCCATCCAAAATACGATCTGTTGGGGGAAACACAGGTAGCTGCAGTATGATCATCTAGGCATCCTTGAGGAAGAAGAACCTGAGAGGCCAAGCCACAGATAAGAGAGCCAGCTCAGGAACCAGAAAAGCTCCTGAGCCAAAGGGCCCGCCCTCTTTTTATTTCCATTGGTTCTGGAAGTATCACCTTCTCGGCCAATCCCGTCCTAGACTGCCTTCCCTGGCCTCAGCAAACTCCCTCCATAGCCCCTCCTACTTCTCCCCAGTGATCTCCATCAGATCTCTTGATCAATTCCAGTATTTCATGATTTTTCTAATACCCTTCCTAGGGTTGCCCTCAAATTTGGCTGGTCACCACTTCTATGCTTGCTTAAGTCAAGAAGCTTTACTGTTTCTGGACTTTTGGGGTACAGAGGCCTTTGCTGTCTGGACTTAAGTTTGCCAGGTAACCAGGTGGTGCCCCAGGCAGGGGTGCAGTGAGGATAAGGTCTGCTTTTCCTAGAATCCTACCTCTTCTTTGCCTCAGAGGTGACCATTGCCCTCTCCGCCCTCCAGACATGCCGAGAGTCTCTCACCGTTCCTCTCCTGGCAGAGCTGCCCAGTGGCTGCAAAAGTCTGCCCTCTCCTCCCTGTCCCATACAGTCCCAGTCCCTGTGCACTGAAAATTGTGACGGGCTTTGCCATCAGGATCCTGAGTCAATGGCTGCGCTGCCCTTGGAGACCAGAGAACAGGCTGGTGAGTTTGCAAAGGCTGATGCTGACATGTTAAGGGGTGTCCGGTCCAGTTCACCCTGGGTGGAGAGCCGGGCACTCCATTCCCAGAGGATTCTGACCATGACCGGTTTACACATTGCTGCTTGAACTGCTCCTTTTGCATAAAACAGCCTCCTTGTTCCCCTGCTTGTCTTTCTTTGGGAAGCAACGGCTTTAAGATGGTGAGCACAGGACCCCAGTTCCACCACTTTGGACTTTTTTAAAGCTCCTCAGCCTGTTCTGTTGTCTCCAGTGGGCCATTCTATGAACTCCTGACCGCCTGCTGGGTGTCCTTCTAGCTGTCTGAATGTGTGTAATAGGACATTTGTTGTTAGGAAATGCCTTGTCTTTTTTAGCATAATTAATCCTAGTGGCTTGATGACATCATTTTTCCAGCTAATATAGTACTTATTTATCTAAATAGCTTCCAAAACCCCTCAATAACCCCAGATCTTAACAGTTTAAAATAGTGAATTTTTAAATAAATGATTTTGCTTCCTTTTTCACAAGGGACATTTGGCAATGTCGGGAGACATTTTTTATTGTCACAACTGTGTGGCCACTCTTGGCATCTGGTGGGTAGTGGCTAGGATGCTGCTAAGCATCCTGCAATGCACCAGCCATGTCCCCCTGCTCCCCTGTCCCCCAACAAAGAATCATCAAGTGCTAAGGTTGAGAGAACTTGGTTTAAAAGAAAGTGAGGGAACAATAAAGCATATAGATATTGAGTTAATAATGGTGTACATCTGAAGTTTGTAGAATGTTATCAACCAACGTGAACTCAATGAAAAACAAAACTGACTTTAAAAAAAAGATAAAACACAATTAGTATAAAAAATACAAAATAATGCATGATTCTTATGGAAGAAATGGAAAATACAGGTAAGCTAAAAAGAAAAATGTAAGCCTCTTAAAATCCCAGGAAAGTTTACATTTTTAGCTAAGGTTAATTTTTTTCCCCTTAAGTTAATTTTTTTCTTAAAAATATTTTAAGAATAACCTGCATCCCTTCTTATTCCCAATAGAACTCAGAAGCACAATGTTAATTTCTATTCATTTGTAAAATTCAGTGGATTGAAGCAAGTTGGCCAAACTTTATGGGCTAGTTATGAGGGAAAAGCAAAGTTACACATAAGGACTATAGCACTTTCTTTAATGTACTGGGCCAATTCCAGATGTCTTTCTAGACATGAAATGTCCCCGCAAATGCAGAGCAGAGAACCTTGTCCAAGGTGTAGGCAACTCCTCCAGCTGCCCCCTGCCCAGGGCATCGCTGGAGTGTGAACGCTTAGCAGCCCATGGTGAGGCCTCCTTGGGAACAGGAGGCTGCCTATTGGCTATTTTTAAAATGAAAGGTTTCAAAAATAGTAGGATGCTAAAATAATGACCTATGAAAGGAGCGAAGCACTTTTGTGGAGTAAAAAGCCAGAGACAATGTGGCACCAAGGAGGGAGCGTCTCTGAGTGACATTCTGGCCACGTGGGAGGCATGAAGGTGGGTGGCTGAGTGTGGATGGGATATCGCGTCTGGCAGCAGCTGAACAGTCCGATAAGTGTGAGCTGATGGGTGGGAATCAAGCCTCCGGGGGCTCCCTGCTGCTCGCGGTGTCTTGGAGAAAACACAGCACGGAGGGGACCACGCACATCCCCAGTCCGGGGTCGGCTTTGTGTGGGGCTGAGTGTCAGGAGCACAAAGATGAATCAGGTTCTTGTCCAAATGGAAGAAGACATAGAGTCCGTTGAGTCGGGGGCCTTTTCTTCACTTTCTGAAACAGGAAGCTGCCTGCTCTCCAAATGTAGGGCTGCTACAGACTTTTAGAGCTGCTTCTGTTCGGGTAACTTGTATCAACATAAATAATGAAGAGTGAATCTAGGCAGAAGCTGTCAGAAATGAATCAAAAGGGCTTTTGCTTGTGAAGGAAGCAGAGGGGAGGGCCCAGTGCTCAGCAGCAAGTTGGGTTCCCTCACGCTGTGTAAAGGGAAGTGTGTGCAGAGAGGGAGGCAGATGTGAATAAGGGCGAGTCAGCAAAGAGGGGCCGAGAAGCTGAGGTCTGAGATCACGGGTGGGCGGTGGAACTAGACCCATAGCTTGCCTGAATTAAAACTTGAAGTGACATCAGTGTGGTTTGGAACGCGGTGCTCTCTGCTGGTAATCTAACCAATGGCTATGGAATTAAGCAAATTATTACGGAAAATTTGAAGCATACATAAAAGTAAGAAAGGCCAGTAGAAAGAACTGAGGTACTCATCTCCCAGTTTCACCAATTTTTTTCATAAGCTGCCTATTTTGTTCCAGCTCTCCCCTGGCCTACCCAGCCCCCACCCCAGACAGCGTATCATTTCATTTGTAAATATTTCAATATGTAGCTCCCAAAACATGTGTATATATTTTGAATCGTACTCAGCTGTGGTCTAAATGACTGACCCTGTTGATCTGAAGACATACTGAAGGGAAGGGCAGTATCATGTCCCCAGAAACTGTCACTTCGCCTGCCTGCGGGGAGGTGCAGGCCCTTTGGGCTTCCTCAGTGCCCTGTGCGTACCATGGTCACTGCCCTTCTTACAGCATGTAGAAATTGAAAAAAAAGAAAAAATTACTTAATTGAAAACTTTTTCAATTACAATTCACATTCCATGGTATTTTGTATTAGTTTCAGGTGTACAGTGTAGTGGTTAGATAATCCTATATTTCCCAGTGTTCCTCCTGATATTTCCAGGGCCCACTGGTACCATATATAATTATTACAGTATTATGGACCATATTCTCTTTACCTTTTTCACCCAGTCTCTCAAACCCCCTTGCCCCTGGCAACCAACAGTCTATATTCTCTGTATCTATGAGTCTGTTTCTATTTTGTTTTCATTTATATTGTTGTTTAGATTCCACATATAAGTGAAATCATATGGTATTTGTCTTTCTCTGACTGACTTATTCCACTTAGCATAATACCCTCTAGGTCCCTCCAAGCTGTCATAAATGGTAAGGTTTGTTCTTTCTATGGCCATAAAAAAGAAATTATTGTTTTCTTCTCTGTGTGATTGCTTGGTGTGACCCTGACTTTTAATGCTCAGTAAATACCCATGTGCTCCCACATTTCCCAGCCTCTCTTGCAGTTAGGTTGGGGCCTGGTGACGATTTCAGGCCAATGACCTGTAAATGGGTCTAATACATTAGTTCTGGGCCCAAGAATCAAAATGCCATTGTCTCCTTCATGCTTATTCTCCCCTTCGTGTGACCCTGAAAGCCACATGTAAGGTGCTGGTGTTCCAACATGGATGAATCTGAATCCCTGTGTCACTGGATGGATGAGAGTTTTATGGGCCTTCACAGGACATTGTAGAAGTGAGAAATGAAGGTCTTTTGTGCTAAGCCACTGAGATTTCAGAGCAGTTTGTTACTTTAGCGTAAAATAGCTTATACTCACTAATACAGACTGGACTACAACTTCCTCTAGGTCAGAGGCTACATTTTTCATCACCATATCCTTGATACTTCTTGTGCTGGGCACATAGTAGGTTATCAAGAAGTTTTTAGAAGGAAATAAAGAGAAGGAAGGAAGGATAGGAAGAAGAAAGGATAAAAATAAAGAAGAGAATCAAACACTTGCTCTGAGATCCCAGGATTTATTTTTTAAGTATATTTATTGATTATGCTATTACAGTTGTCCTAATTTTCCCCCCTTTGTTCCCCTCTGCCTGGTACCACTCTTCTCTCTAGCAATGCCTCCCACCCCCTGAGTTCATGTCCATGGGTCATGCATGTAAATTCTTTAATTTCACCCTTTCCTATGCTATTCTTAACATTAATGATTTGGTTTCTACCAACTATGCTTCTTAGGGAAATGGTGCAGGGATCAAGAACAGATCCCAATTTTTCTGTATGAGTTCAAAGTTTCTGGACCTTTGGGGACTACAGTAGTAAAAACAAAGGGACAAGTTAGTCCAGTGAGCTCTTTTTTAGAAGTTTTGAAACCCTATCCTAAGAGGTGAGTCTTAGGTTATTGCTTTGCTTTGCCTACACTTGCAAACTAGATTTATAAGCAAACGTCTCATCAGCGCTGTTCCTAGATTCACCTCCTTCTGTGCCCATTGGCATCACCTCCTTTATTTATGTTTCTGCCTACGTCCTCTACACCAGGCACTGTTTCCAGGTGCTGGAACACGGGAGTGAGCAAGAAAAGTCCCGATTCTTGTTCTTGAGCGAAGAATGTGACAAGGGCTGTGGGTGCACTGGAGGCCCCCATCTCCCCTAGGGGTGAGCGTGGGGGCTTTCCGGGGAAAGCTTTTCAGCAGATGCTGGAGAGTGAGTCAGGAGAAGATGTATCTTCAGTACCTTATAGACTTTATCTTCAGTATCATGTTGTCCCACCTCTTCTTTCCAGCCTTGCTCCCTCCCTACTTAGGCCTTCCCTCCCTGGCACTTTGCTTGCTTCCTTCCTTCCTCCTGCGCTTGCAGGGCCACCGGTGTTTGCTTATGACAAAGCTGGCAGTCCAGTTCCTGGCATCAGCCCCTGATCCCTGGGGCACCCGCCTGCAGAGGTCCACACCTGTGTTCAGTGTTGACCGCCATCAGTGGGCACTCATGGCAACTACCCTTTGCAGCAGGGCCTGGGGACCAAACCGCAAAGATGTCACCCCCGTGTGAATTGTTGGGAGACGGGAAGGAAGATGAAAATGACTTTTCCATCTTCATTCCCCATCAGCTTAATGCATATTTCACCAACAACTCCGTAGTAATAGGAGACCCTGGTCTCCTTTTCAGTCTGCCTAGAAAACAGGACGGCATAGTTCTGAGTGTGTCTCTGTCATGGAGCACTGCAGGCAACATTCTTTAGCGTTACCTGCCAGCTAGGTTTGGGGTTAGGGGAGGAGTTTGCACTTTTTGAACGTCCACTGTGATTTGCAAAATCCCACAGCTGCTCCTTAGCATTAGCCTGACTGACCCGTTCAGTGTGTGAGGATGAGTGTGACCAGCAGGAACCTCATCCTAGATTGGGCCTCGAAGAGTCTAATGAGAGGCTGCACTTTATCGGATGGAATTGAACTTTTTATTTCTAAGCTGGCCCATTCTGCATGGCTAAAAATAGAGATTTATTGTTAGCAAATGCCAGGAGCTAGGTGGCCTATAAAAGAAACCATCTCCTGGTTATCGTTGGCAGAAATAGGAACACTTTGATAAAATATTCAATATCAGTTTGGATTAATTTTAGGAGTATAGCATAGTGGTTAGACTATCATGCTTTACAAAGTGGTCTCCGCAATATTTCCAGTACCACTGGCACCATAGTTACTACCATGTTGTTGACTATATTCCCTCTGTTGTACTTTATACATCCCTGTGACTATTTTATAACTATCAATGTATACTTCTGAATCCCTTCACCATTCTCATCTGCTCTCTTCAACCTTCCCCACCTTTGTCAGCCATCAGCCTGTTTCTATTTTGTGTGTTCTTTTATTTTGTTAGATCCATAGATAAGTGAAATAGTATGGTATTTGTCTTTCGCTCTCTGACTTATTTCACTTAGCAAAATGCCCTGTAGGTCCATCCATGCTGTTGCAAATGCTAAAATGTTGTTCTTTTCTATGGCCAAGTAATATTCCTCTGTATGTACGAGGTCTGTCCCGAAAGTAAGAGCCAATGTCAGTATAGTTAAAACAGTTTGTGCGGCCGATACTTTTGGGACAGACTGCATATGTTCCACAGCTTTTAAAATCTACATATCAATTGAGGGGCGCTCGGGCCACTTCCATATCTTGTTTGTTATAAATAATGCTGCAGTGAACACAGGGGTGCATATATTCTTTTGAATTAGTGTTTTGGGTTTCTTCGGATATGTACCCTAAAGTGAAATTGCTGGGTCATAAGACAGTTAGAACACTTTTTGAAGAATCCTATTTAGCATTTGACATGTATTTGGGAGAAAAGCTTTTTTTAGGTTCAGAGATGTGGGGGGAAATGACAGGAAAATTTCTCCTTGGCTTTTCTCATTTAAATTTGGTGGTGTTATAAAGGGGCCCAGCTTTATTTCCTAGCAGAGAGAAAATTTCCAGAAGGACACCCACCTCTACCTTTAAAATACACATTGCTGTGATGTGGATTCTGTCACAGTGTAGAACACAGAGTAGCAGTGACTAACACTTAGTGGAAAAGGCAAAAACCTGAGAGTCAGTTTCTCTGAGTTGCTCCTAGCAAAACTAAGTTGCTCCTAGCTACCCATTTCCACATAGAGAATGAGAACAGCAATGTAACAAGGTTATTTCTATAAGATAAAAATGAGTAATTTACTTTTCAGTGGTCATAAATCTTTAGTGACAACATATTTTTGTTTAAAAGGCCTATTACTGTGAATCTATTCTACAGGAATGAAATGTCCCAGCAAATAAGGATAGACATGTGAAAAATAGCAAAAATATAAAAATAAAATATCAATGTTTATTGATGGAGAACAGCTGAATAAATCTGGATTCATCCATGCAATGGAATGTTATGCAACTATTAAGAAAATGAATTTATCTATATACCTTGCCTGGGAAGATGTTCATGATGTTGTTACAAGAAAAAGAAGGCTGTCGGAGTACTTTGTGTGATATGATATTATCATATATGTGTATATATATATATATATATATATAACCTCATTGGAGGACTTTTTTAATTGCTTTTAGAGGGGAAGTGAGAGAGAGAAAATTCAACGTGAGAGAGAAGCACTGATTGGTTGCTTCTTGCACGTGCCTGGACTGGGGATCCCACAGGGTGTGTAAAGTGCCTGGACCAGGGATCAGGGATCTAGGATGGAACCTGCAACCCAGGCATGTGCCCTGACTGGGAATCAAACCTGCAACCTTTCGGTTACTGGACGATGCTCCAACCAACTGAGCCACACTGGCCAGGGCTGATCCTTTCAGTTTTTTGTTTTTTTTTTAAAAGATTTTATTCATTATCTTTAGAGAGAAGGACAGGGAGGGAGGAGGAAAGGGAGAGAAACATTAATGTATGGTTGCCTTTCATCTGCCTACAGCTATGGACCTGGCTGGAGACCTGGCTTGCAACCCAGTTATGTGCTCTGGCTGGGAATCAAACCAGCGACCCTTGGGATCCCAGGCTAGCACCTTATCCACTGCGCCACCAGCCAGGGTGATCCTATCACTTTTAAAGGGGAAAGTCCCACCTATGTGACTTTGTGTTTCTGTGACCTAGTAAATGGTGGAAGGATCTGTACCAGGCCTTAACTCTGGTTTTCTCTTGTGGTTGTGATGGGAGCAGAGCTAGAAAGGAATCTATTTTGGGGCTGATTGGTTTGTTTTAAAGAACATGTTATAGGGAAATTAATCCTGGAAAGGCTTAGCTGAAAAATAGAATATAAGTATTAATATATAGATGGAGATAAAAATGCAACATGAATCTTTTCATTGCTTATAAATTTTGCTTACAAATGCTTTTCATTAATTCTTTTTTAAAAGATTTCGCTATTTTTAGAGAGAGGGGAAGGGAGAGAGGCAGAGAGGGAGAGAGACATCAGTGTATGGCTGCCTTTCACCTGCCTCCAGCTATGGACATGGCTGGAGACCTGGCTTGCAACCTGGTTATGTGCCCTGGCTGGGAATTGAACCAGTGACCTTTGGGTTCGCAGGCCAGTGCCTTATCCACAGCCTTAATTTTTATTCTCATAGCTCGTAGATGTCAAGTCCACAAATATAAATACAAAGTGGGTGCTTTGGATGATAGGATAAGCCATGTGAAGGTAGAAGGCTTTGCTTTAAAGAGAAGGAGAAAAAACTGGGAAGGATGTGGTTTGGAACATTGAAGGTGAAGGCATATGCTATGAAAAACGTGAAGTGATGGAGTAGGATTGTGGCCAACATAAATGTGTGAGTTGTTAATGCCATAGAGGTGAACCATGCTAATCTTACATTGGAAGAAAAGTGATTGGTTCCAAGGCCCAGTAGATGACTTGCTCAGTTTAGTTCCTCAGACTCTCGTTGTGAGTGACGGGGCAAGGAACAGACATGGAGAGGACTTGGGGAACAGGATGGCTGGGTGGCGGCATCCTGATTTCTACTGTAAAGAGATGGGAGAATTTTACCAACACAAAATCTTTACTCTGCAACACAGTGTTTAATGCCTCTCTTTTGACCCCTCTACCATTATAATTTCTATCCTAAGGATTATTTGATAGCAAGGAGCATAATCCATTCAAACGATCCCAGGTGAAAGAGGGTTTATTATAAAAATATGGGGGCCCTGGCTGGTGGCACAGTGGATAAGGTACCAGCTTGTGAACCTAATGGTTTGCTGGTTCGATTCCCCAGCCAGCGCACATAATGAGGTTGCAAACCAGGTTTCCAGCCAGGTCTGTACCTGGAGGCAGGTAAAAGGCAACCATACATTGTGTCTCTCTCCCTCTTTGCCTCTCTCCCTTCCCCTCTTTCTAGAAATAATAAAATAAAATCTTTTTTAAAAATATGGGATCATCTCATCAAATCTAGTTGCAGGAAGTACACCTGGGCCTCCCAGATATTAAAATCGTCAGATGACTGCCCTTTCCCATGCCTTATGTGGGGCACACTGGCGTCTTTCAGGCCCACTCCTATTTTTCCTTCTCTCATGACCTTTCTCCCTTCCCACCCTGGGCTCGCCATGGCTGACTCCACATTACATTTCCATTCAAGGGTCACCACAAGCATCTCTAGGCTGGAGCCTCTGCGTCTCTTAGTTTAAGACCATGAGATGAAGCACCTGATTGGTTGTTAGTCAGTCCACAAATTAGCTGAGAAGGGCCAGGGGCAGGCAGAATTGTCCACCATGCCTGGCACTTCTCATGCCTCTTCCCCAACTACATCCTTTCACTTATTTTCTGTTCAGACCTCTGATTATCCCTAAACCACTTATTCTCAAGCCACTTGGCCTCTACTCAAGGTGTTCTCACAGCCTGGCTTACGCTTGCCCCGTACTTTGCCTTTCTAGGCTTCTTACACTTTCAGACTTAGTTTAAATATTATCTCTGATATGTAACATACCTGGTTATCTCAATCTGAAATGAATTATTTCTTTTTTCTTCTTAAGATTTTATTTATTTATTTTTAGAGGGAGGGGAAGGGAGAGAAAAAGAGAAGGAGAGAAACATCAATGTGTGGTTGCCTCTCATGAACCCCCAGCTGAGGACCTGGCCCGCAACGCCGACTGGGAATTGAACCAGCAACACTTCGGTTTGCAAGCCAGTGCTCAATCCACTGAGCCACAGCAGCCAGGGCCTGAAAGGAATTATTTATTCCTCGAGGTTCACCACAACTTTATACATCCTGCTTGTGTGTGTCTGTGCCTTTACTTCCCTGGCTTCTCCCCAAATAGGGGCATGTCCTGTCCTGTTTATCTCTGTATCCTCCAAAGCTTTCCTGGTACCAGCAGGAGGTGCTTGTAGGTGTTTCCTGAATTCAGGTGCCCTATAGCTCAATGAATCATGAATATCTAGATTTACTTCTTCATTAGCATCATCGTACAATCACAGAAAAGATTTTACCATTTTCTGTTAAATTCAGAGAAATCACCTCGTATGTTTGAAATGATTTTTTTTCATTAAAGCATGAAAAGTTGTAAGACAACCATGTATTTGCCCTTTTGTTTTACAGAGAAAACAAGAATTACAGAAGTTTTTTTTTGTTTTTTTTTTCATGATTTCTCAATAAATCAGAATTACTTTAAAAATAGCTTTCTGATGTCTAATCAGGAGTCCTAGGGTCAGGTCTAAAGTTGCTCAGAGCTTCACTCAGGCAGTGTAAACAATGGTAATTTACTTCTCCAGTGTCTGTAGTCTTGCTTGTTGTTTGTTAGTTTGTTTTGGTTTTGCTGTGCTTCCTGACTGATAAAAATGCTAAATCAGACAAGATGAGCTACCCTCCTTTGACATCACCTTCAGCTAACCCCAGTCATCCTTGACCTTCTGTGTCTCTCACATCCCACATTCAACTCATGTGGAATCTTACCTTTGAAATACCTTTGGGACCTGGCCAGCCCTTGTCCTATAGATCCACTCACCAGGATTACTGCAAACCCCTCCTAACAGGTGTCCTTGTGACTCCCCACTCTAGTTTCCACCCAGCGGCCATACTGAGAGACCTTTGAAAAATGCAGATCAGATCTTATTTCTCCTTTGCTCACAATCCAATTTCACTAGAACAAAATCCAGTCCTGGATGATCCTCCCTCCACTCAACTCCCACCTCATCTGCTGTGTTCTCAGCCTCACTGTCTCCTTCCAATGATCTGATGCTGGACCCCTCCCCTGTGGCTGCTGAAACTCAAACTGGGTGGCTTAAGGCAACACTAACACCTTCTCTCACTTCTGGAGGCCAGGGGCTTGAGGTCAAGGTGGTGGCAGGGCCATGCTCCCTCCTGAGCCTACCGGGAGAGTTCTTCCTTGCCTCTCCCGGCCCATGTGGCCCAGGTGTTCCAAACCTATGACAGCACCACACCAGCACCTGCCTCCACCTTCACTTGGCTGTCTTCCCTGTGCACCCAAAAGTCGCTGGTTCAATTCCCAGCCAGGGCACATAACCAGGTTGCAAGCCAGGTCTCCAGCCAGGTCCATAGCTGGAGGCAGGTGAAAGGCAACCTTACACTGATGTCTCTCTCTGCCTCTGCCCCTTCTCCTCTCTCTGGAAATAATAAATAAAATCTTAAAACAAAAACAAAAACAACCCCCCCCCCAAAACAAAACAAAACAAAACAAAAAACAACAACAAACTTTGGCTGTTATTTGCTGATATATCCCATCTTCTATCACAGAGCCTGGCACACAGATACTCAGTATTTGTAGAACTAATTGATTGCTTTTGTATTTCTTCTAAGGAGAAGATAAAATCTGTACCTTTGGCAGTTCACTATTTTCTAGCAGTGTGGTCTATTAAACAAAAAAGAAAGTAAAATTTGGGGCTAATGCCATATCGAGGCATCATGATATATGGCTAAGACTTATGTAAACCTTTTCTTAGGCCTCTTTTCCATACGTTTATTATTTGTTCTGGGTGCTTTAAGAAAGGGCAGCCTACATAGTTACATTTCTCAATCCTATACTTAGGACAAAGTATATAATAGTCTTGGGTTGTGGTTTCAATTAGCATAGCAAACCCAGTACATACTTTCTTCCTGGCATCCACATTAAAGAAGCTGTCTTCACTTTCTAGCCCAGTTTTTATTTCTGCTTTCTCTTTTTCTCACTGAAAGCATCTATGGTATCCACAATATATTGGTAGGTTAAAAAAACAAGGCAGAATCTACATTCTGATTTTTTTTTTCAAGATTAATAACAATGTACATGTAGTATAGGTCGTATGTTTTTGTATGGAAAGAGTCTGGAACCACATGCTTCAAACATGGCATAGGGAGAGACTACATTTTATATTACTTGGATTTTAAAAAATGAATAGGTCTGACTTTGGTAATAAAAAAGATTAAGAGGCAAATAAAAACTAAAAAGTTTTCCACTGCAGAATGAACAAAAGCTGTTGGATACTGAACACAGCATGTTCTTGTGTGAGGAACCTGGAGGAAGAAACTTGGTGCTTTTTCTGTTTACTGCCTGGAAACTAATCATGTACCTAATATAGACCTGGGCAGTGTTTTCACAATGTGTACAGGAAGACTGAAAAATATAACTGTAGTACCGACTGTGGGCATCCTCTGTAGTGGGACTGCGGATGATTTTTGTGTATGCAGGTAGATGATGTCGGTGGTGGACAGGAATCTCTTTGTGCCCCTGCTCTCTGGGCCTAGAGAGGCTCTTGGGCCTGAGAAAACCTCCTGCCATCTGGTGGGGGGAGGAGTAGTCTGTGTTCATTGTCTTTCACACAGTGGATTCAGTCCAGGGAGGGACAACCCCCCCAACTTCAAAGGTCTGGAGGTTGTGCAGTCTTAGGGATGGTGAGTGTCTTCCTAACCCGGAGAAGACTTGGGAAGGGACTAAATTCAGGGCTCGCCCCATCCCTGTTGGCTTCACAGGATTCCCCCAGCGAGTCATGCAGAAGGAGCCCTGTGGGCTGATGGCCCGAGGAGATTCTAGAGGTGGCAGGGCTCCTGCCCCCAAGTGCCTGCTGCTCAGCCTCTCCAGTTCCAGGTGGCATATGGTGGACATATGCTGGACTGCCCGAAGTGGAGCCTTTGGTGGGAGGAACTCTGGGCTTGGCACGCAGGTTGCCAAAGCAATAGCTGTGAGAGGGTTCCTCAAAAGCTGGCACACCTCAGAATCACCTGGGGGGCTTCCTTCCCTGGCCCCAGCCACAGCCTCATTCAGCACTTTACTCTATGGGCCTAGAAATTGAGATTTTAATAGCTACCGTGTGCTGTTTTTCTGTACTAGTTCTCTGACCCTGATCCTCCTGTTCTGAGCTAACTACCTGGAGTTAATGTCAGACTCCACAGGTTTAAGGGCTTAGCCCCGCCAGACTGCCCTCATTTCAGATGCTGGGGTTCCCGGGTTACCCACACTTCTGTCCCACTTGGCTACAAGTTCAAAGGGCCCAACCCCCTCATACCCGGCCCTCACCCCTGTTTTAATAATTCACTAAAATGACTCATAGAACTCAGGAGAACCCTATACTCATAATTACTGCTTCATTATAAAGGCTACAACTCAGGAACAGCCACATGGAAGAGATCTCTGGGGTAAAGTGAAGGGCAGGGGAGGGGTATAGAGCTTCCAGGCCTGCTCTCAGTATACCCTCCCTGCACATGAGTGTTCACAGACCCGGAAGCCCCCCAGATCTTATCATGCAAGAGTTGTTATCCAGGCTGCCTTAGTAGGGATGACTGATGAAATCATTGGCCATTTGGGATGGAACTCAATCTCCAGCCCCTTTCCCCTTTCCAGGAGGTCAGGGGATAGGGCTGCAAGTTCCAATTCTTTAATATTTCTTTTGTGGCCTGTCCTTCCCTTGAAATTTAATGTTCAGGAGGTGCCTTGCTAGCATAAACTCAGTTATGATGCAAAAGGAATTTGTGGTGAATCAGAAAGATGCTCCTATTACTCAGGAGATTCTAAGAGTTTTATAGGAGCTCTGTCCCAAGAATTAGGGATGAAGACCAAATATATTTTTTATCATGTCACCCCCCACCTCAACCAAGTGATTCTGATACAGGTGGCGAAACATGGAGACCAACTCTGTAAGAAAACAGTGCTCATGCTTGAAAACTCCGTGTCAGCACCATTTGGGTGAGCAGAGGATTTTGTTTTTGATGCTGTCTTCCCCTGTCTTTCTCTCCCCTAGTAAAGCCCATCAAAATACAGTTTAGCTCACCTCTTAGTGCCAGCAGAGCTCCTCCTTCCCAGTGTTCCATATCATAGTACTGATTTGTAGAATTCCCTTTGGCCCTGTACATATGTTTGCAATGCTCCTTAATGTTTGTGTATGCCTGACTGTCTTATCTCCCTAGCTGCCTATGGACCCTGCCTTACATTTCTTTAATGAACCCTCATGCAAGATTTAATATCCTTAGGCATGGTGCTGTTCTCAGAGGAAGTGCTCAATAAATGCTTAATGGGAATAAGTGAAGATAGGAATGCTGACCTGATCTAGGAGGAAGGTGTGAGTAACTTGTGCACAATTTGGATGTCATAAATTTTTGCCAACCTCCGGAGTCAATCCAACATTAAGATTAAGTTCTTCACCTAAATCAGATAGTTTGTAATGAGTATCTCAGCAGAACTTCTGCTTGGGAAGAACCATAATGAACCACCAGACAATCCACTTAGGGGACATATTAGTAGGTGTGATGAGCTGGGAAATGATCACTAGAATTGAAATCAGAGTGTGTAGGGGTACAGTTCGTCTCCACCCCTTGCTCTTTGGGAGGTCCTGGGATGAGTTGCTTGCCTGAGAGTTTCATTCACTTATTTATTATTTCAACCATCTAGCATTGAAAACCTGTTGTACCCTGTATATACTTTATGTGGCATCTCATTTCATCAGCACAGCACCTCTCTAGGTTGTCATCTTCCCAAAGTATAATTTTATTTTATTTCATTTTTTAAATATTTTATTTATTATTTTTAGAGAGAGGGGAAGGGAGGGAGGCAAAGGAGAGAAACATCAATGTATGGTTGCCTTTTACCTGCCTCCAGCTACAGACCTGGCTGGAGACCTGGCTTGCAATCTGGTTGTGCCCTGACTGGGAATCAAACCAGCGACCTTTGAGTTTGCAGGCTGGTGCCTTATCCACTGTGCCACCAGCCAGGGCACCAAAGTATAATTTTATAGTTGAAGAATAATTACATTTCTGTGTCGTCCTTGGCAGTTGAACCCTTCAGGCTTCCAATTCAGGGTTCCTGACCTCTGGACCCTGGGGCATAGTTATTATTTATCCTGCGTGGCCTCTGATACCTATGAACCTCTAAAAAGAAATTAAGCTTCAAAGACATTTTAGAGTTGGAAGGAATGTGGAAGATGGTCTCGTTCACCTGCATTCAAAGGAAGGCTCAGAGCCAAAGTCCCAAATCAGGGAAGGGGAGGAGATTCAGCCAGAAAACCTTTCAACTGCCGGATCTCTCTCCCTTTGGCTTCTCCCTGCTGCCTTTGCCTCGAGGCTGTGGGCAGATAGTGGAGTTCTCTGGGAGTGCTGTCAGGTCCAGGGTGTCTGCAGAGGCAGGCAGCTCTAAAATTTCCACCCAGACACGGAGGTCTAAGGTGGTGTTACACATGGTCCCTGCTGGAGTCTTCACCAGAGCCTGGCATTCTGAATGATTCCTAACTGATTTCTCCATTTCTCCATCAGACTAACCACTGTAAACCAACCAAACCTTTGTGTCCTGGGAGCCAGCGAGGGGAATGGAAAGTGTCAATGCATTTGTTAGAATAAAACCCTTGACTATTCATGAACTGGATGTAAGTTATGAACAAAGAACGAAGGGTTTCTCTCCAACCCTTACCACTGGGAAGGTTAGAAGACCGGAGCTGAACAGAGGGCAGCGTCAAACTACCGCATGGCTAACCAAAATAAAGACACAGTGTTTAACTCTCACTTCTAAATGTATGAGCATTTGTTATGTTAAAAAAACAAACCCTGTGGGAAGTGTAGTTACAGGGGCTAGTTTGGACAGACTGTATGACTTCTCCCACCCCCAGAACAAAACCAGCCAACAACAACAAGAATCCTACAGCTGGAATGCATTCTGGATTTCTAATCTGAATAGTTACCCATGATTGTATGGTATTTTTTTCACAGCATTCCCATACTCATAAGCGTGCATTTAAAATCAAGACCCCAAACCCCTTAAATAAAACCTATGTCATGAGTCACACCCTTTATCCAGTTCCAGTTTAGTGGCTGGAAGGAAAAACTCTTTAACTACAATCTGAATTCACAAGTGAAGTTCTCAGCTCAGGTTGACTCACCCAAGTTTGGTTTTAAGAACAAGAAGAAATGTGCTTTTGTGTGTGGGCTCGTGCATGAGAGACCCCTGACAGCGCTGATGTTCTTTCCCCTTGGCTTTGGAAGTAATCAAGAGATGTTTCTGTTCTGTTGTTGTTAGCAGTGGATTTGCCCACCAGATTAGGTTTGGCATGAACTGACATTAAAAACCATTTTGCTTTCCCAGAGTCACAAGCAGGAGATGGGGAGGGGTGGGACAACCCAAGGAAAGGCCACTGCCCAGCAAGGATGTTGACATTATTTGCGGGATTAGCCTGAAGCACATTTTGAAAAGCAGCTTCTTGCACTGAACTGAATTTTGCCTCAGGCCTGTCCTGTAGCTGAGAAATCAGAGACTCTATCTCCACCAGGTACTCGGGAGACACAAACTGGACTTTTACTTGAGGGCCTTCCCTCAACTATCTGTGCCTGGACAAACACAGAACTGCATTTCTTGGCTCCCTGCCCCCCTGGAGTGGGGAAGCATCCTGCTGCATTGGCAAGACATCAACCGGAGCCCACAGGAGAATGAGCCGAAAGAATGGCCTCTTATCCACGGCGGGAGGGAAATCACCCCCAGGATTTGAGGTTTGCTGCAAACCACGGAGAAAATGCCTTCTTGGTAGGTAACAGAGTCTTCCTTGCCCTTCTTGTCACATCACCTCCGCAGACCAAAAGGCACTCTAGAGCCAAACCAAAGCCTTCTCTATGAGCCAAGAGGAAGGTAGGCAAGCGGGTCCTTCTTTGGGGCCAACATGGTGGGCTTTTTGAAGAATCCTGACTGTGTTCCATTGTGACCTTTAGAGGTTCCTCCGCCAGTACATGGGCACAGCGGGATGTTCACTGAAGTGAGGAGTGGCCAGACTACTGAAGTCTTCATAGTCAGGCAGGAAAGGTAATGGGAAGCCGCTGGGGAAGGGTTCAGAACACAGGTGGGTCCTGCCTCAATACACAAGTTCAATTCAAGACAATAGCAGTAGTGACAGCATTCTAACTGCTCCTTAGGTGGCCCCTGCTCTCTCTTCAGACACTTGTGCCTTACCTGCCACTGAGACTGGCACTGTTGGGGGTAAGGAGAGCAGATGTGGTCACTGGAGCATCATGCATATTTCATGCCTTAAATTGTCATTAGCCCCATGTTTTCTGCCCACACCAGCTATCAGGCAGCCACAAGGCTGCTCACTGTGTTAAGTGGCTGTTGGCTTGGCTCTGACTCTTGGCAGCCCTATGAATGAGTGATGCCCACCATGTCCTGTCTCAACAGCCCTGCTTAGCTCCTATCAACTCTTACCTTTTGCTTCTTTTATAGAGTTAGTCCATCTCATAGTTGGCCTTCCTCTTTTCTTGCTGCCTGCTAGTGTTCCCCGCATTACTGTCTTTTCCAAAGAACCTCGCCTTCTCATGATGCACCCGAAGGCAGGGAAGCTTCAGTTTTGCTAGTTCTGCCTCTAGCAATGTTTCAGGAGGAATTTGCTTGAGAACCCATTTGTTTGTCTTTCTGTCTGTCCAGGGTATCTGTAGAACTCTCCTCCAACACCTCATTTCAGATGAATTGACTTTTTTCTTATCAGCTTTCTTCACTGTTTGACTTTTGCATCCATACTTAGTAATTGGGAATACAGGCTTGTGGATAAATCTTAGCCTTGCTCCCTAATGACATATCCTTGACCTTTCCCAATGCCTTCATTGTTGCCCTTTCTAGCCCTCTGCTTTCTCTTGATTTCTTGCCTTGATCACTACTCCATGGCAAAATAGAATTGATAACCAATACAATGAGTGCTACCTGAACAAGTATTATGTGCCAGGCCCTGAATTTGGTGTGAGGGTACATTGAAAATTCCAAACAAGCTTGGGAAGTCAGCACTTTTATTAACCTAACCTTACAGATTAGGGAAACAAGGCTCAAGGAATTAAAGTGACTTGCCCAAGGTCACATAACCAGTGAATGGCCAGGCTGAGACTTAAATCCAACCCAACTGACTTCAGACCTCATGTTTGGAACCATTGCTATGAAAATGAGTTTCCTGCTCATTGCGCCGTTCACAGAATGTAGAGTGATATCCCCAGTGTGTCTGCGCTGGGCATTCCTGATATGAGGCCACACTGCAGAGATGGTTCCACATTGTCCAGGGTGAGCCCATTTGCAGAGAGAGCCTTTCCATGTTCTGTGCAGTAGAAAAGCTGATCTACAGTAGCATTTCAGAGCTGCTGGATAGTAGATCCTTGAAGGCAGGGTCCAGGCACAATATTGATGCTTGATCAATATTGGCCAAATGACAGAGTTGCTTTTTCATCACAGGAGACCCCACCAGTCCCCCAGACTCCATCTCTGGAAAAGGGTCTTATTGGCTGGCCCTCAGGGGAGTCGGCGGATGCGCTCTGGCGTCTTCACTGGTAGGGCGAGGAGGTTGGAGGTGGCAGTGCAGAGCCAGGGTGACGCAGAAGGACGAGCTCCCAACTGTCAAAGCCTCTTTCCCACCCAACAGGCGGCTTCACCTGCGCGGCAGGCTGGTAAAGAACCAGAGCAAAGATGATAAAGGTCCTGACAAGCCAGGATTATCTCTTCTTCTACTCTAAAGCCAAGAGGATAAGAACTATCAGCTCCTGAATCCCAGAGAAGCAGCCAAATTGAATACTGGATAAGCTAAGAAGGAGAACTCACTGAGCATAAAAACAGGTGGTAGCCCTGGCTGGTGGCACAGTGTGTAAGGTGCTGGCCTGCAAACCCAAAGGTCGCTGGTTGGAATCCCAGCCAGGGCACATAACCAGGTTGCAAGCCAGGTCTCCAGACAGGTCTGTAGCTGGAGGCAGGTAAAAGGCAACCATACATTGATGCTTCTCTCCCTTCCCCTCTCTCTAAAAATAATAAATAAAATCTTAAAAAAAAAAAAAAAAATAACAGGTGGGAAATAAAAAGAGGGTTTTCATGTGCGTTCTGAAGTCTCAGCTTTGTTGATTGCAGGTGATTTGTGTAAGCAAGAAACCAGTTTATTTTAAAACTAGAAAATGTGTCCCCAGTACCAGGACACGCCCTTCATATCAGACAGTATTGTAACAGAAGGACACCCCAAGCTCACAAGAGAATCCAGTTTTAAAATTAAAATGTTTCGTAACTGAAACCCTAACAGAGGGAATTGTTTGAGGAAACAAGAAAATGCAAAGAAGCATTTGCTGTAACTTTTGGCAAAAAATACATTATGAATGCAAAATACTTCCCATGTGGTTTAGTGACACGATACCTTAGGTATTTAGTGAAAGCAGCCTGTTAGAACAAAGTGAATTCCCCCGATTAAGACACTTCGCTGGGAACCAAGACATTTCTCACAAGGGCAGGAATCATCTGAAGAGGGATTGAATACAACCCTGACCCCTATGGAAAGATTCCAGGATGTGGAAAGTCCAGCTTGGCTCCTTCCACAAGTTTCGGGGGGTGAAGGGCCTGAAGTTTCAGGTAACGCAGGTGTGAATGCTTTCTTTGCCTGCAGTGTGGTTGGGGTGGTGGGGCGCTCTTTTTCATAACCAGGTGGCTCTGAGTGTCTGGTTCTTTGTTTTGTGGCTATTTGCATAGTGCATGACAATATGTTACGTTTTCCCCTGCATTGGTTTCCTCCATGCTGACTCATCATGAAGACTTTGCTTTGGTTGCTTCTAACCCCATCAAGTATTTTTGGAACAATATGGGACAGGCACTACATTGCTGGGGAAAATGACTACTCTGATTTTCACCACCACCATCTCTCTTTGCTGGATGATTGCAATAGCTTCCCCTTGCCTGCTATGGGCTATTCTTCTGCAGAAGAAAGGTCATATCCCTTCTATGCTTGTGACCAGGCAGGAGCTCCCCATTCACTTAAAGGCCTGCAAAGCTCCCTAGTAATGCGCCCCCTCCAATCTTTCATGCTCTGGCCTGTCTCCTACTGCACCATAGGCTCTCAGCTCCTGCCACTCCAGCCACACTGGCCCCCTTGCTGGGTCCTGAGCACAACAGGCCCGCTCCTCCTTCCCCTATATCCAGCCCATTCTTACGTCTTTGCTCAAATGTTCTCTCTGATGATCCTGTTTAATACTATAAATGACTCCACTCCTTCCCTGCCCCTTTCATGATCTGTTACCTTTCTCAACTTTCTTTTTTCCCCCCGTAGACTTTTATTTCCCTCTAACACACTATATAATTTACTTATGTATTATGGTTACTGTCTGCCTTTCCCCTGGTAATCCTAACTCTATGAGGGCAGCAATCTTTATTTTATTCACAAAGTATCCCAACCCCCTGGAACAACGCCTGACACATAGAAAGTACTCTGAGGAATGTTTGTTGAATGAAAATTGATTAAGTCAACAAGTGAAACAAACACCCAAGTAACTCACCTCCCATACCCAAGTAACTCACCTCCCATCACACACACACACATACACACACACACACACATGCACACACACGCGCACACGCACCATTTATTCTCACCAGCCACAATGTTGATTTCATTTCTTTTTTTTTACTATATCCATTTTTTTTTAAATTTTATTGTTGTTGTATTACATCCATCCCCTTTTTGCTCCCCTCTGTCCTCCTCCCCACCCACTCATTCCCCCCAAAGTCAATCCCACCTGTTGTCCACGTCCATGTGACTGCATTTCTAAGAACCAGAATCATTGCTGGCTCTACATTTTACAATCAGTGATCTCACAATTCCATCATCAGGATATTCACTGAGGGTGGTGCTAAACTGTGGTTATAGTAAAGAAGGGAATAATACAAACACATTTCCCTTAGTGGTATTAAATCAAAGATGAACATGCAAAAGAAATGCAGATAACCAAGGGGAAAAAAAGGCTTAATGTATAATTGTATCTTCCACACACCAGAGGTAATTATCTAGCACACAGTTTTTAAGCCTTAGCTTTGACTATAGTATTTCAGGAATATTCCTTCCCACCACTAAATCCCATCCCAACCAGATGAATGACGATTGCCCAGATTAAGGACACATGCAAGGGACCCTGTGGCTTCCATCTCTGCTGTAGTGATGTGCCAACATTGCCTTCACCGCATCATATACCAGGAAGTGGTATAATCTGGTGGCCAAGAGTGTGTGTAGGGGACTTGGGGCATACAGCCTGGATTCACATCTTGCCCCTATCACTTACAAATTAGGTGACTCGGGCACCTTATTTATAGCCTCAGGTACTGAGCTTCTCAAGGTTTCCTCAGCTGGGAAATCATCCTCCTTGAATGAGGTCATCTCTGTAGAGTTCTCAGGACAGTGCCTGCCTATGGTATTCCCCAATTAGTGTTAAAGGTCATTGCTTTGTTGGTCAGGAATCTGCTCTATAATCTTGAACATCTTTGCCTGACTTTCAGGTTCCCCATCAGTGTGTCCTCCCTCCCAAACTTAATTCTCAGTATCAGCTCTTCATGGTGCCAGACCCATCTCTTCCCTTGGCCTGGACTCTCCTTGGTTTATTCATGCTCACATTTTCCTCTTTGTTCTTTCTTCCTGTACCAACTCAGCCCTACTGGTTTCTTCTCCATTCTGCTTGTCAGTCCTTCCACATTGAACCCAAATCCCTGTTCAGACTCTGTTTTCCCCTGCCCAGCTCCTCCAACTCCCTCCCATCTCTCCCCTGGGAACCTGTGGAGCTTATCACATGGGGGCCATGGATTGGAAGCCAGCTGTACATTTTCTTGTCTTTTTCAAGGACCTTTTTAGAAAGAACATTGATCGTGTAATATCAACTTTTGCTGAGCCTTTATCTCCATTCTTGTTTTCCCAGGTGCAGCCTGGCTTTGGAAAATAGCTCAACTTAGCCCCAAGGTGGAAGAGAGGGTTTCATTCATTCATTTCTTCAACAAATATTTATGAAGAGCAAACAAAGTGCTTGGTATGAAACCAGACCTATGTCATTTCTTCCCCAAAGGAGCTCACGTCTACTGGAGATGACACTGAAGTACATATAGGTTATTTGTGACCTGGCTTGTGAGATGAACATGGCTTTGGAGCCAGCATCACCGGGATTTGAACACCAGCTTTGCCACTAACAGGGTGCATGACCCTGGGCAGGTTGCTTAGTCTCCTAGAGATTCAGTTCCCTCATCTATAAAATAGAGTGATAACCCCCACTTCTCAAAGTTAATGCTTCCTGTTTTGCCTTATTTTCTGTTGCTCTTGGGCTTCTACTCTACTGGGTAGTCCAGAGATGGGTGAATGGGGTGGGGGCCAGATCCTTGAACTTGTCAGTAATGGTATCTTAGTTTCTTCAGGCTTCAGGGTTCAGCTTGAAATAGCTTCTCTGGGTTAGGGGCTCAGTTTTTCATCCCTTTCCTTCACTGGAAGATAGTGTCTAGGTCTAGTGTAGTGGTTTTACTCTGCAGTAATTTTGTCTCTCACAGGACATTTGCAATGTTGGCAGACATTTTGGGTGGTCATAATTGGAGTTGGGGAACTTCTAGCATCTAATGGGTGGAGGCCCAGGATGCTGCTCAATATCCTACAATGCATAGCCCAGCCTTCCTCCATGAAGAGTTAGCTATCTGTCCGAAGTGTCAACAGTGCTGAGGTTGGGGAACCCTGGCCTAGTCCAAACTGGAAAGGATCTGATGATATGGGGTAGGGTCAGAGTTGCTTCTCTTAGGTCATTTGGCCCAGTCTGCTGCCACCCCACCTCTACCCCAAGATCTCCACCTTGACTCTCACTGGCTCAGCAGACCACTCTGAATTTCAACTTGGACCTCTAATTGACCTCTCTGGTAGGGGTGCCTCATTCCTTAGTACCTTGGCTAGTTGGCAGGCCTGGGAGATGCAGGCAAACTGATTTGAAACTTTTCTCTGCCTGGCTTTGCTAGGCCACCATTTTTACTGCCATGCCTCCATGCCTGCCTTATGGACACTCAGTAATGGGAGCTGCTTCCTATGCCATGAAGAATGGCATGATAAAGCCTTCCAGCTTACCCCAAATCTATCTAAAGCCTGGATCTGCCCCATGCCAGGATTTCTGTCCAGGATTAGGGAGGGAGCAGGACCCATAGGTCTGACTGTTTGCTTCCCCAACTTCTGCTCCATCAATTTTCTTTCAGAGCTGGAAGGCTTTCTTTGATTTCCCCATCTTGTCTGACACATCCATCCCCTGGGCTGTATTCTTGTCCTTCCTCGATGGCATTTTCTTTCCCTCTTCCCTGGAGGTAGATACAGAATGTCTGTAGGAAATGCAACTATGAGAATGGAATCAAAAAAACACACTATAAACATTTTCAAAACCTTATTCTTGGTTTTGAACCAAGAATACATAATACATGTGACATATATTCTTCTAAACCTCCTAGCACGGTCTTAGGCCATCCTGTGCCCTCACAATGGGGACAGAGCAAAGGAAATGATAGGAAGGAAGCTTCTCAACATATGCCTGGGAATGAATTGTTGCTAGATTTATCCTGGAAACTCATTCTTTACTTACCTGAGTTAGGGAGGGTGCTCTTTGATGAGGTCACCTGGCTTGTTTCTAGACTTTGAGCAGCAGTAGGGCAGGTCAACACCTGCGCAGTTGTTTACCTGGTTTATCTGGTTTTCTATGGGAAAAACTGCAGCTTTTCACTCTTGAAAGA
Organism: Noctilio leporinus; assembly: GCA_004026585.1. Lineage (NCBI taxonomy): Eukaryota > Metazoa > Chordata > Mammalia > Chiroptera > Noctilionidae > Noctilio > Noctilio leporinus. The sequence continues at coordinate 100,166 of PVIW01001265.1, read as the reverse complement.
GTTTTAACAGCAGTCATCTTATGACAAGGATTGAGACTTTGGCCATGTGTTTTATTTAACAATCATGCTCTAGTTGGCTTATGCCAATCTATGGGAAATGTGCCCCAAGGAATCAATTGCAATAATCTTACTGTGGACTCCTGAAATCTTAAATATAATAAGAAAAAATACACACACAATATATATACATACCTTAAGAACACACCCATTGCATTATAATTTCTTATTTCAGCAATTATAATTTTACAAATTTAATTATTAACATAAAGTGGCAAAATGCAATTAATTGGTTGTGAAGGGTAAAAGAAAAATAATGTTTTTCTTCTCTAAATAATTTTTTTAAACTTCAGGATTTTACATCCTTTTAATGTTTTTGTAATTAAAACTCTGGCTTATATCATTTTATCTTTATGGAGGTGAGCACAGCAGTGTTCACTTTATTATAAATTATGATTTTATGAATGTCAGAACTGCAAACTTGCAAACTTGTGTTCATGTTTATATGTCAACATACTTAAGTGCCATCTGATGTTCTGTGATCAATAAGGCACATTTTATATACATTATCCTGAAGTGTTCTTGGCTGGAGATGATGGTTGGCTATATCCAAATTATGGCTGGATATGAATGATGATAATCAACAAAAGAGTGCTATCAATATGGCTATTGTGGCAAGTTTTATTTCAGCAGGGGAAGTAACATAGCTATTGATCTGAATTAGGTAAGTCCAACCATGATTTCAAATAGACTGGTGAGGCCAATCAGGAGTCTACTGGTGCTAAAATTAACTTTTGTGTTTCTAGGGACATACAATCTTGCATTATTTTGCATAAAGTTTGCTCCGGAAGTAAATTTAGGCGCAATAAAGTGTCTGAAATATCTCATTTGCATTTGTAGTTAGCAAATAAAATGTACCAGGCTTTTTTTCCTGATGCCTGGAGACTAACACAATTATTAAATTGCTAGTTGCTGATTCATCTTAGGCCAATGGTTCCCAGCCCTGACAGATATTAGAATCTTCTGGAGAACTTGTAACACAAACAAGCAAACAAACACAACAAAAATCCACCAGACCAATTGACTCAGTCTCTCTGGGGATGGGTCCTAGGTACCAATATTTTAAAAAGTATACTAGATATTTTTAATGGGCATCTGGGAATTAGAACTTCTGCCCTAGGGGAACTATACCTGACAACTAGTATGTTATTTATTTTATTTTATTGTTGTTCAATTACAGTTGTCCCAGTTTGCCCCCATTGCTCTCTAACTATGCCCCAGAGTCAATCCCCACCTTTTTATTCATGTCCATGAGTCCTTTATATTTGTTCTTTGACTAGACCCTTCCCCCTCTTTTCTTCCTTACCCTTCTCCCTCCTCCCCTCTGGTCCCTGTCAATCTGTTCCTTGTTTCCATGTCTTTAGTTCTATTTTGCTTATTTGTTTGTTTTGTTCATTAAGTTCCTCTTATAGGTGAGATCATATGGTATTTGTCTTTCTTCATTCTTACCAATACTTGTTATTTTCTGTGCGTATGTATTTTAATATAATAGCCATTTTAATGAATCTGAAGTAATTTTGATTTACAGTTCCCTAATGGCTAGTGATTTTGAATACCTTTTCATGTGTTTATTAGCTATAAAATATTTTATATAGTACTTAGTGTTACAATTTTGAGATTATTCTATTGGATTATGAAAGTACTGACTACTATGTTCAAGAAATCTTACAGATTTCCTTCAGCTGTTTTACAAGAAAAGTAGCCAGCTTTTCTTCTGGAGCAGAAGTGAGCTATAAATATGACCCAGGAGTTCAATCATGCAGTCTGAAAATACTGCAGCATTTGCCTCAGTTTCCTCCTCTATAAAGTGGAGGAAATAATCCCCCCTTTAGAGTTGTTTTGAGAATCAAATGAGATAATACACATGAAATACTTAGTGAATATGCATGAAGCATCCTCTGTTATTTGTCCTCACTGCACAGAGTTGGGGAATCCTTACACCATGGTTCAGAGAAGAGAAGGGATCCAGGCTGGGTGATGCAGAATGTCCAGGAGGACAAGAGGCTGAGGAAAGAGAAGAGGGAGTATTTTGAGGACTTAAGGCCAGTGATGAGCTGTGCGCAGTGCACTTGGAGAATTTGTTCATAGGAGTGGAGTGCAGTGGGCTAGGAGGGTGGATTGGGACCAGATGGCAGGGCTGTGGAAGGTGAGTCCGAGAAGTGTGGGCTTTTGAAGGCAGTGGGGAGCCATGGAAGGCTCTCTGTCGGGAGAGACACGGTCAAAGCCAGCCTGTGTTTATTGTTCTCCCATGCAGGCATGGCCCTCAGACCATAAATACAGCACCCTCACCTGAGGCTTTGATCTTGGCCATTGCTACTGTTTACCTTTTGGGGAGTTCCTTGAATATTTACAAAGTGCAGTGTAATCAGTTTCATTTGTTAACAGATAAGATTAATTAGATTTTTGAGGGGAGGGCTGGACTTGGCCTTGAAAAACCAGGCACTAAAGGAGGTGGTGCCCGAGGCTCAGGGGGTGGGTCTCTCTGACTATCTATGGGGTGTGACCTCCTCAGAAGCATTTTTACCAGAGCAAGAGTGTCGTGGAAGGGACACACCAAAGATCTCAGTCTCATCCAGGGTGGGCAGGGCACTGTGTTCATAGTTAGTTCTTAGGGCTGTGAAGGAGGAATGTGCTCAGGGAAGGCATCTGCCCCCTGGTTTCAGCAGAATTGCCAAAGCGTGACTATGTTTATTACCTGTTGTCAGGCTCTTTCTGTCTTTAATGAAAAAATGTAAAAATTACTAATAAATTCATATTACTTTAAGTATAACATGTCAAACTCATGGGAGAGAAACTACATAAGCATGGAAAATACTTCTAAATCTATTGAGTGAACTAGTTAATCATTTAAGGTACAATGTTCTGTCTTGAGGAATGGCAATTAGTGGCTTTTCATTTGGTTTTTAAATATGTTTAAATTTTATATATTGTACTTTTCTTACCAAGAAACCTAGTCAGACTATATTTATTTTCTTTTTGTTTTTAAAGATTTTATTTATTATTTCCAGAGAGAGGAGAAGGGAGAGAGGGAGAAAGGGAGAGAAACATCAATGTATGGTTGCCTCTCACCTGCCTCCAGCTACAGAGCTGGCTGGAGACCTGGCTTGCAACCTGGTTATGTGCCCTGGCTAGGAATCGAACCAGCAACCTTTGGGTTCACAGGCCGGGGCCTATCCACTGAGCCACCAGCCAGGACAGCCTATATTTCTATATGATCAGATTCTATAATTAAGGGGTTAGAAATGGTCATATTAACCAAATAAATGATTGTCATCGAAGTGCCAATCGAATGCGAAGGAACAAACTTGCTAACTTCTCTTCATTGCAGTTAGAGAACTCTGAAGGCTTCTGTTTTATAGGACATCCTGCAAACAGTTTCACACATGGCAAGGATGAACACTGGAGTGATGAATTCAAGGACCATTTCTGCAAAAGACACTCTTTGGGTATGGAACTTAACACTCTGGTAGATATCGCTCAGGGTTCAGTTAGAAAAAGAGAAACCACATTAATCATGGATTTAACTGAAGGAATTAAATGCTAATTTTAAAAAGGTAAAAAGGCTGATGTTGCAAAAGAGGTCACTAATGATCCAGATCAGGAACACTACAGGCGGCTGCTTCCCATGGTCACAGCTGGTCATAGCTGTCCTGTGGCACCCAGGCTGTTAACTTGAAAGAGAATATTTCAGTTGCTGGGAAACTTTCCAACGGCTAAAGCCTGAACTTCCAAATTCTGCACAAGGCCATACATGTCTTTGTCAGAATGTATTTCTGGTCAAGAACCACACAAGAGATGGGGTCTAGGACATGTAGATACCTGGCTTCCAGGCCTGGGATATAGAGAAGACGAGGAAAGAGGTGAGGATGAATGCTGATTGCCAAAAGAAGTAGGAAATACTATTTTCATTTTGCAGATGAGGAAACGGAGGCATGGGAGTCAGTGACTTGTTCAAGGTCAAACAGTACAAGATTCAAAACGAGGTCTGTCTGATTTCAGAACTAGAGCTTTTTAGCAATTAAAATGGGAAGTGTCTGTCAGGTGGCAGATAGCTCCAAAACTTAATGTGCTTCCTTGGCTTCAGTCCTCATCAGCTCACATTCTTTTAGGCTATATAATTTGAAACAGGCTGCTACAAAAAGATTATTTTCACAACTTATTTGGTCGCGTTTCCAAATTTGCTAACCTTTTCAACTCTTTCCAAAATAATGTGATCTGGGTAGCTTTAGCATTTATGGTAAGCTCCCTTGATATAACGTCTTCGTTTGGTGACATTTTAGGGAGCGGGGTGAAGGATTGTTTGTGTCATAACTCCCAAGTCCAGGCTTAAAGCCAAATTATACCACAGACATATCTATGAAATCTCTAAAACATGTTCAGTTTTCCTTATTCTTTTAATTCCTTATCTACCTTGGCTTTAGAGGAAATTGCAAAGGAACTAAACTGACATTTACTGATTATGATCCTCAAGCCCAAAACCCTATAGTCAGTATAACTCATTTACTAATTTATTAACAAACTAATTACCATGCAGTTTGGGGGAAGCTAGTGGATGTTCATTTACTCATTCAACAACTATTTGTTGTGCAACGTACTAGTTATTCTCTATTTGTTCACCCCACTTCCTCCATTCCCCCCACCCCATTCACACGGATCTGTTCTCCTTTTTTCTCTGCCCTGCTCTGTCCCGCACAAGGATTTCTGCATCATCTGGTCCTTTGCTCAATGGCTTCCATTAGTTTGACCAATAGGAGGAACCAGCAGGCAGCTTAAGGGTAAGAGAAGTGAGCTATGGTGATGTTTTCTCACTGCCCTCTTCTGTGCTCCTCAGTTTTGAGCTGGTTGTGTTTCTCCATGATTGTAGGTTTTGCTGGGTGGCCCAATCTCAGTGGGTTCCCGTGATACTGTTTTACCCCCTGTGCCTTCAGCAATAGGGCTGATAAAGCGTCCCACTTTGACTAGTCCCTGGGTGCCTTACCATTACTTATTTATTCCCATAATCCTGTGCTCACTTCTGTAAGGAGTCTCTTCATTCAGTTTTCTTCATTTCTACCCTGTACAGCATCAAGTGCTGACTCTCCTCAGAGATCAACAGGATCACATATTAATCAAACAAAGCTGAGTTTACTATTCACTATAATAAAGGAAGTCATCACTTTGCCGAGGCCTTAGTAGTGTTTCAAAGAGGAATATTCATAGAGTTTTGTGGTCTGATTTAAATAGTTTAAGGTGGGTCTTTAGTAATCAGATTAGAGTTGGGCAAAGTCTATGATGAAATTGTTGAAGACTGGTGGATACAACAAAGAGGAGAGAGTTTTAAAATGAGATTTGTAAATAGTCATTTGATAGGCAGGCAAGTGGATTTGCCCAGTTGAGTGAGCTACAGCTTTGAGAAGTAGACCATTTGCCCAAATGAAAAGCCTGTTGTCCTGAGAAGATGGCTGATTGAACAACTATTGTTGAGATAAATGAGTATTGGAGGATCTTCTTGGTTCAAGGCCTTCTCTTTCTGGCCCAGAATTTCCCCCCAAAACAGTAATGTTGATACAGAGACCATGGGTGTCAGGCGTCTGATAGGCAATGTGGTGCTCACTTGTGGTCATGCTTCAGCTTGAGCTGGGGGGACAGACCATTACTTTCTGGGGACACCACCAACCCAGACCACCACTGCTGCTTGAATCCAGATTGTGCACCAGACTTCTGGGGGGTGGTCCTTTCAACCTGTCAGGTGACAGGTTTTCTAGTTCTTACTACTGGGGGACATTTGTTAATTCATTTGATGAGATAATGGCTGCATAGCAGCAGTGAAGATGCCAGAGATCATGCATGTAAACACTGCAACACAGAGGAACACTAAGGGAAAAAGGGTCAGAATATGCCCAGAGCTAAGAGTACCCCAATTAAGCCAAGAGAACAAACTCATCCCATATCCAGATCACCTAATTTTACTTTTTTGCGGGGAGTGGAGGGGAGATTCCTTTCTGGCTCTCTTTTAGTAACAGCAAAGATCCGAGATGGCTCTGTGGTGTTATAAGGACAGCATTCTTCCTGTTCCCTTAAAAGGCCCAAATAATATCTAAAGTGGCTCTACTTACCAGGTGATGGGAGACAACCAGGTTGCAATGACACGTTTTACTAGCTAAAGTGGGAAACAGGAGGGGCTACAGTTCAGCCTGGAAATAAAAGCTGGATTTGATTAAGAAGCTGTTCTCATCATGGGTGGTTTGAAGACTCCAAAGTTAGCTGGAAAAGGCTCTTTCTTTTTAATTCTAATATTTGCTCCTTTAGCCCTAGTACTTTTAATCTGCTATGTGGCTAGATAGTTTCTTTATCTACATTTTTTTGGGGTTGTATTCTGCCTTTTTATTTATTTAATATATTTTATTTATTTTGCTATTACAGTTGTCCCAATTTTCCCCCCTTTGCCCCCCTCCACTCAGTATCCCATTTCCTCTAGCAATGCCCCCTTTAGTTCATGTCCATGAGTCAGGAATGTAAGTTCTTTGGCTTCTCTATTTCCTTTATTCTTCTTAACATCCCTGTCTATTCTGTAACCACCAATGTGTACTTTTTTTTTTCTTTCACATCCAGACAATTCACCAATTACTGCCTTCTCTCGGCTTCTCAAATTCTTTATCTACATTTTTAAGGCATTTTATACTCAACTCTAATGTGTCCCTGTTAATAATAATGTGATAACATTTTATTGCAATTATTTGTTTACTGGTCTGTCCTATGGCTGGACTGTGAGGTTCTCATGGGCAAAACGGATGTCTTAGCCACCAGGTATCTGCAGCTCTTAGTCCAGAGCACGACATACACTGTCTCAGTAAAACAGTAAGTTACCAGTGCCTTGTCCTCCTCTTTTCCTGTAACCTGGGTGGTCCCTGGGCCTTGCGGGCAGGCTGATTTCTTGCCTGAAAACCTGGAAGAAGGCATTTGGAATTTTTTGGATTCCCCATGTAAAACCATAAGGCATCAGGGAGAAACAGTTAGGTTTTTCTCCTCCTCCTCCTCCTCATTTTCTTCCTCTTCCTCCTTCTTCTTCTTCCTCCTCTCCTTTTTCTCCTCCTCCCTCTCCTCCTTTTTTTTGAAATGATGATTGTTTTTGTTGGTGGTGAGGGTTCATTGCCCAGAACCCTGAAAGTCATTTCATTAGGCTAATTTCCTCTCCCCAACTGTCCCTTCTCTCAGTCAGTTCCACCCCCACATTCTATCCCATCAGCTTTGCTGGAAAAACCACCACAACACTGCACCTCACCAATTTCTCCTCCCCCTTCTCATACCAGACAAGTCACCTTCTAATTACCAGAATTAGCCCTGCTGCAGTGAGGCTGAAGGACTGCAAATAACTCATTGATTTGACCCTTTCACAGCATTTTCCCTGTCTCTTTTAGGCTTTCCTCAGCTTAAATAATCCTCCTCTTCTATTCTTGTCAAACTGCTGCTCCTTTAGAGACAGACATGGGTAACCACACCTTCCCATGGAGATGGTCACAGTTAGGACAAATGACCTTCACGCCCTGCTTACCAAATATTTTGTCAATAGTCTGGAAATAGTAAATATAAGTGTATGTGTATGTGTGTACGTATATAGTCTGTCCAGAAAGTATCCAGCTATGTAATGAAAGAAGATACAAGATGCAAGAAACACTGTACATAGAACAATGATGCCTCAGTTCCCTCGAAATAGGCATCTTGGGACCTCACACAGTTCTCCTAATCGGCATCAGCTGCCCTATCATATTTTGCTGAATCTCATGGATGGTCTGAAATCTCTTACCTTTCAAAGGTGGTTTTAGTTTTGGAAAAAGCCAGAATTTGCAGGATGCCAAATTTGGGCTGTAGGGGGGCTGAGTCACCTGAGTGGTTTGATGTTTCACCAAAAAACTCTGCACAAGATGTGATGGGTTGTCAGGATGAAGTTGCCAATCACCAGTTGCCCGTAGCTGTGACCTCCTGAGTCATCTGAAGTTTCCGCTGAGGAATTTCAAGCTTAACAGAGACTTTTTTGCAGATTTGTTGCTCTACTCACTCAGTCATTTTGAATGTGACAGCCATACAGCACACATGCACACTCAACAGCATCTACTGCCCCCACTGATAACCCCCCCACCCCACTGATTAGTACAGTGAAGTCGTCATTGTTCATACATGCACATTCCAGTCTGCTCTCCTTGGCTACCAGGTTATACCAATGTTGCACAAACCATTCTTGTTATGTTAACAATGGTTGGACATTTGTTCTGGAGATACCGTGTGTGTGTGTGTGTGTGTGTGTGTGTGTGTGTGTGTGTGTATTTAACCAAAAGAGGGAAATATACTATCCTGTACTACACAATAAGGGGTATAGTAATTTGGGGAGCAAATTTCTTCTATCATAGAGAATTGTCAAGTAAAACACAAGATACCCCATTAGTTTGAGTATTAGATAAATATAAATATGTACATCTCATGAAATATTATAATATAGTAATATAACAAAAATTATTTATGGTTTATCTGAAATTAAAATTTAACTAGTCATCTTGTGGGTTTTTTTGTTTGTTTGTTTGTTTTTTGTTTTTTTTTTTTTTAATTCATGAATTTGTGTGTCATCCTTGTACAGGGGCCATGATAATCTTCTCTGTATTGTTCCAATTTCAGCATATGTGCTGCTGAAGTGAGCACTGCTTTTATTTCTATTTCCAAATCTTACAACTTCACTATCATAGCCAGGGTAGCAAAAAATATACTCATTCTCTGGAGTGATGTAGGTTCAAAACAAGTTTTCTGGAGCCACGCAGCCCCCTGTGATATTCTGACAGCTTGCATGCTTGCATTCAACAGACATACAAACTGCTGAGGTTTTGTGTTTCCAGTTGAATCAATAGGTTGTAGTTTTATGAAGGACTCCATGGCTAATGTGATCGTGAGGCTGAATGTTCAGATCTGTATGCATTTCTGTTGTGTTTCCAGAAGAGTGAAAGTTCACAAATCAGTTACAGAGCCTGCAGATGGGGGGAAATTGTTCCCAGTGTGGAAAGGCCATGGGGTGACCAAAGCTTTGCAGGACACACACTTCCTGCCTCCAGCGAGGAGCAGCTGCTGCACCAGTTTGAGATAGAAAGTTGGCTTATAGTTTGTTGGTGCTCAGCTCAACTGACATAAAAACACACAATTAGAGAAAGGGAGCCTGGCCAGGTGGCTCATTTAGTTGGACATTGTCTCACAAAAGGAAAGGTCGCTGGTTAGATTCCTGGTCAGGGCACATATGTGGGTTGCTGGTTCAATCCCTGGTTGGGGAACTGATTGAGGTTTCTCTCTGACATTGATACTTTCTCTCTCTCTCTCTCCTTCTTTTACCCTAAAATCAATGATTTTATATATCTATATAGATATAATATAGATATAGATTATCCTCAGGTGAGGATTAAAAGAAAGGAGAGACATCAGTTTGTCCAAGGCATTTCTATGCTCTATTAATTTAATTCTAATTATTTAAGGGAAAATTGGTATTCAAAAACTTTGACTTGGAAAGTAAGCATGAGAGTGGCTGGTACTACAGTAAAGACTATACCAGAAAGCTCCTTGTGGCATTGTTTGTGGCAGTGAAAAGAAAAGACAAGAGAAACAGGAGTGTCTACCTAAAGGGACATGGTTGAGTCATTATATATTTACACTGTGGAATATTTGGTACTTGTGATTGTTATCAGACCTAATGAGTTAGAACCATAAGTACTGAACTGGAGGGATTACTGCACTCTATAGATAAGTGAGAAAAAAGAATGAAAGTATAATGTGTATAGTAGAACTTGTTTTAATAAAGATAATGAAAACAAGAGCTGAAACAAACCCTTAGTAAGTATATGTATTTGCATCTATTTTTAGGAGGAGAGGTGGAAGGATTCATATCAAACAGTCAATATTCATCACCTGGGGTGAAACAGGAGTTGGTGGGAAGATTGCCAGCTTTTTATTTGAGCCTTTTCATATTCTTTGATTTATTACAAGTGTGTACAACTTATGAAATTAAAAAAATTAATACCAAATAAAATACAAAGTATATGAATTTACGGAAAGATTTCTTTAAATAGTAGGCTCCCTGCCAAATTCTGTCTTCCTCATTTCACTGGGCATGTTTAAAAGATGGTTCAATTCACAAAATTTGAGTTGATAAATAATTTTCCTGGGAATGTATTTTGGTGCTATGGTATACTTATGCCTTTTATCCAGGGGAGCTAACCAGAAGTAGGAGAAAATGCTAGCTCCCATGAGAAAACTGAGATGAGCTGATGGCAACAGGCTGAGCTTTACCAGAAATTCTAGTACGAAAGCTCCAGCTTGGTTACTGGCAAGGTTGTCAATCTCTGAATTCTTCCTGGCAACAAAGAAATAGTACATATTTGCATATATTTGTAAAGCGTAATTTTAAGGGATTTGTTCATTCTCTGCATGCGTTAGTCTTTCATTTAGCCAGCATCTGAAGGCCTGATTTTTGAGGTCCTTACTCTCAATACTGAGCAGTGTACTAATTGGCATTTTATAGGTTGACCCATCACTAAATCACTGGTCTAGAAAGTTCTATGTACTGAAATCCAAGAACAAAAAACTTGGATTTTTAAAATATGTTATATATTTACATTAAAATTGTATCTATATTTTCCTTTGTGTGCATCACAAACACTGCAGATTCTCTTTGGAATGAGGTAGATAAATAAAAAATATATAAAATGTATAACCATGTTATTGATGGGAAAGGGCAGGTTTGGAGATGGCTGATAGATAAAAAGGAGTGTTGTGATCTTTGGATCTCCCTCAGTTCCCAGTTGAACTGAACCTTTGAATTGGTTTCCATCTAACAGGTGACGGTAGGGAACACAAGGCTCTTTGCTTCTAACTTACCATAGATCACTCAAGTTTTCGGATACCAGCCTCATCCATGAAATTTCAAGGAGGTCATGTCAATATCCAAACCCAAAGTTATTGTGAAAAAAATGAGATAAAATGTATGCATTGTCCCAAGGTCCTTGAAAATGGCTGGATCAGTCAAAGGAACGAATGACCACTGTTATTAACTATTCCTGTTGGCTTCAAAACAAATGAGAAGGTTCACAGGTATATACATAGCAATATTCTATTTTGCAATAGTTAAAGATATTTTTCAGTTATGTGGGACTTGGGAAGACACATAAAGAGTGTGGGTTTTCTGCAGAGCAAGTGCTTACAGCTTCAAGGATGGACTTGATGTATTGCAGCCCTTTAAACAATGCAAAGTAGAGCACCTCCTGCTGTGGTTTCCTTTACCAAGTGGAAGGGCCTGACCCAACCTGTTCTGCATACAAAAATGTCTCCTGTCCCTGCAGGGGAGGGGGTTACTTTCTGTAGCTTCCTGGAGGCCAAGCTACTGGACTACTTCTCAGCACATTCATATATGACTTCTAGACATTTTGAAGCTATGGGGGAAAATTATTCTTTGGATGGGAACTTTTGGAGAAAATTGAAATACATGCAAATTTTAAAATGTGCTTTACACATCTGAAACCATTTTATGGACATAAGAGGATAATACTGAAATATGCATAACTTAGTTTCCTCATAAAGCTTGGTATTTTTTGAGATTGAAAGAATCGAGTATGGTCATGTGAGAAATGTGACTTTTGCTTTTATTCAGAGTCCAACAAAAAGTTTAATTTATTGAATTATTCTATTTTTGCCAAAAAAAAAAAAAAAAATCACCTCTGGACTCCTTTCCTTTGTGAGAAGAGAAAGAACAGCCCTCCTTTAGCAGAATGTCTGCAGGGTGGCTGCGTCAATCTGAAGCCAGCCCCACCTTCCTGTGGCTGTATCCACTTCCTAGCTCTACTGTTCAGGGTCCTATATTCTGATCTGTACCTTTTAGGGTGCAAGGGACAAGTGGTAAATCCATTAGCAAAACCACCTTACTATTAGCTAAATATTATATGCCCCACCCACAATGTCCAGAAGAAAGAACAAAAACAGTTCCGTACATTGTGCATGTCTGTTCCAATCCACAGGGGTCTACAAAGCATTGATTTGAGAGGGTCTCCTTTGCTGTGTGCAGTTCACACAAGCTCCTCGGTGTGTCTAGGGCAGGGCTTCCAAGTGTAATATAGGACACCCAATTACATTTTAATTTCAGATAAACAGTGAATGAGAGCAATAGTTGGGACATATACTAATTTAGTATTGCACACATTGAATGTTTATCTGAACTTGAAATATCACTGGGTACTTGTGTTTGGATTTGCAAAATCCAGCAACCCTAGTCTGGTGTTTTTATTCTGGACTCTTGAGGCCACGGACATTTTTCACTCCCTCAACAAACACTAATGGATCATTTACTCTGTGTCAAGCTCTGTTCTAGACTCCATGGAGATAGCCCCAAACAAGATAGGCAGGTCCCTATGTTGTCCTAGAACAATCGGTTTTATCGGGAAAACCGACTAATAAATAAGAAGGAGGAAAAGGAAAGGAAGGGAAGAGAAGGAAGAAAAGAATCAGCAAGATAAGTTCAAATGGCAACGAGTGGTATAAAGATAATGGAGAAGGGCAAGGGTGGCCCAGGTGGTCAGAGAAGGCCAGCTGGGAGTATTAACACTGAACTGAGGCTTGAAGGGTGAAGACAAATCAGCTGTGGTAGGTGCCTAAGGAGGAGAAATCCAGGTTGAGAGAGGCAATAACAAGTGGAAAGGCCTGGAGATGAGAGTATGACTGTGTGTACAAAGAACAGAAAGGCCGGTGTGGTTGGATGAGTGGGACAGGTGGCAAGGGGTGACATATGAGGTCAGCGGGGAACTCCTGGAGCCCGACCGCAGAGAGCACATGGGTGCTGGGAAAAGCCGCTGGGGTTTTGCTGTAGGTTTCAGAAGATCACTGTTCCAGGGAGAATGTATTTTAAGGAGGACAGAGTGAAAGCTTGGAGATCATTTAGCCGGCTGTGCCCGTATGGGGGATTGTGGTGCATGGGACAAGGTTGGAGGAAGAGGCTGATGGATTTGGAATACCTGGAAGGGCCAACAGGACCTGCTGTTGAGTGCAGTTTGGTGAATGGGAAATACAGAGGATCCAGGGTGATTCCTAGAAGCTTCTGGAAGGAAAAACTATTCATCTCTCTTAGGTTTTGTTCCTTCCATTCTCCCATATTCCCTGACCTTGTCCCTGCCATGCCCAGCCCAACCCTCCTGAGCCTGCTCTTCTGGTCTCAGTGCTTGAGTTCCAGACCTGTCTTTTGTTGCTGGTGCCGGGGGGTTGGGAAGCCCTGGATTCTAATGTGGGGCCAGGGGTGGGGGATGGAGACCATGGAAGGGGTCTCTACCACAGCTGACATTCCTCTTGGCTCATGTTTTGCGTATGATTCTAAATGTAATGGGCCTTTCTCCCCTTCACCTAGTCTAATTCGAACCTATCACTGTAGGCTCCAGGAAGGGGCAGAGGATGCAAGCTTGTCCCATTTTGTATTTTGCTAAAGGATAGCAACATTTCAAATAAAATTTTCATATAAGAGTAAGAAAAGAGCCTGTAGGTATCACACTCAATCCTTGAATCCTTAGCTTGTGATAGTTCTGTTTGGATTATGGTTCCATCCAAGATAATTTCTTCATCATTCAGAAGGTCAGAAAGATGGTAAAAATGGTAAATAAATATGCTCAGGGAAATAAGTTATATAGGAAGGAAGGAAGGAAGAGAGGGAGGGAGGAGAAATGAAAGGAGGGAGACTGGTAGGTAGAGGAGAGGGAGATAAAGAGACAGATGGGCAGACGACAGCGCAAACTTCCCCAGAATAATGTCTGAGCAAAAAATATAGCTTTATTTCCTTAATCTAATGGTAAGCAAACCCCACTAGCACAGACATAAAACAGAACTAGTCTGAGAATGAGTACTGATTCATATCTGGGAGAGAGGGAGGTGAGGGAGGCGGTGACTTAGCAGAAAAAAACAAATTGAAATAAGAACAAAAACAAAATACCCAAACTTGGGTTTGATCTTGACTGCAACAGCTGCTGTTAAGAGTCCCAGCGGGGCATGGCTGTCTGTGTCCCCCGTCATCTCTACCCTGTGCTTGGTCGGGGGTCCACCGCCAGCATTCAGCTCATATGGAAGGAGAGGAGGAAGGAGCCAAGAGCACCTCTCTGGGCCCCATGACCTCATGTTTAAGGGAAGGGGTTGGACTGAATGAGCTCAAAGGTCCCTTTCAGCTCCAGCTCTGCATTCCCACACCTTTGCTGTTTTCTGTCTTCTGCTTCAAGCTCACACATTTCCCTGCAGCCAACACTGTTTAAAAACTTTCCTTGCCTCTTACACTTCAAGCCTTGACCAGAGTTGTCAGCCGTGGCTCACTTCTGATGTTGGCTGCTCATTATATTCAGACCTTGAGGAGGACAGATAAATAAAGCTGTTGATTGGTGGATCAGAGTTACGTACACTAAAATCTTCATATTAGTGCATAATAAAGTACCAGAGAAACGAGTTGTATAATTTAAAATGTTTTTAATGTTTGGCCTCCAACGTGTAGCAGACTGTGATGGCTGCTTCAGGCCTCCTTCGTGAAGCCACCTACATAGAGCTGTTTTCAACTCGGTGACTACCACTGTCTGCATAGCCAGGGGACTGGCAGCTGGCCAGAGCAGTGATTTCCTCCCACCCTTTACAGATCTCTGTAACTGTACTTGTGTTACTACAGAAAGTGACTCAGGCCTCCATTGCCTGGGCCCAGCCTACTCATTATTTACATGTTGAGAAAAAGGGAGGTGTATTAATCAGAAAGAGTGTTATCCTACCAAGGCCATTTCAGCCACTGAGGATTTTTTTTTGTCACAGACACAAAAGATGATGGCTTAGAATTATCCAACTATTTCTTCAATGTCCCCCTTATGTTTCAGAGGAAACCTTGATTATACAGGAAGTAGAGAGATAATACATACAGAAATAACAGCCTTCTGACCCCGATGCCACTAGATGGACCAGTTAGAATGTTTTGGTCTACAAGTGACTGGAAACCTGCTTAAATTAGGCTTTGGCAGTATATTTACTGATATTAAAAAATGTAGTTTTAACATACAAATTCCAGAGATTCAGAGGCTCAATTGTTTCAAGGACACAGTTTTTTCTCTGTCTTTCTACACTGTTTTATTTCCTTAAGCCAGCCGTCCCAAAGTGCCCAAATTACTACCATTGTCTTGGGCAGCATCCATGGCAGAAAATAATGTCTCTCTGTCTTATGTTCCATCTTCACAGAGAGGAAAACCCTCCCAGAAGCCTCACCCCTGAGTCCTCATTTTCATGGGTTGGAGCAGCATCCCATGTATACACCTTCCTAAATCCTCCACAGGGTGATGGAACAAGACCACCATGACCGGCCACCATGACTGGTCACCATGATTGGCCACCATGACTGGCTTAGACCTCCACTGTCTAGTAAAAATGTATTGTGGCCCATGTATATAATTTAAAATTTTCTAGCAGCCACATTATAAAAAAGGAAACAGGTGATATTGGTTCTAATAATATATCTTATTGACCCAACATATCCAAAATATTATTTCAACATATAATCAACACAATAAGTTATTGTTGTTTTTTTACTTTAAAAAAATACTGAATCTTTGAAATATAATATTTATTTTACATTCACAGTACATTTCAATTTGGATTAGCTATACTTTGAGTTAGCAATAGCCATGATAGATAGTAGCTGCTGCAGTAGACAGTGCAGGTCTAGATATAATGAGAGGTATCACGTGGGTGCTCAGAAAGGGTCCTAAGGTCATGGTCCCTTGAAGGAGGATGGACAGATGGACAGGGGTTCCCCTACCAAAGAAGAAGGGAAATAGCCCCCAGTGTGGCAATGAACCTCAACTTCTCCTCAACCTGCACCTCTTCCCATATCCCCTTGTTTAGGAAAAGGCATCACCACCTACTTAGTCACCAAGAAAAATATGCAATCAGTCTGGACTCCTCTTTCTTCCTCATTCCACCAACACAACAGCTCAACAAGTTCTGTCAATTCTGCCTCCTAACTCTTTTTTTTTTTTAAGATTTTATTTATTATTTTTAGAGAGAGGGGAAGGGAGAGAGGGAGAGAGGGAGAGAGACATCAATGTATGGTTGCCTTTCATCTGCCTCCGGCTATAGAGCTGGCTGGAGACCTGGCTTGCAACCTGGTTATGTGCCCTGGCTGGAAATCGAACCAGCGATCTTTGGTTTCGCAGACCAGTGCCTTATCCACTGTGCCACCAGTCAGGGTCTAACTATCTCTTAAACATGACTTCTCTGCATTCCCTCTGCCATGACCATGATGGAGGATCTTCTGTCACAATCCCATCTGAATCTGACCATGCCAGCTGACTTCTGTAAGGTTCCTCAGTGTTTCACAAGCTTTGAGGACACAGTTCAGACCCTTTCACCTAGAACACATCAGCTCACTTGGCCTCATTCCCACAAGCACTCTTCATTCTGGCCAGGGGGAGCTGTAGGTACTTCTTGGAATGTCTACTCTTTTATGCCTTCAACATTTTTTACATATGATTCCCTCTATTTAGACCACTCTCCTCCTCCTCCTCCTCCTTCTCTTCTTTTTCCTCTCCTCCCTCTCTTCCTTCATCTCCCTCTTCCATATTCCTCTCCTTGGAAGCCTTCCTTATCATTCTCCCAGGTGGAATGAAGCACCATAAAGTCATGTGAATTCTACTCCAGCACACATCAAACTGAATTGTGCTTGCTGTACCCCACCTCTCTGCATTAGATGGTGAGTTCCCTGAGAGCAGGGGCTGTGCTTTGGTCTCTGTAACTCCACTGCATAGCACTTAATGCCCACCTGGAACATAGGAAATGCTTAGCACACCATCTAGCAAAGTAAAGGCTCCTTGTCTATTGAATTAAAGAATGGATGAGTGGATGGATGGATGACTTCCATTCTCCTTTCCAGTCTTTTTGCATCCATAAATGGAAAGCAATCCTTCCTGGCTTCCTGCTTGGGCAACTGTGTTAGTTTCCTAGAGCTGCCATCACAAACTACCAAAAACTGAATGGCTTACAACTTTTCTTTTGCCTTATAGTTCTGTAGGCTAGAAGACCTAAATCAAGGTGTCAGATTCCTTCTGAAGGCTATGAAGGTCTCTTCCATACTTCTTTCCTAATTTCTGGTAGCTTCAGGCATTCCTTGGTTTGTCCATAGTCTCCTTCTTCCTGCTTCTTTACACTGTCTTCCCCCCATAGATGTCAGCCTGGTGTGTCCAAATTTCCCTTTCTTATAAGGATACCAGCCAGGATTGGATTAGGGCCCACCCTAATAACCTTATCTTAACTTGAGCATCTGCAAAGACCTTATTTCCAAATTAGGTCACATTCACAGGTCCTGGAGGGTAGAGCTTCAACATCTTTTGGGGACACAATTTAACCCATAATAAGACCTACAGTTGAAGGCAGGTAGATTTATTTTCTATTGCAGTATAACAAATCCCCACAAATTTAGCAACTTAAAACAATACACACTATTATCTCATTGTTTGGGTCAGGAGTCCAGGCACAGCTTAGCTGGGTCCCTGCTCATTCTCACAAGACTCTCATCAAGGTGTTGGCAGGAGTGTGTGCTCACTTGGAGGCTCTGGGAAGGAGTCTGCTTCATGCTCATTCAGATTATTGGCACAATTTACTTCCTTGTGGCCACAGGTCTAAGTGCCCTGATTTTCTATTGGCTATCAGCTGAAGGCTGCTTGCAGTTCTCAGCTCTCTGCCTTATGGTCCTCTCTGTAGTCAGTACAAAATGTGAAAATTTTTATCTTCAAGGGTCAACCCCAAGGGGGGCTCTCTGTGGCTCTAGATGGAATTACGCTCTTAAGCTCTCTTTCTCACTCTCTCCTCACTCCAAGCATGGGAAAGACTATTCTATTGATCATAAGCAAGTCACAGGTTTCCTCCACCCTTAAGAGGAAGGGATTATACAGGGAGTGAGTCATTGGGGTCATCTTAGGGTATGTCTGCCACCGTAGGTGTATATCTTTCTTAGTCTCCCCAACTTGCCCACAGCAGTTTTTCTCTATTTCAGCCTCTGGGATTTTACAACATCTGTTAAGGAGTGGGGAAAGAGTCATGTTCCAGAGACTCCAGTGGCCACCAAGGAAAGCATAATTCAAAAAAATTCAACTCTAATTAAATAGAGTTGAAATTAGTATTTTATGTATTTTCATTTAATACTAAATTGCATGAAGTATTTAAATGCAACATTTAAATTGCATTTATTAAAAAGCAGTATTTGAAATGGAAATAACTGTACAGACATAATAACAATAGCTGGTACTGAGGGCTGGCCATATACCAAGCACTGTTCTAATGTAATTTAGCATATAGTATCTCATTTCATCCCCAAAACTCACCTATGTGATAGGAACTATTATTCCCACTTTCTAGGTAGTGATACTGAGGGGCTGAAGCAGTGTTCCAAAGTCACACTGCAGTTAGAAACTAGTAGACATGAGGTTTAAATCTCTAACCCCAAAAGACTGCTTGAAGACAAAGCCCACATACTTAACTATTAAGTTTGGCCCGTAGTCCCTGGAACGGTGCTTCTCAAAGGGTTAATGTGACCACCAGCATTTGCCTCTGTGATTCTCTTTTTTCCAGTCTTTCCTTATGACTTACCTATTCTTCCTGAATGATTAACCTATTCAATCAAATTGTAGAAAAAGGTTTAAACAACAAGCAAAGCAAAAGGGACTTGTTTGTGATTAGGTATTTCTCAGCTGGTATTGGAGATATTCCAAATGGTCCTCTACAATGAGACACCTTTAGTTTTAACTTTATCCAACCTCAACTCTCCTGGCTTGGTCTGCCTCTGACTGCTCAGATTGGACAATATTTCAGAGTACTTTCAGCTATACTACTCAGTAGTCTAAATGTCTGTGAATGTATATGAATATTTTAGCTTAGGAATATAAAGGCAAGAAACAAGATTGAGAGTCATCATTTCCCCCAAGGGTGCTTGTGATGCTAGGATTTTTTGAGAGCCCTTTGTATTCGTGAGGTATATACAGTGGCCATACAGATGAATGAAGATTCATTGACACCCAAAAGGTAAGTGACATGAAGAGCAGCCAGTGGCCCCTCTGTGCTGCCTGACTTTTCCCAGGCCCTGTGTGTCCCACCTGGAAATCCATGCTCTGACAGTGAAATCTCATAACAGAAGGAATCAACCATCAAAATTCTAGGTGAAATTCTAGTCTTTCAAAATCACTCACATACTGTTTCTCTGAATGACTTTTCCAAATTGATAACATTTGGGTGATGGGTTTGTTAACTCCTGACATATTGTGGTTATGGTGACATAATCCAGGATCTCTTTAAGGATGGGAAACTTTTGCAAGAAAAAACTGAAAAAGATTTTCTTTAAATGGTGGTTCAGAACTTTCTATTTTTAATTGGGTGTGGTGTCGTTTCAGTTGCTACAAGTGTTATATCATCATTTATACATCCCCTGACAACTAAAATAGAGCTAAATAATATATTTGAAAAAAAAGAAGAAAGTGAGATTACGGTGTTTGCACAACATTAAAAAAGCTGTTTCTTGCCCTGGCTGGTAGCACAGTGGATAAGGCACCGGCCTGCGAACCCAAAGGTCGCAGGTTCAATTCCCCAGCCAGGGCACATAACCAGGTTGCAAACCAGGTCTCCAGTCAGGTCTGTGGCTGGAGGCAGGTGAAACGCAACCATACATTGATTTCTCTCTGTCTCTCTCCCTCTCTGCTTCTCTCTCTTCCCCTCTTTCTAAAAATAATGAAATAAAATCTTTAAAAAAAAAAAAAAGCTGTTTCTTGAGGCTGAAAGATATAGATGTTGTCATTAGACATTTGGCAATGTCTAGAGATTAATATAATTGATGCCTTCATCTCCCCATCAAAATGGTATCACCTTCATTTCTCCTCTGCTCACTCATCATTTAGAAGAGAAGGGAGGTTTTAGCCGCCATTTTCTTTAATAATCCAAGTTTGTGTGGTCTAGAACCTCCCACCTGAGAACTGTTTCCCTCTTCTCCCGCTTCTACTCCACATTCTTTTTTCCCTTCTGCACTCAAAAATGTTTACCATAAACCTAATTGAGTCTTTGTAAATTTGGGAGATGAAAACAACAAAAATGTAGAGAAATTGAATCAAAACACAAGGTTGATTTTTTTCCCTGAATGTCAGCTTTGAGGTCTGTCCTGAGAAGGGGAAGACATGATTATCTTCTGCCCCTTCTGCTCACAAAGACTCTGTGAGGTGTGTTCCCTTCCTGTTCCAGGATGATCAACTATAGGAACAGTAAAATACGCACCTATTGGTATATGGGTCTGTATTTAATGGCTTAGTAAGGAAATCCCAATAATTGATTATAAAGTTCCCAAAATCTGGGTCATTTTAAGATATACTGCATTTAGTTCAAACAGTTCAATTCCCAGTCTGGCATAAAAAGAAAGTTGGAAATATAGGCCTCCTGGGAAAGTCTACTCTTACCTCTCATAGGAACACGTACTTGCACAGAAAGGCATATATCTACCCCCAAAACTAATTTATAGAGGTGGTTTAGCCTAAATCCAGATAGAAAGGAATTAAAATAAAACTCTCCACTGACATATTATTTAGAATAAACCTGATTTCCCTTACTAATCACACAGCTTAACCTAACTGCATTTAAAGTTAATGGCAACTTTATAGGGTGTTCTAAAATCATGGGTGTTTATTGCTTTAGATTTGAATAAATAACGGGATCATTTTGGTAATTTCCTCCAAAAAACTAAGCTGGCTATAAGGCCAAGTTGATCTCTTCTTCATCAGAGAAAAAAAAAAAAAAAAAAAAAAAATCCACCAATTAAAAGTGAAATAAAACTTCCTCAGTTTCAAAATAGTTTAAGCCCGCAAGGTATCTCAATAACCTTATAACTAATTTCCCTTTTTGCTTTGGCTTGTAAGAACTCAAACCAAGCTTGCATCCCACTATTGAATAATCATATGAGAACTTATGACACAAGAGTCCGTAGATTAATTAGCTCTTGACTATATGTTAAAACAATGAGATTTTCAAATAAGCAAAGCGATTACTGGATGTCCTTTCCAAAAAACACTGAAGTCTCTGGGATGCTCTGATCCCATATGGGTGTGCACCCCTGTTTTTCTTTGACTAGGTTTATTTTACACCTCCTTAAAAATTTATGGAAACTGCTCTGGCTGGTGTGGCTCAGTGGACTGAGTACTAGCCTGAAAGCCAAAGGGTCACTGGTTTGATTCCCGGTCAGGGCACAGGCCTGGGTTGCAGGTCAGGTCCCCAGTTAGGGGTGGCGCAAGTGGCTACCACACATTGATGTTTCTCTCCCTCTCTCTCTAAAAATAAATAAATAAAATTTAAAAACATTTATGCAAACTGATAGCAATGCAAACAATTCTTTCCATAAAAATATGAATAGTGTGTCTACAGACTGTAGTTGATCATTGCTCTATGAGTAGTCCATTTTTGCAAATTCCTTTCAACGTTTACTACATTTATAATTTGTAACTCTTTGATATCGCCTTTGAATCAGTTCCCACTTTTATTTTTAATTGAAGTTATTGAGGCGACATTGATTAATACAATTACATAGAATTCAGGTGTACAATTCTGTAATACATCATCTGTGTATTGTATTGTGTGTTCACCATTGCCCTATTTATTTCCTGGAGTTAAAAGCTGCCTTTTAAAAATTAGCTTGACTTTCTCTCTTTACCTTTTTCCACCTCACAGTGCTCTATATCTCTACTGCATGCTTATCAATATTTTTTTATATTCTCAATTATATTAATTCTGTTTTTCCCCTTGGGCTCTGTCTACTAGACCCCCTATCTTCTCTCTCTAAGACTGAATTCCTGAAGCACAGTTGGCATGCCAGGACTTCCTTTTACTATCATCTTGAGAATTATTTTCTCTTTTTGTGTTAAATCTTTTGTTATCTGCGTTTTATATCTTCAACTTCCCTGGTTTTGTTTAAGACAACAAGCTCTTCCTGAGAAGGGATGTAAGGGAAATAAAATTCTTAATACTAGGTATATATGAAATGTCTTCACATTTGATCGGTAGCTTAATTGGTATAGAATTCTAGATTTGAAGTATTTTTCTCTAAAACTTTGGAGATACCACTCCATAGTCTTCTTGTAGCTTCCAATGTTGCTGTTGAGAAGTCTGGAGAAAGAAATAAATTAGCAGTGACATAGCACTTTTAATGAGCTAGGCTCTATTTTAAGTGTTTTATATCTACTATCCCATATACGAAAGGGGGATTCTCTGTTTTAGAGATGGAGACCTGAGGTGAAAGAGGTCAAGTAACTTCCCAAAGTCACACAGTTAGTAAGTTGGGTTAACAGCCCAGTTAGTTGGCTCTGGAGTTCATGCCCTTATCTGTTCTACTCTGTTACCTGCAATGTCCTTCCCTTTGCCACTGCTTTCTATGTGTCTCATGCTGTCTTTCTGGGAGCATTTAGTTCTTCCTTCTAGGTCCTGGTGTTCTCAAATTTCACAATGACGAAACTTGGTTTTGAGTATACTTTCCTTCGCTATGCTAGATTCTCAGTGAACCATTACCATCTGGAGATGTTTCTTTCAGTTCCAGCAAACTTGCTTTTATTATTATTACCACCACTATTTCTTAGCAATTTTCTTCTCTCCATTTCTCTTACCTCTATTTGCCAACTCCTGTTATTCAAATGTTGAACTTCTCAAATTGATTTTTTTTTCTTTTATCTTCATATTTTCTTATCTCTTCTTTTCTATTTTCCATATCTTGGACATTTTGTTCTACTTCCTGAAAGATTTTCTGACATTTACCTTTTAATGTTCTGAATGATTTTTAATTTGTTATATTTTTAATTGCCAAGAGACCTTTCTTGTTCTCTAATTGTTCTCTTTTTATTGATATTCTGTTCTTCCTTATCTCTTTGAGGATCTTAATTACTGACGTTTAAAAAAATGTTCTTTGGTTCCTTTGATTTTTTTTTTCCTGTTTTCTACTGGTGCCTTTGTTTGTTTACTCAATGTCCAGCTTTCATAGGCTTTCTTCTACGTTTGGTTGTCCTTTTGTGTTTATGAGGGAGACCCTAAACGTTCACTTGAAATTCTATAAACATGGCTAAGAATTGTTGATTGATGGGAATCACTATAGGAACCAGGTGGGGAGCTGGCTTGTAATTGGGGAACCCTATGAACAATGAAAGGTCATTATCATAGGCTATTCCCCTGGGGTTGTTTAGACCTCCAGGGTAGAATCTTTTATCCTTCCATCTTTGTCTTCACATTTCTGTTTGCAGATAGTCTAAGATCTGGGTGGGAGATGGGGACTGAGAGTTCCATAGGCTATGGGTTTCACTTAATACCCCTGGTTTAGTGCTACCCCTACTCCCTACTCCAGGTCTCTGGGTTGGGCCTTTCCTCTCAATCTCTCCAAGAAGAACACCTCCTGGTTCTTCTAGGAAGCTGCTTGGGAAACATGGTCGTCTGGGTGTGTAGGGTGGGGAGGGGGCCCAGAGTCTCTGAATCCAAACTCTGAAGCCCACAGTCTGTGTCAAGTTTCTTGCCTGACCCTGCCTCTCCTGGTGCTGGGAGTCTCCCAGCCTCCCACGTTCTGTGGGATGATAAAATATCTCACAGTTTATTGGTCTGGAGTTGTGATTCATTCTTTTCTGCCAGGTCAGTTACCTCTACTCTCTGCTAATCATCCCCTATATATTGGAGTCCTATCCCCCAGTACCTCAGAGTCTGAACTTGTTTGGAAACAGTATCATTGTACATGTACATTAAGATGAGGTCATGCTGGAGTAAGGTGGGCCCTACTAATCCAATAAGACTAGTGTCCTTATAAAAAGGGGAAATTTGTACCAAGAGACATGCACACAGAGGGGATGCCATATGAAGACTGGAGTAATGCTGTCAAAAAGCCAAGGACAACCAGAAATAAGGAGAGAGGATTCTTTCCTAACTCCTTGGAAGAATTTACCTGGCCAAAACCTAATCTCAGACTTCTGGCCTCCAGAACAGTGAAGCAATGGATTTCTGCTTCTTACACCCTGCACCAACTTGTGGAACTCTGTTTTGGCACCCCTGGGAAACTAAATCACTCAACCTCTTATTTCGACATGTGTATTTTTGTAAAGTGCCGCAAATCTTTTACAGAGAAAGGTGGAGAATAAATACATAAAAAATAAGATTGTGGTTTTGGTTACGTTCAGGAGCAGGTTCCTAAGTGAGGATTCCGTCTTATCAGAGTGAGCAGGTTGTGTGGCACCTGTGTTATAATTTAGCACGGGTTCCTGGACCTTAATTTGCCTTCGATACATTTTAATTGGTGGTGGTGCTGGTAGTATTGCTGGTATAACTAAATGTATATGGTTGTTTTCATTTTCTTTTAAAATTTAATTTAGAGAATTATTATAACTTCTCTGATGGTACTCTTTCATTAAATGAATACTTGAGTCTCTCAGGCAGGCACAGGGCTAAACTCTTGCCTATGGGAAAGGGAACTTGAGACAAATATGAATGAATAGGGTTTGGTTCTTTCTCTGGAAATGCTAACAAGTAGCATGGCTTTGGGGCCATGCAAATCAGAAAAAATTGTGTATTTCTGTTTCATTTGTTTGCTTTTTTCTGTTAGGGCCTCCCATCTAAAAGAGAACATCTGGTCCACGTAAAGAGAGAGGGTCTCACTAAAAGTTCCTACATGAAAGATGCTGTGCATTACCTAACTTTACACACTGGTCATTTCTCAATGTCTTTTTGAACCCGGATCTGTGGCTGGGACACTTTCACAGGCAGGTAACATTGGAAGCACAAGCTCTTCCGGGGAAAAACCCTTCCAAACAGCCTTATAAAACCTTCATACAGTGGTGACGATCTTGTTCCTACTCAGTGGGTCTCCGCTCTGGGCGGATGCCCCTGCCCACTGTGAGCTAGGAAGAATTTGGTGGGCAGGAATGTGTTGGCTGTGCAGCTGTGGCTATTTGCATAGGCCTGTGCTATTTATGACTCTGCATATTTGCTCAAAAAGAACCATCTCATTTTCTGACTGCAGCTGCCCACACAGGTCTGGCTGCCCCTGGGGTTTTCCAGCAGGCCACCACGCTGCCACATCCCTTCAGAGCACCTTTCATGCATTCTACGTGGTGCTTCTTCTCACCCGATTTAATGTGGCTTCACCTCAGCCCATTCCTTCATTCAACAGCTATGCAATGAGTACCTACTAAGTGTCAGAGGCTGTTCAAGGCCCTGGAACTACTAAGACAAATGAGGTGCAAACACCTCCCCAAGAAGCTTGCAGGCTGCAGGGCAAGACTGGCAGGTGATTTATCGTGTATGTCTTTGGCCTTTGCTGTAAGTTTCTTTTTCAAAAAATTAATTAAAAAATTTTTTTGTGTGTGTGATAAAATACACCTAACATAAAACTTAACATCTTCAACATCTGAGGACACAGTTCAGTGGTTTTAATTATATTTGCATTTCTGTACAACTATCACTATGCTGTTAGTTTCTACTCTCTCTTTCCTCTGGTTTCAGTCCAGATCCTTTTTGCAGAAACCTGCCATCCTACAAGCTCCTTTGGGTCTTTCATTCATTGTCAAAGTTTACAATTTGACTGCACCTACCTAGTTATTAAACGCCCAGCACTGTGCCTTCTAGGCTAGACGAGAGCCCTCCGTGGTAGGTTCATGGGTCATTAGCCCGCTCCCCTCCCCCACAGAGGAGTCCAGTGCCTTTCCTCAGGTTTCATTCATCTTATGACTATATGTGGTGTGTGACCCAGTAAAACACCTGTTTGTTTCTGTTGATGGTGCCTGGTCTGCCCCGGAAGACTTGGTTTCGTTCTAGTCTTCCTGTCTGAACTAGAACCCAGTCAATTCTAGGCCCACATGGGCTCTTCCGATTTCATGATAATTCATTTGGCGGGTGTCATAGTTTATCTTATGGCATCTTTTATATTGATGCCTGGTAGTGTTATCTTTGTTGTTTCATAATTTGACTTTTGGGGTAGATCGTGCATGGTCCTTGTTCTCAGAACTAATAAGCAACCCCTCTGTGTTTAATTTGCTGGGACTGAAATTAGATTTTCTCCCCTTCTTTTTCAGATAGTTAGCTAGTGTGCCGACCTGGCCCATGAGCTCTCAGATCTATTTCTTGTCCTTCCCTGCTTTGCTCTATGTTATAGTAGGCTGACACCCTAAAGGCTGAGTTTCCTAGGATCCTGAATCAGCTGGTTCTGGCTGGGTTTGGTCAATGGAAGGCACCAATGGCAACTGGATGGTGGGAAGAAGGGAAATGCCATGTGTCTTCTGTCTTTCCCTGAATCCATAGATTCTTCTCTGATGGCACTTATGGCAGCCCCTCCATGGCTCCAGCCCTGACTGGACAGGCCTACTCTGCTTCCAACCTCCACCGTTGACCAGGCTTCCAGATTCTGTGAATACGTCCTCCTTATGACCCTCCACTCCAGGTGGTAGTAACTTTCTGCTGTTGCTAATGCCTAACCAACCCTCTAGTTGCTACTCAGGTTTGTCTGTTTCCTGATTGGACCAAGATGATCCCTTCCTCCCTTCCTCCCTTCCTCTCTTCCTCCTTCCCTCCTGACCTCTCTACTTCCTTCCCTTCCTCCAAGTGGTAGAAATCATAAAAGGAGATTGTTTTTGGATCTTGTGCTGCAGGTTGTCTTCCCAGGGCGGACTGCTGCTCTTTGCATCCTGCATACTTCTTTGTCTCTCCCAACTTCATCAGCAAATTATGATAAAATGAATGTCTCTGGACTGGCCTGGGAACCTATCATTTTTATACTGCATATATGGGTACCTATGCTTGAAATTCTGTATTCCAAATATACAAGTGAAATTTTTGGACACAGTCCATTTGTAAACGGCCAACTTGCCGGAATAACTACAATCACAATTCTGTGTTTTTGGAGAATTTTAACTATTAAAATCAGAGAGATTGTGTGCTCTTTCTGGCTGGTTTCATTTCACCGGAGGCTGATGTTAAAGGAAGTATATTGTTCACGTTACGGATACAGGTCCTTTACTGCACCAATGTGTTGAGGATGAACTGGACCATGACAGTCAAACAAAAGGCAATAGTATTTTTTCAAAGGTACTTATCCCTTTTGGAAATGGTATTCATTTTTTTTTAATGTCACTGAATTGCTAGTGCCATCAATAGGAAATCCGGCTTATGGCACCCCTTCTCTGCCACGCTAGCAATCATTCCTGTGAAATGCCACCTCTTTGTTAATATTGAGTTTGTTGTCTTATGCCAAAGACAAGATGAGAAATGAAACATTATACAAACCACCCTTCTACTCAGCTCTAGAGCTAGTGTTCCATTTTCTTCTGAGGACTGATTATTCTCCATTTTATGGCAATTTCTATGTCAGTCTCTGAAAAGAAGTAAAGTGATATAATGAGAAAGAAATGATAACTTGTAATTGTTGATCTCGTCATGGACAGTGGGATGGATTACATTCTGACATATTTGCCATAAATATGGATATGGAAGCCTGCCCATTGCAAGAGTGAGTCACCCATGTGTCTGCCAAAATACAGTTAGGCACTATTTAAGATGTTTGTCTAGAGAAAGTACAGAAATATATCAATTCTTAAAAATTGAATTTTAAAGGTTATACTCAAACCTTCTGATTTATTCTTCATATCACCCAAAAAGGAATCACTTCTTACCAAGTCGCCCTAGCAGTTAGTGCTTAGAAGAGACAGAACATTTACTGGGCTATGCTGAGGTCAAGTAGACCAACGGGAGAGGATAATGGTGCTGGGGGATTTTAAGAAAGGCATTGAATAGCTTGGCAAGTGAGCCAGAAAACCCACACTCCAATGTAATTTCATAATGATCACAGCAGGAGTTTCTGTGGTACTTTTGCATATGTAACTTCCATACCTAATTTTCAATGCTTCTGTGCATGTGGTCCATATGTTTACCCCAAAGTGTTTTTGCTTCCCACTGGAACATGCTCAGAAATGAGCTGTGACATTTTCACATTCCCAAGCTGAAAATACCTATATCTATTCCTTTGTGTAGCCACAGATGTCCACTTACTTCCGTGTCATTTTCTGTTCTGCCTGCCATTTCACAGGAATAGGTTGAAAGTTGCCCTTAAGGTGATCTACAAGGCTCTCAGTCAAGTGCAGAAAGTTTGTGTAAAGACAGAGGCCGATTGTTGGAAAAGGTCATCGCTGCTTTCATCAGCTGACATGTGAACCGGTGAACAAGTACCATATCAATGAAAAAAGAGAGAGAGAGAAACTGTGGGCAAAATCAGCTGCATCTTCAGTTCCACATCCTGGACAGGTTAGAAACCAGCCCTGCTGGTGGTGAGAAAGAGAGAGAGGAATTATTTGCTTTGGCTGTAGCAGACTCTTTTTTTTTTTTAATAGGATAAAAATGGGTGGAACAAGAAGGCATACATGCCTTTATTGAAAGAAAATGTACTGGTTGCTGATATTTCAGGCTTCACTTTTAAAGACCAACTTACCTTAATGGAAATACTATTCTTGGAAGAGTAACAAGGTTGGAGTCAATGGCAGTTAGTATGTGGGCAGTGCTTGAGGGGGAACCATCCAAGAATGGTGGGCTTGTGAGGTTGTTGAGATTTGCTGAGACAGTTCTAGACTAACACTGTTACTACATGGCTCTTTCTTTCAGATGTACCCAACCCATGCCTCAGTAGCATCTCCTAGTGCAACTGGCAGGCAACCCCCTCCTTGGATCACAGAGATTCCCAGATGACCAAGCAGGCTTAACTAAAGATCTTTGGAAGGACTGGTTGCTCGGGTTTTTTTCTATTGCATTATAGATATCATTGAAAGGAAGTTTACATGAGCCAGCAAATGGGAGCCAAGTTGCAGATGTAATTTAAAACATTCATAAAATAAACAATATATATGTGGTTATATAAACAATACATATAAACACTTAGTTCTTGATACACTGGAGTTTGCAACTGAAAATGATATGTGCGTGAGAATTTGGGGGATGACATTTCATGTAGCTCTTTTTTGAGTGGTTTTAATTTTCCACTATTTAAAAATAATCTACATGTTTTGGTAACAGCGGGTACCTTTCACAGTACTAGCTCAGCATTTGCTCATTGTTTTGTAAGAAGAGTTATTATTAAGAATTAGCTAAGTTAGATCATTTTGCTACCTGGGTTTTATTCCTGGTTCTGCCACCAGATAGTAGCTGTGTATCTTTGTCACTTAATCTTTCTTGAATTTGGTTTCCTACTTTATAACATAAGGGAATTAAAATAGATCAGTGATTTTCAAATGGCCTATTTGTGAATCATGAAATCAGTTTTGTGAGTTGTGATCAGCATTAAAAAGAAAAGAATAGAAAATATTAGAGTTCATTATGTATTATATGATTAAATATTTTTCCCAAAACCTTTTGTTTCAATTAAATCTATGTGTATGTAGTTATGTAGAGGGTTACAACATGAAACTTTTTCTTACAATGAGATGAAGTCAAAGAAGTTGTAAGGCAATGAAATAGATTATTTCTAGGGTTAAAACAGAAGACTTCCTGAAACAGGCACTCCTAGCCATCTAGTACGAGCCCAGTGTAGATCTCCCATGGTTGAGAAATGGGAGTGGAAAAGCATGTGTAGCTCCCTTCTGGTCAGAGCAAGCCTTTAGCCTCCAGAGAAGGGAACTCTTCCAAGAGGGAGTCCATACTCCATCACCAAGGGTGGCCAAGACCAGGGAGAATGACATCCAGTGCTCCAATGTACCCAGACTATGTTTCCCAGAGTATTTTTGAGATTCCAGTAGCAGCTGTCTCTCACCCCTTCTCACACCTCCCACTCCCTGCCCACTCCCTGCCCCTCCCCCCACTGTCTCCCTCCTTCTTCAAAGGACAGTGAGAGGAAGAATGATCAAGGTTATTTCTGAAGTGGTGTCAGGCACGAGAAAAAAGCACCAGTGCATTTTTCTTCTTGTTTTCATGGAAAATCCAGAAGGTAAAACCATCTCTAAAGAAGTGAGAGATTGCTGAATGGTTGACCATATGCAAAGCATGCACTTCAAAATCAAGTGCCTCACCACGAAAAAAAAAAAAAAAAAAACCTTCTTCACACAAAATATTGGCCTGTTTTCATTTATTCTGGAAGAGAGTTGGTCTTTCCAGAAAAACTCAATATTGTTAGCAAGCTATCTCTTGCACTGGAACTAAATAGCAAAAATATTAGAAAGAATTGTTGACAAACCCCTCTCTTTGGTTCATGGTGGAGGTGTGGGCTGAGGAAAAGGCAGGATGAGCTTCCTCTCTGCTCTGACCTTCTCCCTAAACTTGATGAAAATCCATAGTTGGTACTACCTCATCTTTCTGACTACCCCAGAGGAAGACGTGTTTTTTCCCCCTCATTTACACAAAGGTGTCATATGGGCTAGCAGTGGTCCTGGGTGTGAATTATTTATCGGAAATCTCTGTGATAGGTATGATGGTGAGATTGGTCGAAACTGTTACTGAAGCATTAAGGAGGAAGCAACTGAATGGTGCCTATTATGCCCCCCAAAAAGTTGGGTTTCCAGACGGGAGGAGCCGGACAGTGGACTGTCTGGTGTTCCGTTTCATGCAGAAAGCTTTCCTCCCCTGGTTAGAGGCTGACATCATTGACCCTTGCCACCAAAATGCCACCAGTGGGTAGGACTAAGCCTGAGGATCAGTACTAACTCCGATAGAGCAACTCATATTTAATACTCAGGACTGGATCCAGAGCAGAACCACTCCTGCGGTATGGGCTGCTCAATCACTTTACTGTGACATTGACAGTATGTGGAGCAATAAAATGATAAAAATGAATCATTCTGGAAGATTAAGTGAGGTTATAATACATTCTCCTCGCTTTCCCTCTTCTTCCATTTTTTATAAGAAACTAATTTTCTGACTCATTCAAAACCTTAAAAAAAGTCCCATGTGATTCTGTCTGTAGTCAATACTTTGAAGCATATTATTTTAAAAAGCATATGTGCTAGTCATAAGATCTTTGGTGGAGGTGACTTCCTCCAAAAGAGAATCGAATTACTTTAAGTAGTGTATGAGGTTGGGGTGGTTGAGGCATGTAAAGAAAAAAAATTAATTGAGTTTGATGCTGTGACTCTATTTTATACTTTTACATATTTGTCCAACACAGGAATTTTCAACCTTTTTCACCTCATGGCACATATCAACATATTACTAAAACTACAGCACACCAAAAAACAAACAAACAAACAAACAAACAAACAAAAAACAACCTTTTGCCAATCCAACATTAAAAAAGATGTAATTTTGACTCATTCACAGTAAATGACTATTGTGTTGTATTGTCATTTTTTCACTTGACAATCTAAGGGAAAAGAGATTGGGGCCCTGACCAAATAGGTATTGCATGCTTTAAAAATTCTTGAGGCATACCAGCTGAAAACTGCTGATCTAACATATTCTTTCTTTAAAAAAAAGAAAATTCACAGAGACTCTCAGACTACAGTATATTTGGAGGAAAAAAAGTCCTTTTTTTCCCTACGTTGAGGGGCAGGCTCAGAAAGTCCTTGGTAATTTTAACACCCATTGGGCATTGTAAGACTCTTGACCAAAATTATTTTTTTAAGATTTTATTTATTATTTTTAGAAAGAGGGGAAGGGAGAGAGGCAGAGAGGGAGAAAGACATCAATGTATGATTGCCTTTCACCTGCCTCCAGATAAGGACCTGGCTAGAGACCTGGCTTGCAACCCTGGTTATGTGCCCTGGCTGGAGAATTGAACCAGCGACCGTTGGGTTTGCAGGCCCGCACCTTATCCACTGTGCTACCAATCAGGGCCTCAAATTTTTGTAAGTATTACAAAAGCTGTTTTATGCACGTTTGTGCTTCACTCTATGTCATTCAAATATAGACACCCTTACCCATTCATTGAACAAATGTTTATAGAATGCCTATAATCTGTGTGTGGTGACCTCTGGGGATGCCACAGCCAAAGACAAGCTCCCTGTCTAGGGAGCTTCCAGGTTCGGGAAGAGCGTGGAAAACAGCACTGAGTAACATAGACCATGTTAGATGATCAGCAGGAGATGGTAGGGGGCTCGCAGTGTGAGGTTTGGTGTGTTATTTCCAATAGTTCTGAGGATGGTGATGTCATTATTTTATTGCTAAAGAAGTGAAAGCTCCTTGGAGCAGAGAAAAAAAAAGGGGGGGGGCAGGGCGGAGCTTACAAAGGCCAAGAAAGAGACACTTGTTTAGACCTGTTAGCCCCGATGGAAATAGGAAGAGGAAATGAGGCACCAGGTAAACTAAAAATCAGGTAGAGGGTTCTAAGGTCTTAGTATTGGCCTCTCCTTTTAGAGGTCTATGCTTTGTGACCTTTCTGAGTCCTTGAGGTTCATGATGTCAGAGGGAGGGGAGGGGGCAAAACAAAAGTAAGTAACTGGGATCTGGACAGAGCCACCATGCTTGGTAGGATTGAAAGCAACTAGGGAAGTCCCTAAGACATCCAGCTTGGAGAACTGATCCCCGAAATCTCTCTTCCCTCTTAAAGATGACTCCTGAGAAGCTGGTGTAAAAGAAGAGCAATTCTTTTAGGGATGTGCTCTTATTGCCACAGAACACAAAATTAAGAGATTTAAAGGTAGAGCCAGAATTTCCCAGAGGTTTGTAAATGTAAGATACATCTGATGCCCTTTGGTCAATAAACATATTGTTTTAATTTAGGGGATAATTTTGCACTTCAATTTTGGCCTAACCTTGTTCAGACCTTGTGCGGGAGCACATTTGGTGTGCAAATAGAAAGTCACAAGAGTAACATAGTTCGTCCATCTTCCTCTAGCTTGGAAGCAATGATCTCCTTTGAATATTTAGTTTAGAGCACTTTTTAAAAATTATTTTATTTATTATTTCCAGAGAGAGAGGAAGGGAAAGAGAGAGAGAGAGAAAGAGAGAGAGGCATCAATGTACTGTTGCCTTTCACCTGCCTCCAGCTACCGACATGGCTAGAGACCTGGCTTACAACCTGGTTATGTACCCTGGCTGGGGAATTGAACCAGCGACCTTTGGGTTCACAGGCCTGTGCCTTATCCACTGTGCCACCAGCCAGGGCACTAAATTCAATTGTTGATAGATATGTATTTATTGCCATTTCATTGTTCATAGTTTTGATCTTCTTTTTCTTACGTAAGTCCCTTTAGCATTTTATATAATAATTATTTGGTGATAATGAACTCCTTTATTTTGTTCTTGTTGGGAAGTTCTTTATCTGCCCAGGGATTTCAAATGATATCTTTTCTGGATAGAGCAATCTTGATGTAGGCTCCTGCTGTTCATGACTTTGAATATTTCTTGCCAATCCCTTCTACTCTGCAAAGTTTATTTTGAGAAATCAGCTGATAGTCTTATGGGAATTCCCTTGTAGGTAACATACTGCTATTCTCTTGCTGTTTTTAAGATTCTGTCTTTGTCTTTAACCTTTGGCATTTTAATTATGATGTGTCTTGGTGTGATCCTCTTTGCATCCATCTTGTTTGGGGACTCTGTGCTCCCTGGACTTGCATGTCTATTTTTTCCACAAAATTAGGGAAGTTTTCTTTCATTATTTTTTCAAATAGATTTCCAATTTCTTGTCCTTTCTCTTCTCTTTCTTGCACCACTATGATGTGAATCTTGGACCTCTTGAAGTTGTCCGAGAGGCAGCTTACACTATTCTCATTTTCTTTGTATTCCTTTTTCTGCTTGTTCTGAGTGTTTGTTTCTTGCTTCCTTATGTCCCAAATTGTTCATTTGATTCTTGGCTTCATCCCCTCTACTTGTTGTTTCCCTGTAATTTGTGTACAATATACTACATGTTCTAATATATGTACACCTGTTTAAGTTCTGTACATTGTTTCTAAACAAACAACAGTTTCTTATAGCTTCTAATGCCTACTTTAATAGTAATGTATTTGAATTTTAACATTAGTCTCTCTCTGAGTGTAATGTAATACAGCATATTAATGTTATTAAATAGCAAGTGGGGTCCTGCTGCCCACCACCACCATCTAGACAAAATTCCATAGGCAATGGTTTGGTGATAAAGAAAAGAAGTCTTTATTCAAAAGCTTCACAACTTTGGAATAACAGATTTCCACATGTGTTAGTCACTTAAAGCCTATCAATTAAGACTAAACTCTTTAACTCTTTATTCACAGCTTTAATTACTTAAGCCTAGCAATTAAAGCTAAACTTTAACACCTGGGTTCTCCTATAATTCCCCCTGTTAGTTTTAATCATCTTATTTCTATAGGGTTAGTTTGCAAACTAAAATAGCATAAGATACAAAAGCTACACAATTCTGGAAGAAGAGCAGCTTCTGCTTCAGTGCCTACTCCGTCTAAAACACCCAAAGAAGAATATCCCTGCCACCCTGTGTCAGGCCAGCCTGACCGTAGGCTGTGCCAAGAGTTCCTTCCCATCCAAAATGCCATCTGTTGGGAAATGAAGGCAGCTGCGGCACGACCATCCAGGCATCCTCAGAGAATAGAGCCAGAGTGACCCAGAGAGCCAGCCAGCCAGCCAACAAGCTGGAGAGTCCAAGAGCCCTTCTTTTTCTGGCCCATAATTCCATGTCCTCCGGACCTTCAGCTTCTCAGCCATCCCACTCTCTGCTGTTTTGTTTACCATCACCTCAGGCAACTTCCTTCTACAGCCCCCTTCTCCTCCTCAATGATTTGATCAGAGCTCTCTGTGTCATTAATAGGTCCAAACCAGAACAAATGGCTATTTTTATAGGTCAAAAGGGTCAAATATTGACAACTGATATGGTACAATATCCAGTCACTATGTTAAGACTCCCGTGCCTACAGTGTGCATTAGACCCATTACTGTGGGAGATAAAAAAGTGAGAACGATGCATTTCCTCTTTGGAGCTTCTAATTTATGCATCACAGCCCATGTACCAGGCGGAAAGTAGTTGCCCTTTAGGAATGGAAGGGCAGCACCCTGATTTGGAGGAGGGAACCATGCTGTCAAGGTAATTTTGTACATTGTTGCAGTGCCTACAAGTCCACAGAATCCCACAAAATCACCCGCAAGAAGCTTTAGCTGTTGGTGGCTCCTGAGCCAACTTTAGAGCCCTTAGACTGGCATTCAAAGACTTATCCAGCATTATTCCTTTTCTCTTTTGTTTATACCTCTTTCTCTCCTCTGGAACATTCTTCCCTCTCACTTGAAAGGCAGTGGAGTGTAATGGTTAAAGGCATGGGTACTAGACTCATATTGTGTAGATTCAAATCCCACTTCCCCACTTATTAGGTGTACATACAACCACGGGCAAGTTATTTGATCTCCACGTGCTCTCCTGTGAAAAAGGGGTAGTTTTAGTGCAACCTCATAGGACAGCATATGTTAAATTAGATGCAAAGCCCGAGAACAGAGCCTGATGCGGAGCAGAGTAAGAACACAATAAATGTTTATTATTACATGATCTGCAGGTCCAGATCTTACTCATCTTCCAAGACAAAAGCTGCTTTCCTCCCAGCACCCACTGTGTCCCCAGTTGCAGTTCCCTTTCTTGGCTCTCATTTCTCACAATACATCTGTGACTGTCACATGACACTTAATTTTTGTTAGCCCCTCTGTCTGATACTGTGTTCATGCAAAAATGTCCAAACCTGTAGAGAGTGTTTATGAAAAGTATTTTTGAGCCAAACAGAAAATCCCCCCTGGAAGCAAGAACTCACAAGACTGATAAATGCTTCTGAGAATAACAGGTCGCAGTTTCTTTTTTGTATGTGAGATTAAGGAGGGCGCATCAGGAAGATTATTACATCGAGGTGAGAAAAAGCAAGACAAAGATATTACCTCTTGCATACTTTTAGTAAAGAAGTTGTGCTCCTGGGGCATGACTACCCACTATAACCTGCCTATGTAGGAACTTCTGATCAGATTACCCTGTGAGGTTACTCTCCATAGAACACCATCCCAGCACCGGTCACCCCTCACCCTCCCCAGTTCAAAAGCTCAGTGCAGCACCGCTGCAGACTCCGCAGGGGAAGGCTGCAGCCCTAGAGAAAACTGCCCTCATTACCTGCTGCAGTGCAGAAGGTCCCCCTGGCACCTGCCCTTCTGACCATCTAGTTACAAATTCAGGGATTCCCACCACCTCCTCAGGTTTGCTAGAAGGATTCACAGAATTCAGGAAAGTGCTGTGGTTGGGATTAGCTTTATAAAAAGCACACCTCGGGACCAGCTACATGATGAGGTACGCCTGGCAAAGGTCTCTCATGCAGAGTTTGTGTCCTCTCAGGGTGGACTCAGCATGCATCGTTCTCCAGGTGCCTGGGTGTGTGTGCTCACCAACCAGGAAGCTCACCCCAACCTTGGGTGCCCAGTCCAGAACTTTTATTAGTGTTTCATTATGCAGGTATGATCGATTGTATGATTAATCCAGTGGCTGAACACAGTCTGTTGTCCCTTTTCGCCTCCTGGAGATCAGGTTACTGTCACTCGGATCAATGTCCCAACCCTCTAATCACGCGGTTGGCCTTTTGGTCAGGAGTCACCTTCTCATCACCAACTCATTATCGTAAACTCAGATGTGATCCAGGCACCCACTATGAATAGCAAAGGCCTTCCTATCACTTGCAAAATTCCAAGTATTTAGATACCCCCTCCCCGGAATTCAGGGCAAGACCAGACGGATTCCTGTTACAGAGCAGCAGCCCTGTCTGATTCATCTTTGAATCCTGTCTGGGGTCTAGAATGATGCTTTGCACATAATAGGCACTCACAGTTACTAACGGCTTGAGCAAACTTGGGCTCTAGGGAGCTAACTTTGTGTAGGATGGACTAGAGACCAGGTGAGAGGATTGTAATCACCCTGACATTATTTCATTACTCAATATTCTATTGATGGCAAGACTAGAGAAATTTAAACCTTAAAAAAGTGAAATCCTTCAGTTACTCCCTCCAACGAGGAGGTCCTGCAGTGATTTGGATAACTATGTTAAATTTATCCAAGAAAGCCCTCCACTGGGAAGTTATAAGTAGTCTTAAGTGTGAAGCTCTTTGGCCTCTCATTTATTTAACTGATTAAAATAAATAACTTGTAATAATACTACACTGACGGATTTTGCTTAATACTGCCCTTAATATACTATCCTCAGGATCTTTGAGATTGCTTCTCACAGTGATCTATTCACAATATTACCCCCAAATATTGGGGATTTGCTTCAAAACAATTATGGAGGAAATGATGGGGGGTACACTTGAAATAAGACTGTTCATGAGGTAATAATTCATCCGGGTTGGGCTGGGCTGGATAGTTATGACCCGTGTATCTCAGCTCCTACTGCAGAGGGTACCCCCCAAATGGCTGGCTCCGGGACCCAAAGAGGACAAGCTGTTAAGAGACTGCTTCTGCCCTAGGAGGTGTGGATTTCCAGGAATAGGAGGTTCGTTTGGAGTATAAACTGAAAACAATGGTTACACAAGCCCAACCAGAGGTGGGCTGATATGAAGTCTAACTAGCAGGATTGCAAATAGCAAATCGGCAATAAAGACTTCACTTCTATCAGTTTGACAGGAATCTAAGTGATGAGCATCAACCACAGGAAATAAAGCATCCTGGATCAGCATACAAAAGCCCCTAAACAATATTTGTTTCTTTAAAACATCATTTTAATCTAGTGTTTTGTAATACAAAACTGTTTATCTCCTGAGCAAGCAAGTTACAAAGCGTAATCAAATGAACACGGTTGAGCCTACTGTCCAATTTAAGAACTAGAAGGTTCCCAGTTACATCCTCCCACATGCCTTTCCTTCCACCCATATCAGTGACCGCCATTCTGAATATTCTGTTCACTGTTGCCTTGCTTTTTATCACTTATTACAAATCCCTAAGCTAGTGTTTGGACTTCATAAAAATGTCATCATGATATCTGTACTCTATTGGAACTTGATTTTTTTTTTCACTCAGCTTTATGTTTTTAAGCTTCATTCATAGCCATGTGAGGAGCTAGAGTTCATTCATTTTCTTGGCTGTAAAATAATTCATTGTTTGAACAGATCACAATCTATCCATTCCATGGTGGGCTGTTTTCAGCATTCCAATGTCATGATGGCTCTTATGTCCATCTCCCAGCGTACATGTGCAGGGCTTCAAGTTTACACAATCCAAGGTGCAGTCAAATTATTTCCCAAAGTAGTTGTTACAGTTTATACTCCCAGTAGTGCTGGGTAAGCATTTTTGTTCATTTATATCATCTCCAATTGTTTATGTTGCTAGACTTCTGAATTTTTGCCAATCTAGTGGGTAGAAAATGCTATCTTACTGAAGTCTTAAATTGCATTTCCTGGTTACTAATAAGACTCAACCTCTTTACCTATGTTTATTTGCCATTTGCTTTTCTTCTGTAAAATGCCTGCTTATGCCTTTTACTTAGTTTTTCCCCTTACAGGGCTATCTTTTTAAATAATTGATTCTATAGGTGTACTTTATATACTAAGCAGTGTTCTTTACCATTTATCAATTTGTTGATCTTTAAACCTTTAGGTGTACAGCATTTAGAACTGGAAGGACCTTGCCAAATGTGTTTATCCCTCTCACGTTAAAAATGAGAAAAACCAAAAGGCAGAAAGGTAAAGCAACCTGCCCGACGTCACAATTTGTGTTAGCAACAGTGCTGAGAGGAGCACATGAACTTTTTAACCCAAAATCAAATGATTTTCTCATTATACTATGATAACCTCCTTTATTGGTTTATTTCATTTTTATTACAAAAAAATTTACATGCCCAAACAGTGCATGTTCATGGTAGAAAAAGAACAAACTAGCATGACCAAAATGAAGAAAGTGAAAATCAGCTTTAATCACATCTTCCAATGCAACGACTGTGTATAGTCTGCATTTTCTTTTCAGATAGCAACGATAATAGATAATTATTATGGAATGCTTACTGTGGGCCAATTAGTATGGAGTGCTTACTATGTGCCAGACACTGTGTTCAACACTTTATATGTCTTGATTTGTTTTATCTTCTCCACAACCTTATGATGCGGATTATCACCATCCTCACCAGTATGGCAGATGGAATAATAGCCTATCAAAGATGTCCCCTTCCTAATCCCAGGGATCTGTGATGATGTCACATTACATGGCAAAGGAGAATTAAAATAGCAGATGGAATTAAGATTGCTAGTAAGCTGACATTAAAACAGGAAGATTATCCAGGTGAGTCCAATGTAAGCACAAGTGTTCTTGAGTGTGGAAGAAGGTGACAGAAGGGTCATGTGGAAGTGACAGAATAGGAGAAAGATTCCATCAACCATTGCTAGCTGTGAAGTCAAAGGAAGGGTCTGTGAACCAAGGAATGCAGGCAGCGTCTAGTAGTTGGAAAAGGCAAGAAGATGAATTCTCCCCTGGAGTCTCCAATAAAGACCACAACTCTGCTGACACCTTGATTTTAGCCCAACGTGGTAGACAGAAGAACAGCTCAAAAGATGTCCATAGTCTCATCTCTGGAACCTATGAATATGTTACCATATGTGGCAAAAGGAACTTTGCAGATGTTATTAAGAATCTTGAGATGCTGAGATTATCTTAGATTCTCCAGCTGGGACAAGTGTATTCACATGAACCTCTAAAAAAGGAGGCAGGAGGATAAGCATCAGAGTGATGTGACTGCAGAAGCAGAGGCTGGAGTGTTGTGCTTTGAAGATGGAGGAAAGGACCATAAGCCAAGGAATACAGGCAGCCCCTAGACAAGGGAAGCAAACAAATCCCCCCTTAAGTGTCTGTAGGGAGCCTGACCCTGGCATACCTTTATTTTGGCACAGTGAAACCTATTTTGGACTTCTAACCTCCAGGACTGTAAGATAATAAATTTGCGTTCTTTTAGGTCATTGTTTTTGGTAATTTGTTAAAGCAGAAATGAGAAACTAATATACACTAATGTGACCAAAGCCACACAGCTAATGGTAGAGAGTGATGTGAACTTAAGCCCCTGGCTCCAGAGCCCATATACTTCACCACTATGAAATACAGACAGAGGTTTAAGTAGTACATGTATTTCAATAAATTCCAATCTTCCACATTATTTTAATACTCATTCAGCACCATCATATTAAGTTGTTGTGTTCCACTGACTAAATATACCATGACCATATTTTATATAATAAATTCCCTATTATTGGATACTTAGGTTGTTTCTAATGTTTCAATACTCTAAAATAACGATAAACACTCCTCTAGTGATATTCATAATTTCCATAAGAAAAAACCCTTAGAAATGCTAGGTCAAAAGAAGTGTATTAAAAAAAATTACTAAATTATCCTCCACAAGATTGCACTGGAATATAATTTAAAACACACAACTATGTCAGAAACATATCTACCTTCCGTTTCTGCAACATTTCTGACAATAATCTATTTTTTATTGTATGTACTTGTTTTTTGTTTTTGAAGGTTTTAACTGTGACATTGAACCTTCTATAGATTCATAGGTGTTAGAGAGTATTTAAGGTCATTTAGTCTAACCCTTTGGTTTATAGGTAAAGCGCCTGCAGCCCAGAGAGGTCAACAGACTAGATAGAGGTCCCTCTAGTGGGACCTGTGTGTCCAGAACCCACCGGTCTGGCTGCAAGTCCAGCATCCTCCCACATCTGTTGCAAATGTCGTGTTGGTACCATTATTGATTGTTTTTTCTTCAAATCATGCCAGAAACCTCATTACTCAGAGGCATATTTCAGGGGCTGTAAAGAATGGTAATCCAAGCCCTGGCTGGTGGCACAGTCAATAAGGCACCAGCCTGCAAACCCAAAGGTCGCTAGCCAGGGAGCCTAACCAGGTTGCAAGCCAGATCTCCAACCAGGTCCCTAGCTAGAGGCAGGTGAAAGGCAACCACACAATGATGTCTCTCTCACTCTCTCTAAAAACAATAAAGTCTTAAAAAAAAAAAAAAAAAGGAATGGTAATCCATATGTTTAATATTAATAAACTCTAGCTCTTACCTAGAGTGAGCCCGTTTAAAATTTCTCATTGAGAAATTTGGTAGGATTGATGGAAGACAATAACCCTTTCCCCCCAAATGTTGTACATAGGAGTCCTTAGAATGGGTAATCAGAGGTTTTCCATCATCAGCTTTTTTGCCTATTTCATTTTCTAACTTGGTGTGCATGTTACCCAACGTCACTAAAGCTACTTGGTTCCGGAATGTGATGTTCGCCAGGGTATGCAGACCCCTTCCCGCTCTCTGAAGCAAACAACGACTGGAAAACACGGTGCCATTTTCTAACTGACCTCAATCGCTGAGGGTGGACCCCGCACGTTACATCAGCAGGCCGGCTCCATTACACTGCCCTGCGCTGTGCTCGAGCTACTGAAATATTGATTTTTTACAGAGCCGGCGCACACACACTGAAAAATCAATATTCCAGTGCACACAACAGAGCAGGCGGCGGAGCCTGGACCCACTCCATGGCCCAGCAAGCACTGCCGGAAAGCCTTGGCCAGGAGGGGGTGGGGAGGACCCTACAAACCCAGAGGGGTCAAATAAACAACCGAGGGTGGCTAGGGAAGAGAAAGGAGAGTGGAGGGAAAGATCCTTGAGGACAAAACAGTTGGAAGGAGCAAAGATTTATCTTTCCATAGGCGAAATGGGGAGGAGGGAGTAAATTAAGAAGAGAGGATGGGAAGAATTTTACAGGTAAGACTCTTCCCATGAAAATTCCTTTTACTTTTCCGTATCATTCGGTCAGAGTTATGGTGGGAATATTGTAAAGATGATACAGATATTTTATTACACGGAAAAAGTAACTAGGCCAATTCTGGGAAATATTTATATTAAAAAAAATATAGCTCCCTTCCTTTCACTTGGTGACTAGAAGCTGGCAGATCTTACAGTAACAGCATTTGTCATCTGGGCTCTACCTTTGGAATGCTGTAACTTTCTTTTCCTTGGAGAAGGGGGAGGGAAGAAAGAAGTCCTGGTCATGTAGCCATTCATCCATTCCCTGTCTCTCCAGACAAGCACTTTCTTTGATGTGCTTGGGGAACCAACCATGTTAAGAATTGAATCCTTTTACATGCCCTGTGAATTCTCTGGGAATTCTGAGCACCCCTGAGTCACACCTCCATCCAGATGTGGGCAGGAGACCGTGTCCAGGCCCCACTCTCCGGCGCCCAGTACTCAGCAACTCAGCAGAGGTTGGGTGGAAATGGACTGGCCTTTTGGTTAGTCCTCCTGGACGTATTAAAAAAAAAAAAATCAGAACTGGCACTTTTAGTTAGCACTCTGGCCTCTTTTTATTTGGGGTGGGGAGCAGTGGGTAGGCACTTAATTAAAACGGGAATAGTTTGTAACCCCGATGAGTTTTTAATAATTGATTTCCGACGAGTGCTTGATTTTTGCTTTGTCCTAGAATTCTCTTACCGGGAATCTCGCTATTAGTTCTGTCAACTCCCTGTCACAGGAGGAAACTGCCTTTCCCAAGGTTTCCATTTCTTCCTGGGCCCTGCTGGCAGCGTCACCGCTTCCTCTTCCCCAGCGCAGGAGACGCCCCGGCCTAACCTGGGCCCCAGTGGGGTCTGGTGGAAGGGGAGCCCTGATGGAAGTGGGTGTTGCGAGGCACCTTGTCAAACGCGGTTCCTTAGGCCTGGCGGGGCTGCCCGGGGACAAGGTGCAGCAGACTGTCGCCAGAGGCAGAAGGGGCACGGTGGCCCGGGGGGTGGGCGGGAGGGCGGAGCAGGACACCCGGCCAGGTGGCCACCTGGAGTGCCCCGCCCCTCCCGGCCCCTCCCCCGCCCAGCGGCCAGCCGCGCCCCTCGCGCCCCCGCCCACTCTCGCCCACTCCCCGCCCCCTCCCTCGCCCCGTCCCGGCTCTCGGCGATTCTCTGCTTCAGGAGGCGGCTCCCGGGACGGCCTGGGGCGCACGTGACCCCAGGGGAGGCGGAGGGAACCTGCTGACTTGACACGAGCGGCTGTGCAGCTCCCCTTGGCGCGGAATAGCGAGAGCAGCCGTGACCTCCGACCCCGCCCGCCGGCAGCCAATAAGAGCGCAGGTCGTCTCCAAACCCAAAATTTCCACGTCGGCAAAAGTCAAGATGGAAGGGAGCGGAGCGGAGCGCGAGGGGGGGAGCCCGCCGGGGAATGCCTGGCGGCCGGCGCTGGAGGGACTGGCGGGAGCGCCCGCAGCGGGCGCGGCAGGGGCCCCACGGGAGGGCGCCCGGCCGAAGGAGTGCGACCACCCGCCCGCAGCCCCGGGCGCCGCTGAGCCCCGCACTTCGGCGCGGTACTTCGCCAGCCGCGCGTGCACCCCGGC
This sequence comes from Noctilio leporinus, assembly GCA_004026585.1. Lineage (NCBI taxonomy): Eukaryota > Metazoa > Chordata > Mammalia > Chiroptera > Noctilionidae > Noctilio > Noctilio leporinus. Next base: position 56,804 of record PVIW01001265.1, on the reverse strand, counting down.
CCGGGGAACGCTGCCCACTGCGCCGCCGGCCCTGGCTGTGGGGAGTCGTAGGGGAGGGGCGGTGGCGGGAGGGTGCCGGGGTGGGAGATGGGGAAGACACTTTCCAGACCTGTTGCGCGGGTGCAACAGCTGCTCGGTGCGGTGTGTAGGGGGAGGGGCTGCTGGGGGTCGGGGGTGGGGGGCGCACAGTGCCGGGGCCGGGGGTGCAGGGTGGGGACTAAGCAGAAGGGCAGTGTTGGGGGCACTGTGCAAGGGGCACGGCTGTGTGCAGGTGGGGGTCCACGGGAAGCTTTCTGCCTGATGGGACGGGGAGAGTACCACGTAGTGGGTGGGTGGAGCGGAGGGAAAGGACTGCGAGATCCGAGTTCTGGCCCCGGCGCGGACTGCGGGGAGACGGGAATAAAGTGGTGGGAATGGCTGGAGGAAGGGGAGACGCTTGGAGGCCCGGCCAAGCCTTGCTTCCCTGGGCTGTCCCATCTGCGGGACATTGCCAGGGTCCTGTTTGCGCCCCCCCCCCCCCATTTAAACTCTTCTAGCTCCAAGAAGTCGTCTTCGCGCAGCCCCCTCCCCCACCAACTTTCCAGACAGGAAGGTAAAAAGTTGCCACAAGTTAGAGAGAGTTTGCAGCTTGCCAAAGTTTAAATAGCAGGACCGTGGCGGAGGTGGGGTTCGACAAAGGATGGTTCTGATCGGGATGGGTGGGGAGGAGAGGAAGGGTGTGATTCCCGCAGCCCGTTTGCTGTGACATTGCGACCAGAATTTGTCCAACCGGGCTGTTAAAACACCATTTCTGTTGGGCATTTGCTCCTGCTGACTGCCGCAGTAACTTTCCATAATTAATGACCCGTTCCATTATCGGTCGCATCCTGGGCTAAATTGCTTTTAAAGAGTTATTCTTCTTTGTCTTAGCTGGGGGGTGGGGGGAGCACACCTGCAGGAAGAAGTTTCTGGAGGAAGACTGTTTGGTCTTTTGAGGCAAAGTTCTGAGACACTCCGACTCTGAATATGATAGAAGTCAGTGCACTACAGAACTTTGTCTCTAGAGACTGTAGTCGTCGCCACTGTGGCCACCACCCCCATCGCCTCAAGGGCTTCGGATGCCTCCATACACCAGAGACAGGATAACCGTGGTGGCCACGTCGCTGCTCCTTCCCCTCGGGGGAGGGATGAGGCCAGAGGGGGTGCAAGTGCTGCTCCAGGAACTAGGTCAATTCCTTGAGAGCCTTTGGGTTAAACCATGGAAATGGGAACAAAAGCATCCCAGGTACCCTGTACTTCAGTTTACCTTGGTGGACTCCTGACTGTAGAGTTGTTCTGTTCTGTTTTGTTTTGAAAAGCTTTGGGCTTGTCAAGGTTATTTAAAAGGTACTCAAAAGACCAGCCTCACTTATTGGATGAAGAGAGCCACAGGTTTAATAATGGTGTGTGGTGTGTAGTGCCTTACAGGATTTTTAAAAAAAGATTTATTTTTAGAGATGGGGAAGGGATAGAGGCAGAGAGACATCAATGTGTGGTTGCCTTTCACCTGCCTCCAGCTACAGACCTGGCTGGGGACCTGATTATGTGTCCTGACTGGGAATTGAACCAGCAACCTTTGGGTTCGCAGGCTGTCGCCTTATCCATTGTGCCACAAGCCAGTGCTTAGGAATTTCAGGTCTACCCTAGAAGGCAATGTGCGGGCAAAGCCATGGATAGTGGTCCTTTTGCTTGCATAAAAGGTAAATGAGATCCTTCAGAGATTGAATTTGACAATCCATTCTCTCTTCTGTTTCTGATTTAGGTCCAATTTACTCTTTAAAAAAATAGACTTTATTTATTTTAGAGAGATCAGAAGGGAGAGAGAAACTCCCTGTTGCTTCTCCCATGCCCCAGGCTGGGGACCTGACCCCACAACCCAGGCATGTGCTCTGACTGGGAATCACATTGGTGATGCTTTGGTTCTCAGGTCAGCACTCAATCCACTGAGCCACACCAACCAGGGACTAACTTATTTTTAAAATAGGTTTGATTAGATGGTGGGGATGGGGTGGGTTTTTTTTTTAAGATTTTATTTATTATTGTTAGAGAGAGGGGAAGGGAGGGAGGCAGAGAGGGAGAGAGACATCAATGTATGGTTGCCTTTCACCTGCCTCCAGCTAAGGACCTGGCTGGAGACCTGGCTTGCATCCTGGTTATGTGCCCTGGCTGGGAATCGAACCAGCAACCTTTGGGTTCACAGGCTGGCACATATCCACTGAGCCACCAGCCAGGGCAGGGATGGGCTGTAGTTTTACATTTTGGGTGGTAGAGATATTTTGCATGGAGACACTGCTCTTCTCATCCCTACTGGAATGTGGGTTTTGGTGGGAAGTTTCTATCAATAGCCTGTTCTATGCAATGGGCCTGTGGCTGGCACTGACTTCTAGCCCTGTTCCATCGACATTGACCTATTTTGGTTTTAGGAGCTTTTAGCTGGAGAGCTTATGGATCCAAAGAATTACAAAAACTCATTAGCAACTACATTTATCCAACAAATATTTATGGAGAGCCTGCCGGGTGCCAGGCACTGGGCACAGGGTGGTGAGCAAGAAGGAAATGATTCCTATGCCTTGTTGGTGACAGTCAGGTGAGGGAGGGCCTCACTTTTGACCAAATTTGTGGGACGCTTTGAAGCTTTGGGGTTGCCTGTTTGTGTCTCTAAGAGCTTCTTGGTTTTAAAAAAGCCACCATCTTTCTACTGGGTTATATTCCAGTTGTCTTATGGAGATAATGGGGAAAGGATTAGCTGGGTTGGGGGGAGGAGTGGGAAAGAGGTGGGGAGTAATGAGTTGCTGGATATTGGAGGTTAGCGGTTGCTCTTCACAAGAATGTTGCATCTTTATCCCAGGCCAGCCAACATTCTTTTTTATGTGGCTATTCCCCATTCTCCCACCTTCTCCTCAGCAGCGCAATCCTTTGCGTCAGTTTCTCAGTCCTTTACCCCAAAGATGGCTGAATTGTATTTGCAATAAAATAAAGTGACTCAAACTCTTGTCCTTGTATCCATTTGAGGTGTTAGATGTACTTACTTGTAAAAAGGATTCTTTACCTTGATTATTGTGCCTACCTGTGTCCCCGAGATATTCTGAAAATACCAACCTCCAACAAAACTTAACCAACTTTGGAAGAGAATGCATGTGGCTTTTTGAGGGTGTGGGGTGGAGTGGTTGACAGACAGAGACGGTCCCCAGACAGCAGTGAGCTCAGAGTCTCCAAGGAAGGGAAACATTCAAAGTCCCTGTCATGATTGGTTCTGGTTTGACTTCATACTTAAATGATTTGCTTTGTCTCTTGCCTGGGACTGCTGGTGACTAAAAGGACTAACCTGGCTGCAGGGCTCTGGTTTACTCTGGGGCGAAGCTGAGGGAGGAGGAGCTAGGGAAATTGGCCGTCTGAGACTACTTACTGTAAACCTTGAATTGCCTCAGAGCTCAGTCATTCAGCAGCCTGTGTGCACGGTCACCGCCTGTGTATCAGGTGTTATTCTAGAGGCTAAGGATGCAACCACAAATGCCAAAATCTCAGTCCTCTTGGTCATTTCACCAGAGGCAGCCAATAGAAGTATGAAATAGGAGGATGGAAAGCACGCCAGGAAAGGGAGAGCTGGGAGCATGGGGAGGCAGGCTGCTGTGAGAACTGGGGTGACCAGGCTGAGGGGCACCACCAGCAGCCTGCTCTTCATGGTCTAGGCCCTGTATTTTCAACATTTCAAATGCATAAAGCAAATAATGGCTGAACTACAAGTCACAAAACATTGGTAGACTTTGCCTTTTTTAAAAGAGCATTTTTGCTCTCATTTGTCAAGGTTAGGAAATGTGGGGTACTAGAAGATCTCCCAGAGGGGCTAGGGAACCTAGTTGCCAGCTGCTCACCTGTATTTCATGTCTCATCCTATCCTCCAGCAGCAAAACTTCAGGATTGTAGGTAACCTTGCAGTTATAAGAATGTTTATTTCAAAGAACTCCCAAGTGCTTTCAAACCTTCTTGGGATTGTGGGGTTCAGGGTGGGTACATTTCCTAGGATCCACCCGAGAGAGGAGTCCAATATCTAGTGAACATGTAATTCCAGGAACTACTATTTTTGCTACACTCTATGTTATTTGACTTAAATTTTTCTTAATCATGTGGGCTGTCTGCGCAGAGAGATTTCTTGGATAACCACTCCAGACACAGAAATCTTATAAATAACAAAAGCTGCAGGCAGGGACAGGAAAAGGCAGAACTCATTTACTTTACTCTGTGTGGTATGTAAGAAGTAAGAATGGGTGTCACTTTGGTAGCCTTAGAGGAGGTGGAAGGAAGATGTCACCTTAGCAGACCCCTGCAATATTAGACCCAGGCTCATAACCCTGATCTGTGAATTCATTAGAAGGCACTAGGAGAGCCAACAGCAGCAAAAGGTCACGCCACACTCTAGAAACGATTTCTGTTTTGGGCCTCCGGTATACCTCTCTTCTTATCCATTTAATAGGAAAAACAGCAAAAAAGTAGCTGGTAATTAAATAGTACTCAATTTGTGCCAGGGGCTGTTGTAAGCTTCACATATGTTAAATAATTTACTCTGAAGTCGGTACTCTTCCTTCGTTCCCATCTTACAGATACGGAAACTGAGGCATACTAATTCCTCCAAGGCACACAGCTAGCCAGTTGCAAGCAAGGCGCAGATGCAGGCAGTCTGGGTCAAAGCTTATGATGTTAGCAGCTATGCTATATTGGTAGCACTCAATTATCTGATTCCAGTGTAGTACAAAGCCTGGGAGGCTAGATTCAAAGTTAAAAGCACTGAACGTAATTAGGGTTTAGCTCAGCGTGTACCTTCAGCCTGTCCTTTGCTTGTGGGATTTGTTTCCAGGGTCTTGTGGTAGCGTGGCTTTGGGGGTGATTTTGCTACTTTGAGCCTATTGGTTACTTTTGCCACTGGGTAGAATGAAATGCTGAGAAAAAGAAGGGTGTCTTCAAAAAGTTTCCTGGTTGGTATAGTACAAATAAGCAATAGAGGCAGCAAGTTACTAAATTCATGCATTCGTTCAGCAACCATTGAGTCCCAGTTGCTCCGGTAGTGTGAAATGCACAGGGTGCTGGGAGCTACCAGTAAACACCTGGAACATCTGGGAAGGCTTCCCAGAGGCAGCAACAACTAAGCTGAATATTGAAGGGTGAGTAGGAGGTGAATGAAGGGTGGGAAGGGCATTCTAGTTCATAGGAACAGCAAATACAGACTTAAAGATGTGCAACATGGTGTGTTTGGGAGTCAGCGAGGCCTTTGTGACAGGCATAAACGTCACAGGTATGTGAGCAACGGGAAATGAGGCCAAGGAGATTGGCAGGAATAGACTGTGGAAGGCCTTGCATGTCCTGGCTGGTGTGGCTCAGTGGATAAGGCGCCAGCCTGCGAACCCGAAGGTTCGATTCCCAGCCAGGGCACGTAACCAGGTTGCAAGCCAGGTCTCCAGCCAGGTCTGTAGCTGGAGGTAGGTGAAAGGCAACCTTACATTGCCACCTTTCTCCTTTCCCTTCTCTCTAAAAATAAAATCCTTAAAAGTTTTTTTGAACTTCATCCTGAAAGCCATGGGAAAGCAACTAAAGGATCTTAAACTGGGAAATGGCCTGGCCGGCTCTGCTTTCTTAGAAAATACATTCCGGCAGCAAAGGGAGGGGGCAGTTGTTTGGAGGTGGACTAGCCAGTTAGGAAGCCACGAGAGTAAAGCACACCGAGAGCCAGTGGGATGCCCAGACCGATGCGGAGGGGCCCGGGCAGCACGCAAGAGCTTCCTGAGAGCCGCTCCTGAGGCCCTTACGTACGTTTTGCTGCTGGTAATCACCCAGGGAATCAAACTGGCGCTCAACTGCATTGTGATATTTCGAAATATTAAACTTGCTTGGCTCTAATCCCAGGTTAATTCTGGAAGTGTAATATTGGAAACATCTTTTTAACCCTTACCGCATATTGGAGATTTTACCCTCATGTGTCAGATGGGAGAAGTCAGTGATTGTAAATGCACTATTATTTATATACCACTAAGTAAAACAAAAGTGCTGTTGATTAAAATATGACACGGTGCTTATGTATCACTTAGATTGTCAAGTTTTTAAATGCTCTTTTTAAATTTATTAAGGTATAGATTTTTAAAATATAGGCAGAACCCCAGCAAGAAACAAAGTGCACCCTCGCCAGGGAGGACCCTGAAGGGAGTTTGAGGAAAAGGGTATTTACAAAGGGTGCGGGTGGGGTTGAGGGAAACCAACCAGGAGGAGTGAGGTGCCTGGGGCTGGCGGCTCTGGGAAGCAGGTACCACTTAACAGCTGCTGGAGGGAGTCCAGGCTGTAGAATGGAGCTGCCCACAGGCACTGTGGCCTTGCGGGGAGGAAGACAGCCCCTGCCAACCACAGCCCTGACCTCTCCCACATGCTCTCCAGGCTCCTGCTATGGCTTCCCGTTGGTTGAACCCCACTGGAAGCTGAGTTCAGCAAGGAGCCTGGCCAATGCAGTTCACAGAGGTCAGCCTCCAGGACGCAGGAAGGGCTAGACATGGCATCTTGAGGGTCCAACATGGTCAAAAATTGCCAGAGGAATTTTTTTTTGTTGTTGTTTGCTGTTTTGGTTTGGTGTCTCCCTTCGGGGTACAGAAGAAGGAAAACTATTGGACAAATGAACTGCTTGAAGTAATCCTAGACCTTCTTCATATGTACAGTCCTTAAACGTCTAATCATTTCACGGAGTCTCATCCTCTGTGCCACTGGGAATGCAAATCAAGGAGCTGAGTTCCTTAGAAGGGACCTCATGGTTATCTCTGCATCTGAGCTAAGAGTCTTTCTGCAAGCTAGGGACCTGGCCTGCAGCCCAGGCCTGTGCCCTGACTGGGAATCGAACCTACAACCCTTTTGGTTTGCGGGCCAGTGCTTAATCCACTGAGCCATACCAGCCAGGGCTGGGTCTTTTAAAAAAAATTATAGTAAAATATATATAACGTGACATTTACCATTTGAACCACTAATAAATGTCCACTTCAGTGGCATTAAATACATTCACACTGTTTTACAGCCATGCCTGCTATCTATCTTCTAGAACTTTTTCACCATTTCAAAATGAAACTCTGGACCCATTAAACAATAATGCCTCTTGATGCTGGGGCCTTCTTGACCTTATCAAAAGGGAGTGACAGAAGATTTTTGGATTGAATTGGTGTAAAAGTACAAAATGTCAAGGAGATGGTGGCTGCCTCATGGCTGACAGCACTTACGAGGTGCTCATTAGTTGTAAGATCATCCTAACTTCAGAGGTTTTAACTGTGGGAAAATACATTGCTCAGAACTAATGACACAGAATGAATCTCTCAGGAGTAGTAATCACAGCTAGGTTCCATGAATGGGCTTCAGGTGGGCCAAAATACTATTCTCTGTTTTCAGGGAGGAGCAGATTGAAATTCTTAGTGTCTGGTACATGGTAAGTCAGCAATGAAGTTACCTATTATTATGATAGTTGTTATTAAAAGCATTTCTGCCAACATTGACCAAGTACTTGTCAAGCTTTGGGCCTTGTCCCCACACCATTTTATGGATAAAACTTAGGTCTGACAAGTTAGGTAAAGCTTCCGTCTCCCTAGAAGAAGAGGCAGAGCAGCGAATCTGAGCCTGGTCTTGTGCCCAGATCTGTATTTCTTTGTGTTTAAATTGTAAGTGACCTTATTTTAGGGACCGGAGAGGACTGAGTAGTTAACCCTCCCCCTGGCCTCCTTGCCCCACCTGACCCTTTCCTTTTCTGAACAGGAGCCGATCAACTCCAAAAGACAGTAAGATTTTAGATTTCAGATGAACTTGATTGCTTTAATGGTGGCAGGGTTGGAGATGATGAAAGGTATCGGCAGCTGAGTGCCCATTTTTGGTGGTGCATGCATATGCTCCACTTCTTGTGGGTTTTCCAAAAGCTACATAGTCCTTTTAAAAGGAAACCACTTCGTGACCAAGTTAAAGAAGGGGAACTGCTGCTAGAGGTCGCAACAGGAAGAGACAGTCATCTTCAAGAGCTCCTAATCAATGTTAAAATCACCAAATGTCTCTGCTTAAAGGTTCAGTTACACATACCCTCTGCTTAGGGGGAGGATGTCCGTAGGAAAGGATGTGACAGCTGCAGACATTTATCATGGAGGCTCATGAGAAGGGGCCGGAGGCGCCATTCTCACTCATACACTTGGGAGGCGACTTGTATCTGTCCCCAGTTGTTGGGCTGGATCTGGGTTCATCATCGGTGGAAATGGCCCTGCTAATTAGAGAAGCGTTAGTTGTTTTGCTCTTTGTGCTGCACGCTACCCCAAAGATGAGTTCCGTCTCCCAGGTGGGGATAAGCCTGGTAGCAACGCAGAGAAAAGACTGGTATCAGCAGATAAGCCCTTGCTTTGTATTTCATTGCTTAAGCGACAGTTCCAGTTGGCTACTGTTTCCCTGTGAGTCAACATTTACATTGAAGTTACCACCATGAGCCGAAGTGCTATGGAAAATACGCCTTCAGTTTTTTTTTCAGTCTTCCTAAGCCGTGAGCATGTGCGCTCACACTCGAGGGAGAGGAAAGACACCTCATGCAGCTTTTGAAAGGCCATTGAGAATTGATTCGTCAGGAGGTCATGACGTTGTGTCTGGGGATTAGAGAAAAGGAAGAGGAGGGTTAAATAAGACCAGCTCGGCTGCTAAACCATCTGATGTGAGCAGTTGATCAGGATTTGTCTTTACCCCATGAAATCTGAAAATTGACTTTAGTTCATCTTTCTAGCTTCCAAATAGTGGATTTGAAATTATTTGAGGCATTTCACTGGGTAATACAATTTGGATACTTTACCTTAAAAACCTGAACTTAAATAGAAAAACAGGAAATAGGAGGAAACTTTTACTTTCTTATAGCATTTCTTCCTTCCCAATGCATATCATGAGGGTTTATTCTTTTGTTTCTCGAATATGACATATTGAAAAAGTATAGCACAATGCCTAGAATATTCCCTACGTTGGCTTTAATTCTAAGCTCCATCCACAAGGGTGGGGATTATTTGTGCTTGATTTTTTTTTTTTCTTTTTAGCTATATTCCAACACCTCTCCCTGTTCCTGGCACAATGTGGACTTGCTGGAAGTATTTGAATGTGTGAATGAGTTAATGGGTCCTGACGTTTATGTATGTGTGTTTAAGTATTTTTACTTTGAGAATTAACATAATTTCAATGCATTTTCATTGTTGGTTCTTTAGATGTTTGATATGATGATAATTGAGATAACTACATCCTTTCACACACCTGCTTTCCAAGTTTTTCTTCTGTGAAATTAGCTAAAGCATACCTTTCTACCCCAACACTTCTTTTTAGGTTGATCTTGGATTGGGAAGTTTCCAGCCTGGAATGATTACAATCAAAAGAAGCGGTTCCCCTTATTCTGTCTGATGCTGACACACCCATTTTTCTCTTTTAATATAATAGCATTACATCTTGGATTAATGGTATAAAGCCCTAACCCTAATCCTAACCCACTGTCAGAAGTTGCCCACGGTACCTTAACACACTGTTCAAGTAACTTCAATTTGACTCACCCTAACTGCTTCACCCTCAAACTCTTTATTGTCACCATTACCAAAAGGCCTGAAAGTGCCAAAGTGGCAGAACTCACATAGAAACCGAATCATAATAGCTGACATCACAAACCTTGGTGGGTCGGTATTTTCACAATGGTACATTTTAAGATGGGGTCACCATCAAACTGCATGATAAAAACTAAAACCAGTTCTTTCACCTACAAGGGTTATAATTTGACCTTGAAACAGTTGGTTATAAAATGGTGGCTTTTTGTTGTTTGTTATACAAAAGAGCACAAGTAAATGGATTTGCCCCTAAACAGTTGTCTCTGGGGTCAGGCCACTGTCTAAGTGGTGCGTGACAGTTCACAGCTGAGATTCTGGTCAGAGAACCAGCCAACTGCCCCTGAAAAGCAAAGAGACCCTCAAGTGCAGTCACATGGGGTAGCGCAGGGGCCCCAGACTCAGATAGCATTTCCCTGTCAGCAGAGGACTGGTTAATTTAATGAACATTTGTTAAGAACTTGTTACCAGTTACTGTCAAGTACAGGTTCTGCAAAGATGAGTAAGATGCGCTTCTTGTCCTATGGAAACTCAGGACCTCATAAGATTTTTAAGAAATGTATAAACAAACTCAGTACCACACTGTGGCAGGTGGATGTTTCCAAGGCTAAATGAAGATGGCACCAAGGAAGAGGGTCCATCTAGTGGAAATAAGGTCTAGTAGTAGAAACATACAAGAGGGAGAGGGCCCAATAAAATGATGTTCGCTCATTCACATTTATGGCCTTTGCTTTACCAATGGGATGATTCTGTCCTTCTGGGACAGAATTTTACATTAACGCACAATTAGTTATTAATGAAGGAATGTCATTTAATCCTTATAGTAAGTATATGATCCCCTAGGTGCTTAATGTTTCAGTTCTCTGAATATTTGTTCTATCAATTCATGTTTATGGGGCATTTATTAACTGCATGTGGTACTTTTACATAGATAAATTATATGCTGAATAATAAAATATTTTTTTTGTAGTCAAGAGCTGTGTATAAGAAAACTGTTGTTTAGAATTAAGGTAGCATATGTAGGTGGTTGTGACTTAGAAGGGGAGAAGCCCTCTTCCGGAGTCCCAAACAAGTCATCGCCACACGCAGGGCCTTCATTCTTGTTCCCAGTGGCTGCTACTGAAGCAATCCTGCATCCAGAACAGCAGTTTGTTAGTTGAAGTTGAAGAATAAATGACTCCTGGGGCTCATTCAGTTCAAGTATATAGATATAGTTCAAGCAAACCCAGGAAACAAAAATATATATTTACACAGAGGATAGATTAAGGATAATACTCACTTTCTAAAGGATTTACCACTGCATGCCCTTCTAAAATGAAGTAACCCCTATATATTTAAAATGTGATTTGACTTTTAAAAGTCCCTCCAAAGCAATTTTGAGGGGGGAATTGATCAGGTAAATGAAAGTCATCAGGGATGATGGGTTTTACAGATGTGGAATGCGGCAGTTTGTTTTTTAGTTCCTTTGTGACTTTCTTCATGGTCTTCCAACTTCTGGGTTGAGACATTCTTTAGAATGTACTGTGGTGTACAGAGATAGAGGCTTGATTGCAAACTATTAAAAGATTAATTGAATATATAAAGTTCCAGCATTCTTTTTTCTTTTTTCTTTTTTCTTTATTTATTTTTTAAAATTTATTTTATTTTATTTTTTTGAGAGAGGGGGAGGGGAGGGAGGAGAGGGAGAGAAACAACCTGTGGTTGCCTCTGGTACACCTCCCACCAGGGGACCTGACCCACAACCCAGGCATGTGCCCTGACTGGGAATTGGACCAGTGACATTTTGGTTCATAGGCTGGTGTTCAGTCCATTGAGCCACACCAGCCAGGTCCAGCATTCTTAATACAATGTGAGTGCTAGTAGTCTTTGCAAGGGTCTAAAAAGCTCTGCCTTTAATAGAACAGTTTATAACTTTCTGAGCACATTCTATGCATTATTGCATTTGCTCTTCATAATCATCCTGTGAGGTTCATCCTGTGATCATTTCACTGAGCAAGGTCCAAAGTAACATGGATGAGAAGAGGTAGAGCTGGGATGGGAACGCAAGTGTTTTTTTCCTAGTCTATGGCATGTTCCACGTCCCCAGCACTCCCATTCTCTTTGCAGTTGGCTTTAAAGTGAGCAGTTATCCCTGATTTATCATTTGAACTCCCTGAATTTCGTATGATAATCATCATCCCTTCCACAAAACCAGTCTTCTTTGCCACTTCATGGGTGTGTCTTAATCAGCCCTGAAGTGCAGAATTAGTGATTCCTGGACTTCCTGTGTGACTGTAGATACTGATAGTGGAAAATGTTGAATCCTGAAGCCCTAAGGAAAAGTAACAGGCGTGTAGCTTTCCTGCCAAATATGCGTTAGCTTCTTTATATTAAGGAGAAATGTTGAGAGATGCATTTATTTATTTCTGGTGATTAATGTTGATATAAAAATGGGAATTTGAAAATGACTTGGATAATAATCCAAAATTTTTAAGAAATTAAATGTTTTTTTTTAGTAGTACCTAACAAATATTGTCTTGGGAATGGAATATTCAGTGAAAGTGTTATAATTCTGCTGTAATAAAATGTACCTTCAAAAGAAAGACTTTAAAAGGTCAAATACAGCTATTGTCCAATAAATGCACAAGTTTGAACAGGCATTTTGGGAAGGTCAACTTTACGTAGAGTGAGACCTCAGAGAAGAACCATCTTCACTTCTTCCTGGAGGGGAATTCTCCCTGGAGTAATGGACAAGTGCTGAACTCAAACCCATTTTACCCAAAACAGGCAATAGCACTCACCCCTTGGTAGCAAGAACCTTCTGGGTTTCCCTTTTCAAACAAGAAGGGGCCCCCTGGGATGGAGCTGAACGGCCGTTGAATGACTGACATTAAAAAGAATACTGTGTCCTTATTGACTCTGAGTGCAGAGGGGAAAAATATGAGTGTCATGGGGAACACCTGATTCCCAGAACAAGCTGGAATCCCACAACCTATTGAAGCCTAGCAGAATTGTTCAACAATTAAATGTCATGTGTGACCTTCATAATGACTGAAATTGGTTGAGGTTTATGCATAAAATATCCTTAGAGACCAATATGTTTTGGCTTCTGCTTTATTTTTTTAACTTTGTAAATATTTCTGATTTTTTGAATAATTTATTGACTTCTTGCCCAAATCCACTCTACATTCAAAATGAAACAATAAAATTAATGACAACTCTGTAATTAATTGGCATAATATGGTGGCACATGTGGTGGAAAGGGTATAGGTGTTCAGATTCTCAGTTTGCTTCTTTCTAATCTTGTGATCTTTGATAGATTACTTAGAGACCTGTCTCACATTTTTCTCATCTTAAATAGAAATAAAAATGTCTATTTGCTAGGGTGTTGTGAGTAGTTCCTATGGCAAATGTGTATGGTGTTAGTGTATACTTGGCACATAAAAGGTACTCAAAAATCTAAGTTTGCAAGAGCTGAAAGTAAGCTTCAACATGAGAAGATTCAGCCTTGATCTAGCCATACATTCTAGCTTTCAACCATTGATTCCTGAGAGCTCACAAGTGACAAAGCTTTTATTTGCTGTGCACCAACATGGTTTGGTTAAACCAGGCAAAATGCTGTTCCCTAAGTTAGGAATGTCAAAGAGGTTTCATCTAATATGCCATCCTGATCCATTGGTTGTGCCATCTGAGAGCTGTCTCAAGGATATTGAAACTGTGTGTGCAACCATTGATTAGTCATGCCTACTGTGGAGTTGGGAGTAGGGCATGGGGGTATGTGTGCAGGCATTTTCCTTAGTTGGCCTAAGATACTTGCTTTTCCTCATGTCTTTACCCAACACCAGAGAAATGGATACCTAGTTCTACTGCTGCTGAACTACATGCAAGATGCCCAGAGGTAACTCTTTATTATGGGAAAGGTAGCTTGTTTAAGTGAGAACACAGAAGGGCAGAAAGCAGGAAACTTACTCTCCCTGGCTTCAAATCTCCACACTCCATGCCAGGCACCTAGTGATGCAGCCACATCGAAATGTCTCCCATTGGCCAGGTTGGGCTCTTCCCTTTCTCATCTATGTACCTTGACACATGTTCTTTCTACTTTTGAAAATCTCACCCCTGTCTCTGTTGCTTGGCAAATTCTACTAACACTTCAAGAGTTAGCTCAAGAGTAGGTTCTTATTATAAGGAGGCTGGAGAGATTCAAGTCCTGATTTTCCTTGTATCCTTGGTGCCCAGCTCGTAATAGGCCCTAAATAAATGTTGATTGAACAAAGTGCAAAGATATAAAGAGAGAGATGTTGATGAGTTGGAGGTCAGGAATTTTCCAGAGAAAATAATCCAGGTTTGGGTACTATATTGCTTCCCTCTGGAGTTTGTAAAAGCATCTTGCTTAGCACCTTTCATAGTTTAAAAGGGGCGCTAGTTCTGGTTAAAGGGTAAGATGAAATGCAATGTTAATAATATTTGAAATGGACTTACTAAATTATAATAATTGAGTCTTATAGCAAGATATGTACCTTTTAAAAAAATTGTGCTAAAGTACACCTAACATGAAATTTACTATTTTAGTGGTTTTTAAAATATAGTTCATTAAGTATGCCAATAGTATTACCCTGATTTTCCCCTTTTGTCCCCCTCCATTCAGTACTACCATTCCCTCCAGCAATTTCTCCTCTTAATTCATGCCCATGGGTCATGCATATAAATTCTTTAGCTTCTCCATTTTCTATACTATTCTTAACACTGACCCTAACTATTTTGTGCCTACTAATTATGCTTCTTAATGCCTGCACCTTTTCCTCCATTCTCACCCTTCCTCCTCCCAGCTAATCCTCCAAACGATCTCCATATCTATGATTCTGTTCCTGTTCTTGTGGTTTGCTTAAATTTTTTTTTTTTTTTTAGATTCAGTTGTTGATAGTTGTAAATTTGTTGTTATTTTATTTTATTTTTAAAGATTTTATTTAACTTTGCTACAATATATCTAAAAACTATCATTTAACGTGATAATTATGCAAGCTAATGGCTCATTTTAATTTTTTTGCATTAACTCTTCAAAATCCAGTATGTACTTTAAATATGTGTAAAAATATGTATGTGTATTTGTGCATGTGTTTGGTAATATTGCAATTCATATTACTTAAAAGAGTAATTCTTTAAACAAATGAATTAATGTAGGCATTTAAAAATTTTATTTATTATTGCCAGAGAGAGAGGAAGGGAGAGAAGCAGAAAGGGAGAGAAATATTAATGTATGGTTGCCTTTCACCTGCCTCCAGCTATAGACCTGGCTGGAGACCTGGTTTGCAACTTGGTTATGTGCCCTGGCTGGGAATCAAACCAGCGACCTTTGGGTTCACAGGCTGGCACCTATCCCCTGAGCCACCAGCCAGGAGGTCCTTTGCCTATTTAAAAAATGTGTTACTTGATTTTTGTTGTTGACTTGTGCAGGTTCTTTATATACTACGAATATTAACTTCTTATCATATATTGTATAATACTTGCAAATATTTTTTCTTATTCTGTGCATTGTCTTTTCACTCTATTGATTGCATCTTTTGATGCATATAAGTTTTAAATTCTTATGTAGTTCAGAATATATATATATATATATATATATATATATATATATATATATACTTTTGGTGTCATATTCAATAAATCATTGCCAAGTTTAATGTTATTAAAGTTTTTCCCCTATGTTTCCTTCTAAAAGTCTTGATTTATTTCCAATTAATCTTTGTATAAGGTATAATGTAAGGGTCCAACCTCATTGTTTTGCATGTGAATACTTAGTTTTCCCAACCCCATTTGCTGAACAGACTGTCTTTTCCCTATTGAATGGCCTTGGTGCCTTTGTTGAAAATCATTTAAGCATAAATATGAGGGTTTATTTCTGGGCTCTCTATTTTATTTTGTTGATCTACGTGCCTGTCTTTATGTACTACACTCCTTTTGATTATTGTAATTTTGTAGTAAGTTTTGAAATCAGGAAGTCTTTTTCAAGATTGTTTTGCCTCTTCAGGGTCCCTTGAGATTCCATATGGATTTTTCTATTTCTATCAGGATTTTCAAAGGGATTACATTGAATCTATAGATCTCTTTTGATAGTATTATTGACATCATAATAGTATTACATATTCTAGTCCATGAATATGATATGTATTTTCATTTATTGGTGTTTAATTTCTTTCAGTGATGTTTTCTAGTTTTCAGCGTACAAGTCTTTCACCTCCATGATTAAGTTTATTTCTAAGTATTTTATTTGTTTTTGATACTATTGTCTATGGAATTATTTTCTCAATTTCCTTTCTGATTACTCATTGTTAGTGTTTAGAAATAGCTGATTTTTAAAAAATTAAATTTATTGGGGGTAACATCAGTTGATAATATTATATAAGTTTCAAGTATAAACCTTTATAATACAACATTTGTATACTCCATTGTGTGCTCACCATCCAAAGTCTAGTTTCCTTCCATCGCCATATGGTTGACCCCCTTTACCCTTTTTGTCTATTAAGCACATGAAATATATAGCTTTTCCAAATTGACATAATACTCTAAGTATAAAAAAATGCACTAAGTATGAAGACTTGGAATCTAATAAAGAAATATAAAATAGCTCATTAATGATTTTATAGTATGTGTTGGCATGATATTATTTGGATATATTAGATTATATAATATTTAAAAATTAATTTTATCAGTTTCTTTTGACTTTTTAAAATGTGGCTTCTAGAAAATTGTTAATTGCATTTCTGGCTTGTATTGTATTTCTATTGGATAACACTGCTCTAATCTGATGTGGCCAACTTTGGACACAGTTTGGACAGCCACCCGACAGGAATGTCATGTGCTGAGTGGCTGAGACCAATCATTTGGGGGTGAGTAGCTATTTGGGGGGGTCAGGTCTTAAGGAGGGGAAATGGGCATATCTTGCTTTCTACAAGGAAAGCAGAACTTGAGTCTGGTGTATTGAGGTGCATTGGTGATGCTCAAAATAGGGTGGCAGAGAAAATATTCTCTCTTGGAGGTACAGCAGCTGAGGCCAGAAAGCGGGTCCTTTCTCCTTCACAATCTATACATTTGGAGCCGCATCTGTCTACTAGACGTGAGTAGAGATATTCTTACTTGTTTTCCTAGCTCTGTCCAAATCTGTGTCCCTTTCTCCACTAGACATTCAGAGACTCATCCTTTGCCCTTCAAAGATGGGCCAGAGCTCTCAAGCTGAGAGCTGTTGAAGTGGCCCCCAGTGGGAGTGTTTTGCTGTCTTCCACTATCCAGACAACACTGGAAATGGGCAGCCGGCATCTGAGTCAGCTCCCCATCCTGGTGCCAATGTAGGGTATCTACTCTCCACTTCTGTGGCTTTGGAGAGTGCAGGGTGTGGGTGAGTTTTGGAAGAGGCCCAGGAGGACTGGAGCTGTAGGCCACATTGTATAACTTTCCCCATTCCCAAGATCTGAGTCTATTCTTGGGATGGATAGGAACACAGAAAGCACCAGACTGACAACTCCTTTCCATGTGTGTAAAGAAGTCTCTACATCAGTTGAAGGATCCAGCCTCTACTCAGATTTCTCCCCTCTAATTGGCCACCTGCAGAGCCTTTGAAATTACCACCTTCTAGGAGGTAGAGCCTCCTGGAAAACCAAGTCCACTGATAAGAGTACATACATGTGGATGGAGCATCAAGAGATTTGGAATTCTGGGTGAGTGGCTCATTCCCCTTTGAAGGAACATTCCTTTTTAATCTAGAGGGTCAACTATTTCTGGAAACATCCATTTTGTTTTTTGACAACAAAAATTCTTAAATATATTCTTGCCTGTGCATAAAACTTTTTACTATATTAAACTTCAATCATCAGAGAACACCTTGTTATCTTCCAGATATAAAATGCAAGAACAGTTTTGCTTTGGGCATTTAAGTTAGTTTGGAGTCAACATGATATTCAGTCTGGGTCTCATAGAAGGTATAAGATTTAGTCTGCAATCGAAAAGCCTAAGAGTTATTATTTCCACAGAGCAAATTTATTTCTCTTTGACAGTATTTGAGGTTATGGATCTATTTCCATCAGAAAAAAGAAAACAGGATATAATAAAATCCTTTGACACCACACTGGGAAAAACCCAATACATTGATTTTCTTTTAGATAAGGACACCCATTTCAATACCCAAAGGAACTGAAAATGTTTAGCCTTCTGAGAACAGGCTAAGCTGAATTTAAGTGAAGGGTGATCCTTTTATTCTTACTTTAAGAATAAACTATATAATTAAGTGGCTATAGATACTTCCTTTGTGGGAGGAAAGCAGCAGTCAGATTCTTTGCCATCATACCAAACAGTGGTAGCGCCTAACCCTAAGGCAAAATAGAAAATCAATACCAATCAGGAGGAAAAGAAAAAGCTAACAAAACAGGAAGTCTCACATGAGCCGCAGGTGATAAAAGATTTAAAATATGAATAAAACACTACAGGTCAGCATTAAAATAGACAATACATTTCTCTGCCAAGACAACGCATCCAGATGTTAACCAGAGGTGCGAAACATACTGAACCACATGGGTGAGGAGGCAAAGAGCAAATCCCAGACTAACCATTTCATTTCCCATTCACTTCTCCAGGAAGAAAGCAGTCTCCTCTCATGGGGAGCCAGTCGCTTCATAATCAGCACTTTCTTTAAAGTTAAAAATATTTGGAAATATAAGTCTTGCCCATACATACTTTCTAGGATTATAATATTTGGAATTTGAGAACAAAAAGGCCAGACTTGCTTTCAGAGAAGTAAAGAGGTAAAGCTGATTTCCTGTTGGTCAATTGTGTAAAGAAATAAGATGCTTTTAAATAATACCTAGGGAAATAATGAAGTTAAAAAAGGTCCATTAGAGACAGACTGAGTTCTGGCTGAAAGGAAATTAAAGTCATCTCTAACTAAAAGGGTTTTATGGGCTTGGTGGAGAGGAACTCTTAGTAGTTGATAATGCTTCATGATCATCAGTTTTCAGTGAGTGACTTCTCATCATGGGAATTTCCATATTTCAAAGCCAAATCCTTAAAACAAAACAAAAGTATCCAGAAATAATGTTTGGCATCTAGCCATCATCAAGGGAATGCATTTGGCAAATATATGAATAAATCATTTTATTATTTTTGGTCAAATCATGGACAGTGGGTCTGTATCCTCATCCCTTGAAAGAATGCAACCAACCAACCTCCAATCAGATGCAACCCATTTGAGCTGGCCCAGTTGACCTGATCTCATATCCCTTATAGTTGCTGGTCTACCTGCACCCATGCCTTATGGTCTAAGTTTCATAACTCATCTTGCTATGATGCATTGAATAGCTATTTTAATGATGAGACTTTACACTGGAAACTTGTATATAGATTTCTTAGCACTTTAAGTTTAGAATTTAGAATGTTTTAATGGTGGTTGTAGAACCAACTTCATGTCCTTGTGTTAACATAAACTACAGTTCATCACAGGAGCCTAGTAACAACATCTAGTTCTTGTTTTTCTTTCCCATCTGGCTTTTCTTAATCTGGCTAATATTTAGTGAGTATACACAAGTGTACTAGGCACTATGCTCAATCCTTTCTTCATAGGATTTTTTGAATTTAATTCTATAGCATCCTTATGAGGTAGAAGATGTATGACAACCACTTTTAGAGATACAGAAACTGAGGCATGGTGAAGTTTGCCAAGGTCACCCAACTCTTCTGCCATGACTGAGCCAAAGCAGTTTGCTACATGCTACTTTCTTCAGCGTTAGAAGTGTGGATGGTGTCAATATTCACATGAATTTCACCTGATTATTCAGCCAACACCCCTGCCCTGGAACTGCCAATATTTTCAGTCCTGATGAATTTTATCCATTTTTCTTCCTTAGTTTTGCCTTACCCATGTATTTCTCATTTCCAGAATTGTTTGTCTTACATGCTGTGTAGTTATCTAGAAAAGCTTGTTTTCTCAGTGTTAAATGAAAATCACAACGTTGTTTGATTTATTGTACTTACTGTTCTAGCTGACCTAGCTTCAGTAAAGTAGTTTTTACTTCAGTTTTGAGGCAGCCTGCGGAGGTAATAATTTGGCATCTGTTATTTACATATTGACATGTGAGAACTATAAATTATAATGGTGGCATCTATTAATGCAGTATAAGTGCTGCCCTTTTCCTTATTCTTTCTGAAATGGTGAGGCAAACCACTATCACCTGGCTTGATATTTTTCTGGAGAAATGTGGTATTTTTAGAAAGATCTAAAACCCAGGAGGGGTGTTTTGTTGCTATCATTGTTCTTTTTTTAATGGCCATTCTTCCTTTAGATAAAGTTGTTATACAGCTCGTTTCTATTCAGAAACATTCCAATGAAGAAACTATAAGACCCCAATGGTTCAAAATATATTTGTGAACAATCAATTAAAATGTAATGTTTCATATTTATTATAGCATTATTTATAATAGCTAAAAATGGAAAATACTATAAACATGCTTTAAAAAGATTGGTTAAATAAATTAGATGCCTTCCATGTGTTGGAATATCATGCTGCCCTGAAAAATCATATTTTGGAACAGATTTAAAAGGTACGAGAGGAATGTTCATGATCAATTATTAAGTGACAAAAGCAAAGGATAAAGTAGTATGAGTTAGTTCTTAACATAAAAATTATTTATATGCATATTTTTTCTTTTTCCAAAAATATCATTGCTCTCATGTTTATTATTGGTTTGTAATTTTTAGATTATTATGAACAGACCATGTAGCCTCTATGATATTGATTCTCTTGAATTTATTAAAAATTTCTTCTGCTTTGGTGCAGGCCTTAGGGGATAGCCAGCTTTTTGTTGGTAGATTGGCTGGATTTCCATTTCATGTGATGGCTCAAAATTAACTTCCATTGCACATGGCTGGGCTTGGCATCACGACCTTTCTCGGATATCTCCCAAACCGAGATGTGTGGTATTAATATTTGTGCTAGAGACTTGTCTGGATTTTGGAACATTAAAAACACATCTTTGGCCAAGTTGAATATGCAATCTAATGTCTGCGCCAGTGAAAGTAACCGTTTTGGTTTCTGGGTTTGATACGTTATAATTTAAATATTAATGAGCAAATGATGATCTATTGGTTGACCTTGTCTATAGATCCGGATTTCTCAGCTTCACCACTATTAATACTTTGAGCTTGACAGTTTTTGCTTGTTGTGGGGGTGCTGCTGTCCTGTGTCCTGGAGAATGTTTGGCAGCATCCTTGGCCTCTACCTATTAGATGACAGTAGAAAAGTCCTTCTCCTCAGCTGTGATAATTAAAAATGTCTCCAGGCATTGCCAGTTGTCCCCTAGGGTGCAAAATCACCTCTAGTTGAAAACCAGTACTATAGAGAAATGGCAAGTTCCCTTTCAAAACTAGTGACTCAGTATGAGTCAATAAGCATGTGCATTGATTCTTTAATGTGATTTTACAGAGCAGTTTCATTTATGCATGGAGAAAAAAAGCCATAGTCTGCCTTATTCTCAGGAAGCCATCTGTGGTACATGATGACATTATAACACCAAGCTTCGATCTGTACAATGGGGGCAATCATTACAGCTCTTAGGAGGATGTATGCACAGAGCCAAAGACTGCTCTAACATCGCAATCACTCAATAAACTAGCTTATTTTTTGTTTTTGTTTTTTTTAAAGATTTTTTAAAATTTTCATTATTTCTAGAAAGAGGGGAAGGAAGAGAGGCAGAGAAGGAGAGAGACATCAATGTATGGTTGCCTTTCACCTGACTCCAGCCACAGATCTGACTGGAGACCTGGTTTGCAACCTTGTTATATGCCCTGGCTGGGAATTGAATCTCTGACCTTTGGGTTCGCAGGCTGGTGCCTTAATAAATGAGCTTTTACTATTATTATCCAAACTGAGCTCATGCATGTACACCAGGGCCCCTTAACCAGCTTGGTCTGTTTAGCTCATGATACATGCCATAGTCACACATCTTTCTGAAGTATTTTTATCAAAACAACCTCAGTTGCATCCATGAGCAAACAAACAAGCCAGCAAACAAATGAGTTAACAAAAAGAACGTGAATCAAACAAGTGCCTGGTCAATAGTTAAAACTCACGCACCAAGGTCTCTGCATGAGAAGGAAGCTGAGTGGTCTCCGCTTCAGCATACGTCCCAGGCATGCTATTTATGTCTTGGGTGGCACATTGATTCTACTGCTGGAGGAATGAATGGTTGTTAGGAGATTTCTTCAGCCTGGTTCATTATCTGTTTAAACTATCAGGGCTCCATCTGAGTGGGCCAACGGGAAGCCTGCTTTTGATTTAACCATGCTCTAAACAGGCTCCTTCTATGGCTTTCCAAGAATTAATTACAGAGCTTAGTAAAGGCGCCTGCTGCAAAGTCCCAAGGATGGCTTTATGAGCAATTACAGCAGCAGTATTGATGCCAGCAGAATAAGAATTTCCTTGGAGAACTGCTTGGAAAAAGAGGACTGGCTAGTGGAAATACAGGCACGCAGGGTTCCCATCTACAGCTTACAAGGGACTGTAGAGTCACCAACCAAGAAGAGTCTGGTTCACTCACACATCTGAATGTTTGGGCAATCATTGGCCTTGGCTTGTGTAATTTGTCTAAAGAGAATGAGAGGGGGAGAGAGAGATTTTGACACCCAAGTGCTCATCAGAGGGTGAGAACCTGGAGAATGCTTGAATCAAGTTGCATGGCCGTGTAGTGCAGAAGCCTGCAGACCCCATGCGTGCCACTCTGGGGAGAAAGCAAATCCATTCACGGGCTCTGAACCAAAGGCAGCAATGCAGCGAGTTCCTGAGAGCATGTTTCCTTGAAGAGGGCAAATTGAGTATTGCTGGGTTCCTTGCTAGAAAATTTCAGTTGGTTGTGTTGGCAGCATGAGATGGCAGGATGCAGAGGTGAGGTTGGCGGGAAACCAACTGAGAGGAGGTGGTTCTTTGGCTGAGTAAGGATTGCAGGAGCCTTCCTGGGACAGGTACCAGCTGCCTCCCAGAGGGCAGGCTCACTTCTCCTTTGTACAGGGATGGAGCTGAAATGGCTTTTCTAGGCTGCTGAGTGAAAGAATGAAGTAAGAGATGATCAGCAGTGGTAGCATCACAATCCTACCATTTTGAGGAGATTCTAGTGTAATGATGGCGGGGTGTGAGGGCCTCAGCCTCCCACCCATGATGGTAATGATGGTAGATTCCAAAAAGGTAAAAATTTCAATATAGAGTATTAGATGTTTCATGGGACTTACTTAGGGGTCCCTCATCGAGGATCTATGTGTCCTCTCTTTCCCATGTCCAGGGCTGTCAGACTCTAGGCCAGCTCAGCAGACACCAACCTTAGTCTCCCAGTGACACTAATTACAGAGTGTGGCCTCTGGGATTCTACCACTTTCTGATTTTGTCTGCTGCCAACATTTTCATGCACACAAGAATTCCAGGATTGTACAGAAAACATCTGTGAGTTTTCTGTACAAAGGCCTAGGGCCTCTGGCCAAAAGCTGTTACCATAATTGAGAAAAATAAATGTAAAAAAAAAGTACATTTGCCTTCCTAATTTGCAAGCAATACTTCTGCTCTTAACCATTCCTCCCCATTCTTACCAGTGTGGAGAAATGAAATTCCCTATTTGAGCAAGCGGGCCATTCGTGCCAGCTCTTGGTAGATAGCATGAGCCCCCTCAGGGCTTCTGTCCAGTCTCATGACTGACTCCCATATTCACATCTTGAGACTGGACCTGCCTCCCAACACAGGCTCCCATCTGTAACAGGACCACCCCCAACTCCTGAATTTGCTACTACAAATTGGTGCCACCCACAGTTCCCCCAGCTCCGGAAATGGCAACCCCAGCCTTTTAGCTGCTCAGGCTACACATTCTGTTGTCATTCTGGACTTTTTCCTTCATCCTTTCTCCCCACCACCACCCAGTCTGCCAGAAAAATACGTGGCTTTTTCTTCAAAATAGATCCAACATCTAACCATTTCCCTGCTACCACTCTGGTCTGTGTCACCTTTATCAGTCACCTTGACTACTTGAGTTAGTGAAGAAGATTCTGGACCCAATTCCAATGTATGTGTGTGTGTGTGTGTGTGTGTGTGTGTGTATGTGTGTTTGTAGGGGGTGGGAGAGGTTTTCCCACACATCCAACAAGCAGCTCCTTGAGATCACCTGGATATTTTACAATTGTTGATGAAAAATCTTTTAGGAGTTTATTTGAGCCAAACTGACAACTGTGGGATAGTAAAATCTCAAAAGATTGAGAAAATGCTCCAGACCATGGCAATTCTGAAGATTATTTTATACATTGGACTCAAAGGAGAAGCCAATCAGGGGTTACTGAAATCCATTGGTGGCAGATTAAGGGGGCCCGAGAGCAAAGCAGGGAAATCTCTGAGATTGAATTAAAAAATAGAGACAAGTACTTTTACTTTGGTGAATACAGGATAGTTAACTATAAACACAGCACATTTTGAAGGTATGTTGGGAACAAGATAACAATGGGTCTGGTACTCTGGTGCCTGAGGTTCCGTCTTGGAGGGATCTAACATTTCAAATGTGTGCTTATCTTAGATTCACAAAGACAACAGGCAATGAAGCTGCAGACCTAGGTCAGGACTACCTACCATGACCTACTTCTAGTGAGGAATTTTTACATTCTCCCCTCTTCTCCTCCAACCCCAGCCCCGGCCAGGTGTGGTAACTTTGGTTTCTGGATTTGTAAGGCCAACCATGTGAGCCTGTCAAGTTTAGTATGTGGCTACCTTTTTGTCCACACAGTTTAACCCTATCCTGACATGATCTACCAGGAGGTAGCCTCAGATGCCACAGGTGAAGGGCTCAGTCCCACAACACTGCCCCTGCTCCCCAAATTCAGGAGCCAGTTGCAAGCCCAGATTCCAACCCTGGAACTACCTGGTTGGTTCCTCTGGTGTGATGATCTAGGTCAGCAGTACCCAAGCTTTTTGGCACCAGGGACCAGTTTCATGGAAGAGAATTTTTCCACAGACAGGGGATGGGACAGGAGGCAGACTTCAGAAGCTTTGCTCACTTGCTTGCCACTTATCTGCTATGTGGCCTGGTTCCTGACAGGCCACAGACTGGTGCTAGTCCTTGACCCAGGAGGATGGAGACCCCGGACCCAAGTGCTTTCCAAAAGTTGCCTCATTAACAATAACAAGAGACCTTTATCGTTCTCATCACTTAGGACATTCTAGGGGTTTTAGGAGTTCTGTGCCAGCAGTGGTTGAAGACCCAATTTACATTTCTTATTATACACCACAGTGTCCCTATTAGGTACTCGAGTATGTCCTAATGGGTCTTCTCGCCTCTGTGCCTATTCTCAACACAGCAACCAGCAATCCTTTTAAAGCCTAAATCTCATCATCTCACTCCTCTCCCCACAATCCCCAGGGACTCCCCGTTTCACTTAGGGTAAGGCCAGGTCCTTAGAATGGACTACATGATCCAGACCCCCTCTCCGAATCTCACTGACCCCCTTTCCTTCCACTTTTCCTCCTGCTCACTCTGGCCTGAGGCTGACTCTTCCTTCTCCTGGTATGTTCTCTCCTCAGACATCCGCAAGGCTAACTGCCTCACCTTCGGGAAGGCTCGATATTCTCACTGAGGCCTGCTCTGGTCATCCTATTCAGAATTGCAATCTGCCCTACTTCCTGTCTAAAGTCCACATTCCTTCTGTGGCAGCAGCTAAACCAGGTTACAATCCACTCCTTACCAGCTGTATGGCTTGGGGTCAATTGTTTCACGTGGCTGAGCATCATTTCCTCTTCTGTAAAATGGGATAACTACTTCCTATCTACAGGACTACTGTATGGATTCTATGAGAACAAACTCCCTGCATGGCAAAAAGCTGCCACTAAGAATGCATTCCGCGCAAGGACGGCTGTAGTGAGAGGCTGTGGGAAGGGGGAGGGGCACACCCGGCATTGAGAATTAGAATAACTCAGAGGTGGGAGCATCCGTGTAAACACAGTTTAAGACATTTGCAGATGGACCTGCAGGGCAGATATTCTCAAACTCATTTATTCACGCCATATATAGAAAATAATATGAGAATTCTCTAACTCTATTTTTGTTAAAAAATAAATTGTCCCTGCCTTTTCCCTTCTTGTCCTTGACTCATTGTCCATAATAATTGCAGACAAGAATGTGGCCTCTCCATTGTGGATAGATATATTTGACCATCTGCTCTCTTTTCTGCTCTAGGGAACAAATGGCCACCTGCCGCAAGAAAGTAAGTGACTGCCCCTTGAGACTCAGACCTGGGCTCAGTATGACTATGACTTTCTAAATCTAAGTAAATTGCTGTAGTTGTGTTTTTAAAGGTGGGGGGTAGAAAAAAGGAAAAACTGAACTTTTCCTGAGTGCTTTTGTCCAAAGCAGAACTCATGGACAAAACTGATAGCCTAAAGTATCATTCATGGCATCTGACAAAATCTCCTCTCCTTATACAGATCTCTGTGAGATCTGAGTCCCGCATGTGTTTAATTAGATGTAATTTTTGGAGATGAAGGAGAAATGATTAAATTATCCAGATGCCTATAAAATAAAAGACCCTTATTTCAGCCATCCATCAGGTCTTGACATCTAGAGTATTACATGGTATAACTCAAATGAATATATTTCACCTAAAAATACAGTGCCCCTCCCTGTCAATGATACCATTAAAGGAAATCATTAAGCATTTATGCAGCACTTTGTGCTGGAAAAGTGCTTTACAGTTATTTTTATTGCTCACCAGAACCCTCTGAGACAGGTCCTTCCTTATATCTTAAAACCAAAGCAGAGAGAAGAGATTAAATTTCTTAGGGTCTTAGAGAGAATAAACTATTGGATCAGAATGAGACCTCTAAGTGCCAAAGTCAGCTGTTTTATTTAATCCACTGAACCATTAGGTTAGAATTTATTCACTATATAAGGCGTTAGCTGACTTGGAATTGATTTTTTTTCTTTAATACCTAGATCATTGATGGTGTAGACCTAGTACAAGAACTACGCTGCTTCTTTTTATTGTACCTCTGAAGAGCACTAAGTTCCTGATAAAAATTTTAAAGTCAATGTATTTTCAAAGATAGTCTTTATTATGTATGCTAAGACATTAAATAAACACTGGACTCTCTGTGACTTAGCCTTCATGTGAAGTTTTGTATTTCAGGCCTCCTCCATCTCAGTAAGTGGTTTCCAGGGTCACTGAAGAAGAAGGTAGGCAAGTGTGGGGGGACACATTTCTGTCACTAAGTCTTCTGCACCAGAGTGATACACAGTCCATCTCAGCCCTCTGCTCTTGGTCTTTTGGCCCTAGACTAACTGCAACTGAGACTGGGAATGTCGGTGAGTGTGTAGACCATTTGGAGAGCACTAATGCCTCTCCATCCTCGGATTTTGGTTTTAATTGTCTCTTTTAAACTTTGAATTCCAAATGTTAGTGATAACATTTATTCACCTCTTACTTACAATAGCTGACATGGTGCCCTTTGTAACATTTCTTTTATGGCCTCCCTTGCACTTTATTATTTTCAAAGTCCTTTCACACACTTTACTTGGTTTGATTGCGGCAGAAAGAGAATTTTTGATAGACAAGGGGACTGCTGTACTTCCTTTTCATCTTTTCAAGCTCAACACCTGTGGTACCTGGGAAGCAAGGCCCACAGCTTAAGGAAGCTGTATCCTGCTAGCTCAACCCTTGGGACTGCTCTGCCACACAGGGTCCCAGGCAGAAGTAGAATTTATTCCATGACTGGAACTAAATCTGGATAGACTGCTACCTCATCTTTTGTTCTGTATCAGCGATGTCAGCGATAGGCTCAGCTTCCTCTTGCCAGTGTTTTCGGAAGCTGAGGAGATTGGAGGACAGATCTGAAGGGTGTTTGGTGGGTGGGGGACTAGAGTGGGAGCTGGGTCTGGGAGCCAGGGTATAAAGCTCTACTGTTCCCCAAACTGTGCAAAGCCCAGTGTTGGGAGCTGTTTGCAGCCTTATCCGGTATCTTTGTTTCAGTAATTATACGTAAAAAGGTTCAGATGATCCTAAAATGAAAAGGGTGCTAAAATAAAAATGAAAATGAGAAATGGGATGGAAAGACAGGAGTAGCTGCAAGTTGTAAACGATGAAATGGCTTTTATTGATGGTGATGAGGCAAATTTAGATTTTAGCCTTTTCTCCTGTTGTATTGCCTGAAGTCACCGTTGCCAGAGGAAAGATAGATCCCACGGACTGGTGGCTGAAGAAGGCCCGTAAGAAATCCATTCACAGACTGATGGCCCAGTGCTCTGACTTGAGCCTCTAGGTCCTCAGCTAATGCTGACAACTTTGACCTAATTTTGGGAGGCAATTATATTTGGCTGGGTTGCTGAGCTCTTTCTCAGAACTTCTTCTTGGGATAGCGGCCAAATGGTCTTTCTGTAATTGTGTTGTAAAGTCTGAGGAAAGCTGTCTTGGGTCCATGCCCAGGACCTGGTGCCCCAATTGTAGATATACATGACTGCCACCTGCACACCCCGTGAGAACTGGAACTAGCATCAGCGACCTCCTCCCACTAGGAAGCAGGGGCTCTCAGTAACTAGGCAGGTTCTCTGAACCCTCCCAGTTGCCTGGTGAGAAGTGAAGAATTTACCTATTATCGGAGCAAATTCCTTAACCCTGCATACAAAGTCCTTCTCTTTCATTGAAACGTCTGCTTTCAAAACCAGTGTTCCCTTTTTATAAGTCACATATTGCAAGCTCGATGTGCTGGAAAGGCCCAGGAAGCTCCCTTGACCTCTGTCCTTTGACATGAGTAATGTGGGAAGCCTTCTGTTGCTTGCAATCACACATGCCCTACCTAAGCCTCCAGAATTTGGAATGAATCTAGAATTGACACTAAAATGGAGTCAAGTTTCACCTCTCTACAATGTGAACATGGTATTGATGTCCTCAGAGCACTAGCATTTCTTTGGGAATCATAATAATTATACCAAAACACAGACTCTTCTTTGGTTTTGTTTTACAATAAAATGCCATTTAATCAGAGAGGAGATTATATTTAGCAAGGAGGGTGGAGGGTAAGGGAAAAAAGTCAGAAAAGAACAAAACTGCCCATATTAGCCTTTGTGGCTGGGTTGTGAGTTATTCTTATCCTGTCACCACAGTTAATGAGGGAAAATAGTCCCCAGAAGAAATGTGGCTGGAGGCACCTATCTGCCCTCCGGTCCCCCTCGAATCCGGAGCAGTGAGGTCTGAAGGAAGTCTCCCCAGTGAGAGCTACTGGGGAAAGTAACTCCTTGGCCTCTGGTAAAACTTTCTCTTGCTATCAACCTCAGGGGCAAGCGAATTTACGGATGTGCACAGAGCAGCACAAGGAAAGGGAGAATCATTCTGCTCAAGTTTACAGCACAGAGAGGGAGGAAATATTTACGCATTAGAAATGATGAAAGGACCTTACAAAGCAATGAGTAATGTAGAGCTGGCCGGTGGGGTTCACAGGTGATAATCCTGGGAAGAGAGCTGTCTGCTCTTTCTGCTTTGGGTAGCTGGGAATAATGTCAGGAACAAGTAACCATGGACGGGTGAACCTTAAAGCAAACACAGCTACAGATCAATGAGGAGAAGAAGGAAAGAATATAGATGGAGACTTGTGTGTTGGAATGACTGGAACAGGGCAGCCCAATTAGAGGAAAAGCTTTGTATTGGGTTGTAGCAATTAAAATGGAAAGATTTCTTGAGTTCATACCACTTCCATCTAAATTCCAATTAGTTACTTACACTTGAATCCACCTTTCATGGAAGTGTTAACTATTAGTTGACTCCGCGTAACCCAGGACAATATCCAGCTTTATTTCATACGTTACGGTCAGGTTCATTTGGGATTTCAGGCACTGCTGCGGATGTGAGTGCAGAAAGAGATGTGAGTGAGAAAATACACTAATAAGAAAATCACCTTCTTTTGCTAAAAAAAAAAAAAAAAAAAAAAAAAAAAGACTTTATTTATTATTTTTAGAAAGAGGGGAAGGGAGGGAGGCAGAGAGGGAGAGAAACATCAATGTATGGTTGCCTTTCACCTGCCTCTAGCTAAGGACCTGGCTAGAGACCTGGCTGGCAACCTGGTTATGTGCCCTGGCTGGGAATCGAGCCAGTGACCTTTGGGTTTACATGCTGGTGCCTATACTTTTAAAAGGACATTTTTTAACCAACATTGTCATAACATTTCATTTATTGTTCATAATTTGCATACTCAATTCTTATTTATTTATTTATTTAGGTATTAATAGCAACAGGCAGATGCTTGTAATAGTAAGAAAATCTTACATTTTACACCTACAAAGCATTTTCACATTTTCATCATCTCTTTTGAACAGTCACTACTGTTCCAAATTCTCATCCTTTTTGCTAAGGGTTTCCACAATGGCAGGGTCCAAATTCGAGCCCAGGTTCCCTGATCCCCAGTCTTCGCTTTCCCCACTGCTGGGCCATACCATTCATATCAACAATGGGAATAGCTATTGTACTGGCCAAGATGAAAAAGCAATCCTTAATATGGGTAACAGGCATCTTAATCACTGCTGGTGGGATCACAGCCTGGTAAGCATCTCCTGGAAAAAGCAATTTGGTCACTGTTTCTACACTTTGACCCAGTAATTCTACTTCTAGGAATCTACCCTGAGTAATTAACGAGACATATGGCCAACATATTACACAGAAATATGTTTAGTGAAAAATATCCAACAATAGGAGATTAGTTAAAAACATGGTATATACCAATGATAGAGTATTACTGAAGTAATTAAAAATCTCATTTTTTAAAAACAATTTTATTTATTATTTTTCAGAGAGAGGGTAAGGAAGAGAGGCAGAGAGAAAGGGAGACATCAATATATGGTTGCCTTTCACCTGCCTCCAGTTATGGATCTGGCTGGAGACCTGGCTTGCAACCTGGTTACGTTTACCCTGGCTGGGAATCAAACCAGCGACCTTAGGGTTTGCCGGCCGGCCCCTTATCCACTGTGCTACCAGCCAGAGCCTAAAAAAATAATCTCATTTTTGAACATTATTAATAATAAAGCTGAAATGATATTTATAAGATCAAATGAAAAAAATAATCAGCATCCATTCAGTATAGCTAACAAAGAAAAAAGAAATATATCAAACTGTTAACAATGCTTAACTATAGATGATGAGATTACAAATTTTTAAGTTTATACTCATTTCCCATGTTTCCTATAATGTAGTGACTTTATAATTAGAAAAAGATGATATTTTAAATGTAAAAAATGGTAAAAAACAAAACAAAACAAAACAAAAACAGTTGACTAAACACTAAAAAGAAAGAGTGGTTAAGGAATTTCAAATAATCAGTTTACCTAAATTTGATTATAAGCTGTATGTCTCATGGTTAGAAAAACTAAGTAAAGGTAATGCCAACTTTATATGTTTCCAAAGAGATTACTAAGAATGTATGCTATAACACGAAAAATACAATTGTAATAGAATGTGTGACAAGTTTTTAAAGCTAGGAGAGTGCGGCTCTAAATCAGTGACTCTCTTCCATAATCTAAGCAAGTTTTACAAACCATGTGGGAGCTGGGCTCTGGGAAGACACGTTACAAGACGTTCTTAAAAATTCCTCCAAGGGCTCTGGCCGGTGTGGCTCAGCTGGTCGGACAATCGACCTCCGTTCCGGGTGTGCACGGATCCCCAATCTCCCGGTTCAGGCGTGTGTGGTAGGCAACCAATGGCTGCTTCCCTCTCGCATTGATGTTTCCCTCTCTCTTCCTCTCTCTCTAAAAAGTAATGAGAAAGTGTCTTCTGGTGAAGTTAAAAAAAAAAAAAAAAAAAAAGAAGTTCCAACACCAGGTAGTCGTTTGGCTTCTTCCTTCACTGGCTTTGGCCCTGGTTTATTCTGCATTATAAGGAAAAACAGACACAGTAGGCAAAAGCCCAGAGATAGTTTGGAACTTTCTAGATGGGAGAAAAAGACGCACAGAACTAGTGAGGAAAGCGGCTGAAGCCTCCAGGGTTAACACGTTGCTTTTTGAGGCAACTTCAGTCCTTGGAGGGCTTCCAGTCCAAACTTGGAGAATTCATCAACAGGAAAACAAATAGCTGGCACACTCTCTATTTACTTTGCCTTTCTCAAGGTTGCAACATGAATTTCCCAACGTCCAAAGCATTCCAGGCCAAGGAGACATTTTGTGAGTTCAGGGTCTTTCCTGTAGTTTGTGCGACCCATTTGTGGAGTCCCATTTGGGGAGAACATAGGCACCACCCCGTCCGGTGCTGTGGAAGGCAACACCTTTGGAGTCTCCCAGGGTGGGCAGAGATGGTGGGTGGGGGGACAAGGGCCAGAAACCCCCACTTCTCCAAATGAGAGCTGCTGGGCTGCTTTGGCAAAACTCCACTTAATGCCCCAAGAGCAAAAGTCCTGAGGCTTTCTCTTTGGAGGACTTGGATAGCCGGCTTGCCATGCAAGGTCCTCAGTGGTGTTACAGGGAAGTGGTGTCCAAACTGTAACGCAGTTACAGTTCTGGAACTTTCTTCAGCACTGCCAGGCCATTTGTGCCCTTCCTCCCAACGTTTCCAATGAGCAGGGGAGCGCATGCTGGAAACCACCACATTTAATCCAGAAAAGACTGTCAATGCAACATGATAAAAATTGAATTTGCGTCCAAAGTGGACTTAGACCCTTTTTGGTTAATATTATTTTTGCTATTAGGTAATGAATTGACATTAATTTACTTGTGCTGTGTGAGGAGGTTAATTTACTCCGGGATAATCTTGCATTTTTAACATTAAAAATGGTAGCCACGTCTTCTCATTATCAATAAAAGTAGCAGGAGCACTAGAGACATCGCCATTTTAGACTCAATTGTGCTCTCCTAGGGAGTCAAATAAGCACTAAAAATGACAAATGACAGGGCTTGGATACATCTTCATGTTTAAGTACTTACAAATAACTGTTCATTTGTGTGTGGTTAAACTTAATTATTTTTGCTATAAGCAAGATAACCTCTTTCATAAATAGAGATCCACAAATAATATTGGAGCAATTTAAATCTTATATACATGCATAATAAGGCCACAGTATGTAAGAACAAAATAGGCTCATACACACAAAAGAAACTATTCTTTTTTTGACCTTCATAAATATAAGTATTCTGTCCATGGCTCTATAAATTGTTTAAATTTTTTAATGGTTCAAATGTGCTGATGATGTTCCTGTACTCTTTGGAACTATGGGTTAGTTAATATTTTGAAAATTACTTTAATTAACTTTATTTCATCTTATAATAGTTATGGAACACGTTTATATACTTTAAGTATGCATTAATTTGTTTTGTCATTAACCTTGGATTCTACTTTTGGTAATGATGGTATCCGATCATTTGGGTTGAGTCAGGTGCCAATGCTTTAGAACACTCTCTAGAGCGGGCCTTGTCACTAGCGTGAGCTATCAGGATTCTTCAGTTGACAAAGGACAGAGAAACAACTTTGAAGGGCAGGAACAGAGAGGCCATAGTTCAGCAGAAAATTCCCAGGGATGGATTTTATTTGGCTAAGGACTGTGAGGGAGGAGGAGGGATTCTGAATGGCCAAGCCTGCCCCCACCCCCAACCCCCCACCCCCACCTTCTGGCCACTCACCCCAGCTCCTTCTCCTGAGGTCAGAGAGAGAGCAATTTCTTACCTACCAGAGGGGAAGGAGATCATCAGTGGCCAGCCCCCAACAGCACCCTCCAAAATAATCAAATTTATTTTAATATTTAAGAGCATGTATTATGTCCCTATGCTACCCTTTTCTTTTCAAACACATCCAAATAGCCATGTACTGCCAGCAGGTACAACTGAGCCCTGAATTTCGACCCTCAATTTGTCACAACTCTCAAAAACCCAGCTCTCAACCCTCACTGGTTTTTCTAGAAACCCCAATAGTATCCATGTAGCAAATGCCTGCCATGGACACAGTGAAGCCAAGTCCCCTGCCATCAGGAAGTTTCTGGAGGGCCATGTGCTTGGATGCTCAGGTGCAGAACTCATGACTGCAGGTAGGCAGTTTAAGGGGTCATTTGTGAGCATCTCCATCTTTTCTCTGAAAGTGCCAGGGTAGACCAGAAGAGGGCATAATCAACTTCCACGTAGGGGACTGGGCTGGAACCACCAGCACTGCAGATTATCTACTTCCTTTCTGATTTGGCCAGGAGTCTGTGCGATGAAAATTCTCAGTTCCACTTTTGTCTGTAGTAACATCATCTTTATATTGAGCACATCCTACTCAGTGATAGAAAATGATCACCTGAACCACTCAAGATATTCACAGTATCTTAAGTATGATGTTTTATAAGTGTCAGAGTGAATTGAAGACTCAGTGCTTTCAAAGGGCAGAATTCCTTCTATTATATTAATTCTCTTGATCTGGACAGTTTTTAAGTATTGGTCTATAGTAGGGGTTGCCTTCAAAGGGCTGAATGTAATTTTAGGGCTGTATAAATATAACTACTCCTTAACGGTTAAGTGAGCCAGGTAGAAACAAGGTGCCAGTCTGGATAAAACAAGGTGGAGGGATGGAATTGGCCCTTGGGCCTTGTGTTTGCCACCGTGGTCTATAGTCATTCCTCGTGTTGGTAGAAGATGCTTATGTTCCCGAACCTGGAGAAGGCAGGAGTGAACAGGGGAGGTTATGACTCACCAGGGCAGAGCCATTCGAAGACACCCATCCCCCTGATGGCACATCTTACATCTCATGTTGCTGCCACTGTTGAGAGGGGTGTTTCTCTGTCTGTAGCTGCCATGCAGGGTGGAAAGAAAGTGTTAAGTGAAACGGAAAACTGGATGGGTAAGAGACCTGGTCCAGGCAACTTTGCTCCTACTGGTAAGGATGAGAAGTGAGGGGAGGGGCACACAGAAATACAGGACTTTTTCGGATCGGGGGGAAAAAGCATTCACGGTCACTTTTCAATGCTCTTCTTTTAGCCAGAAAGATTGTGGCAAGTTCACTAGCACAGAATTAGAGCAAGGCCCCAGGGGACTTTGGGTGGGTGAACAGCAGCTTTCATGGATGCCATGATCTTTCCTTGTATGTTATCTATTGAAGGCTAAGTATTTACTAAAGGCCCTAAATCACAGTAGCTTAACACAGTAGAAGTTATATCTTGCTCGCAGAAGCATTAAGTCAGTGTTTGGGGATCACCTTCCATGCAGTGATTTAGGGGCACAAACATCTTTAGTTGTGTGACTCCTCTATCCCTCAAGACCTCAAAGTGAGTTGCTGGGCTGAGATAAGCAGGAAGATTGTGCAAGTTGCCATAGGGTATCTCAGGTCAACTCACATCCCATTCGCAGGAAGCTACTCAAAAGGCTACACACGTTGCTGCAGGGAAGGCTGGGAAGGAAATGTAGTCCAGGGATGTGCCCTGGAAGAAGATGGATGGTTTTGGGCAAGCACACAGCAGTGTCATTTTCAGTCTTTGGGAGGTTTACAGGGGTGGGGAAAAGTAGGTTTACAGTTGTGAGTATGTGAAACAATTTATTTGTATATTATTATTTAATAACTATTCTATTATTTATTACTGTTGTTAAACTACTTTTGCCCACTTGGTAGCAGAGGGCACATGACTTGTGCAGGTGGATGGATTTGACTTTGGATAGTGGTTCATGACCTTGGGCAAAGAATTAACCTCTTCTAGCCTCAGTCTGCTCAGCTAAGAAATGGGGATCGCTTTGAGGGGAGGGCACTGTGAGCATTAAAAGAGAGAATGGATGTAAAATGTCTGTGTCTCACTTGATGGAAGAGTGAGAAGGAGGAAACAGCCTGACTTCCTTTATCTCCTTTTGACCAACTCTGGGTACTGAGGCCTGCCAAGCAGGGCCCAGATGCTCCATTAGATGGTAACAGTGGTGGTGTGTTCCTCCATCGCTTGCTAAATTCTAATCAACATAGGACTTTGGAAGGAAAAGAAAACCCAAATCCCACAAGCATCTATTTTATTTAATAAAAATTTAGTCACTGAGCATGTGGTTTGAGCAAGAGAGTTTTGAGCTTTGTGCTTAGTCTGAGGCTGTTACCTCCTGAAAGCAGACTTTTACTATTTTCTGTCAGGGGAAGAAAAAAACATATATCTGAAGAACAGTGGGAAGAGAAATAATCTAAACAGAAATGTTACCTTTTACATACAGATTTCGAGCTTTAAGACTAAACATAGATCACTATATTTAGGGAGAGAAAAGAGCCTCCCTCTCACTGTGGCTAGGCTTCATCACATACCCAGGGCCTGGCACATTAAGAGCCACAATAAATATTTGCTGATATTGAGTTAATAAATAAACGGAAATAGTTACAGATAATGATGAAAAACTCTCCTGCCTGAGAGGTCAGGATTTTTTTTTTTTTTTTTTTTTTTTTTTTTGAGAGGGCAATCCCTCATTTTAGTTAAGAATTTCCTGAATGGTTTCTTTAATTCTAAAGTTAACAATACCTCCCCCACGCCCCCGCCCCCGCCTCCGAAATGCTGCCAGAGCGACATTATTATTGGGAGGTAACAGGAAGGGGAAGCCTGATTATGTCTCCCTTTTGATGGTATCGTCCTTTAATATAACCTCCCGTGCCCGGCCAGTTAAGATGACTGGTAACAGCATATTGAAAGTAATAAATAAAACCACGTCCGGAGCTTAGAAGGTTAACAGTTTCTTCAAGAATTTATTTTTCGCAGTCCAAGGATAAAATGGCGCCTGAAATCACAAACGTGGGCCTATAGTGCCCCCTGGTGCCTATTTCTTGGAATTGCCAAAGCCTGAAATTGTGCCCAGCTCTAGTTATTAGCATGATTCTGATTTATTTATGAGTCTGGAATTTGGGGAGGGTCAGGTTTACTCTGAGAGATTAGAGGATTGAAAATCTTTTCTGTCAGCCCCTTTTCAAGTAGGTTTCCACCACGATGTCAAAATAATGAGTACATTAACTGTGGTGTAAGATTTAAAAACTGAAGTCAACGTGCTATCTTGAAAAAAGCTTTCACCTCCAAAAAATTATTGGCTTTTTTTTCTTGGAAGGCAGATTATTAACCAGTTTCTTTTCCCCATTAAGAGATTCTTTGTAAATCAGTTGGACAGAGGACAGCTTTTAATTTCAGAGATTAATTATCATATGTAATAATTAAGTCATTCTTTTTCTTTCTTTCTTTCTTTTTCTGAGACCTCGTTTAAGTAAAAGACACACAG
Organism: Noctilio leporinus; assembly: GCA_004026585.1. Lineage (NCBI taxonomy): Eukaryota > Metazoa > Chordata > Mammalia > Chiroptera > Noctilionidae > Noctilio > Noctilio leporinus. The sequence goes on along the minus strand of PVIW01001265.1, from coordinate 19,986 downwards.
ACCTAGTTTATAAAATTGAGAATGAAGATTGTGGGCAAAATTAAAATGCTGTAAAAGACAGTATTTTGTCATTTAAAAAAAAGTCTTGTTGCAATTTATTCCAATAAGCTATTTACATTTCTAGGAATGGGAAGCTAATTAAGGTACACATATTTGGCAAGTGAAAATGATGAGTGGTTCTTTCCAAGGGTTTGAAGTTGTTATTTATTTACTAAGGAATCTAGCTTAATGCTAAAACCTGCAGCCAAAATTGTGAAATATGATAAAAAAATAAAAATAAAAAGCAGGGGACAGGGCGAGGTCCTTTCTTCTCCTGTCTCTCTCTTTGATGATGCAAGTTAGTGTAATTCAGTTTGCGGATATTTCCTGTGTGGCTCCATGGGCCAGGACAGTGCTTGCCTATGTCTTGGTGGGGCCTCTGACCTTGAGGAACCACAGGGTCAGGAGGCGGCCACACTGGCAACACCAGCGTTCTCAGCCTGTGTGAGGATTCGGGGCTAGAGAGGGAGCACACAGGATGAGTCTCGAAGGATGGAGGAATCAGGGGATGGTTCCTTGGAGGACATAAACCTTGGAAAACAGAAATTAGGTGGGAAAGAGGGTCAAGGGCATTATGGGAACCGGCACCAGTGCAGACATAGGAAGGAGCTTTCTAGCAAGGGTGTGCGTAGGAAAGAGGGGTAAACCAGGAGAAGGTCCCCAGCAGCTCTCCTAAGCCAAGGAGTTTTATATCAATAAAATATTTACTGGACAGAGGCAGTGTTGCTGGAGGTCGCCCATGCAAAGAGCTGTCCTGCTTTCTGCACAACTGTCAGATGTCCCACCAGACATGTGTAGGTCAAAAACCTGTTAATAATCATCTGAGCCTCGTTTTATATTTAAACAGAAAGGTTTTGATGTAAAAATTTTCTTTGGCACTCTGAATTTATCACCATGGAAATGAAGAGAAGATGGTACTTGACTGTGTTCAGAGACTTACTAAGAGATTTTCTGCTGTATGGGACAGATGCTACATGTGGCATTTGGGTCACCTACATAGCATGTCTCTGTGAGTCCACACTTCTAGCTGCAGCATTCGTGAGGGTCCCATGCAGAGAAGTAAGCTCTGGCGATGGCACCACACTCCCTCAGACTTGTTCTGGAATATTTCCTTGTTGACTATATACATTTTATCACGAAGTACTGATAAGGCATTGTACTGATTTGCTGTTGGTGGTGTTGAACTTATGTGTTTCAATAGGTTAGGCATGGATTTCATTTCTGGGGAGAACAGGAAAATGTTTTGGGAGATTTGATATGAAAGGGGCTATAAGGTAAGAACCACTAACGGCGGGCAGAGAGAGATGGGAAAAGAGGTCCTCATCATGCTGGTTAGAGCAGAGACCCTAAACAAAAGGACACCGAAGTGCATTTACTTTAAAATGCTTCCAGACTGCCAGGAAGAAACAGTTATAAACAATCAAGCCAAAGTACCTTCTAACTAAGCATCAGAGTAATAAGAGCGCTGTGCTCTGAACTTTATGTTTTCTTAACTTCTCCCATGACTTTGAACCTGAATTTTCACACCTGTAAAAGAATGGTGCTGGGTTCAGTTGCCTGTCAGGTGCTTCTCTTTGCTAAAATTCTATGAACCATCTGCAGCACTTGTTCTTACAGTAAATCTGCCTCATTCTTAGATCCTGATAATGAGCTTCACAAAGAGGCATGGATTTCTTTTTTTCAAATTGTTTCTTGGTAGAAATTTTAAGACTTCTTTTAAAAGATAATCTGGAAGAAGGTACAACAAAACTGTGCAATTTCTATAAATCCACAGTTTTGTGGGATTTTTCACCTAACATAAAATTGGTAGGCAGAAGTTAATGAAGATGTATGAGTTTCAAATCTAGTTTTACCAATCACTAGCTGTGTGACCTTAAGTTGATTGCTTCTCTTCCCTTCTCAAAATGGGACTAATTACCCTTAGTAACTTTAGTTCCATGATATTTAAATGAGATAACTCTTATAAAGCACTTAAATATTCCATGCCACTTAGTTTTGTTTTGTGTTTTTCTTTTTAAGGTTTTATTTATTATTTTCAGTGAGAAGGGCAGGGAGGGAGGCAGAGAGGGAGAGAGACATCAATGTATGGTTGCCTTTCACCTGCTTCAGCTACAGACCTGGCTGGAGACCTGGCTGGAGACCTGGCTTCAATCTGGTTATGTGCCCTGACTGGGGAATCGAACCAGTCGACCTTTGGGTTCATAGGCTGGCACCAACCCACTGAACCACACTGGTGCCATTTAGTTTTGCAAGATGAAAAGTTCTAGAGATATGTTGCATAGCAATGTGAATACACTTACACTGAACTATACACTTAAAAATGGTCAAGATGGTAAATAATGTTACCTTTTTTAAAGCCATAACTTACATATATAGAGAGAGAGGGAGAGAGAGAGAGTGAGAGCAAGAAAGACACTTGGTTTTAAAAATATATTGTACCTATTATTATATGATTTATTTTTATTTTCAGGTGCGTCTTGGTCCACACATTCATCCCACAAACAAGGACCAAATGTCTGTGTGCAGAAAACCAGGGAGTTCAGGTAAGGACACTGTCCCTGACCTCAAGCAGTTAAGGCTTTAGAAGGGGAGAGCAAATGGTTGCCACTGAGGGTTTGAAGTGCTGTGGCAGGAAGGTGACCAGCAGGATATGGAAACTGAGGAACAGGTTGACACTTTCTGAGCGCTCATGGTCGTAGGGAGGCCTCGGGGTCAGGGTGCAGGCGAAGGAGGGGTAAAGTCAGAGAAGTCTTTCAGGAATGTTCGGAGCCTTTTGGAGGACAAAATGGAGCAGGCCAGGCAGAGATGGTGCATGTGGATTCTCTGACATTGTGAATAGGGGAATGCTCATTCCATAATTGGCACTGAGGTGGTTACAGGGGGCCTGAATAAGAAACCTGTGCTTCAGCAGGGCATCAAGTGCCGCTGGAGGAAAACGGAGACCAAACTCCCATAATTGAAAACTGCCACCATGCCTTCCACTGAAGCTGGGTTTATGCATCACTAGGGGCCTATGGGTCACACACCCCTGCGTGTGCCACACATGGCCCAGGTGGGGAGGTGCGTGTGCCCACTGCCGGCTAATCCTGTGGGCCCGGCTTTCACATCGTCAGGAATCTGAGGATGGCATTCCTGTCTGCTCGCAAGTCACCATCACCTCCAGACAGACAAGCTCCCTCCCACCTGCCCCCCACACTAGCCTGAGACGAGATGTGAAGTGATGGGTCTTTCTCTTGGCGCCCACACGAGCACTTGTGTTCATCTAGACCTGGGTCTCATGACTCAACAAATTGTTTTGTGCATTTGCTTTATTGCAGGCGAGTGTTTATAATGAAATTAGTTCCATTCCACATTATTGGTTCATAATTAGAATGACATGAGCAAAAACAGATACAATCTCACCAACGTTCTACGGCTGAACCATTGAACTGACTGGACGAATTCTTTTTTTATTCCTCCAGTTTCATTTTCAGGTTGTTTCCAATGCCATTAAAAAATATGACCTATTTCAACTGGATTTTCCTACAGGTCTTAGGTACAGTGACTGTATAATTCAGCATCCAAACTGGGACAAGGCTGGGAGTGAAAGAGAGGCTCTTGCTAATTTAGCCAGAACAATAACATAAGCCAAAACTCCCCCGGGCAAACTACCACCCGTGGTTACCCTACTTTTCGGGTCCAGCCACCTCTCTCCAACAGTCCTGAATGAGTCTCTCTAGGCAATGCTGCTTTTCCTAATTGCCCTTTCTTAAATGTGAATTTGGGGCAATCATCTTCATAAATTAAAATTTTCCCTTTGCTATAAGAATGGCTACTGTGCAACTTCAGAACAATTTTGAGAAATTAAAGTAAAAAGGGGCAAAGAGGATATTTACACCCAGGCATATGAGATTGCTTGGGACTTTCTTTGACATGATTCTACAAAGGGAAAAAGGACATCTAAGTTGTCTTGTCTTTACTCCAAACTTGTGACCTTGACTAAAATATGAAAATGTGCTTATGTTCACCTTAGGCATTAGAAACTTTTGCATAATATTAGAAGTAATATTATGGTTTGTCTCCATTCCACAAAAGTCAGATTTGAACAAATGGAAAGCCTACCCTTCAGCTAGGAAATGGAATATATATCAGTAAACATGAGAATGTGTTTTCCTGGGAAATAACCCTCATTTAGAAATACCTAGGTAGCATCGAGAGATCCTGACCTCCACTCCAGATTGATTCAAATGAAACTGGCTGTTTAGTATCCCTGCCTTCAGGGATGCCGTTAGCCATCCGTTATCCACTCTTGGCTAGTCAAGGAATGGTTTTCTGTATTAAAGTACGAGACTTTCTGCTTTGGGTTTTGCTAGTGATCCTGAAACACATGAACTTGAGGGGAAAAAAGGAAAGTATCTTTGGGTCCTTGAAGCAACTGTGATTTCTCCAAGCACAAGAATACAGCTAAGACCATGCCCTGCGACTGCCCTACCTGTCATACAAGTTTGCATGAAGACCAACTAATAATATACATAACATCTGGACATATTTTTCTAACTGAAAAGCACCATAGCAACGTGAGTTATTATTCATAATTCAGTGTTTTCTGGACAGAGTTGAAATATTTTGGCAGTTGTAGAGTGATCTATAGCATATCCAAATTTGTGTACGATAAATCATGTTTTCACACGTGGTTAGTCTCCACTGACATGTAGTTTACATGTTTCTCTGACTGCCTGAAGCAACTTACACTTAGCGAGGTTGGTTGTAGACTCAAGTTAAGACATTTATGGAGTCTTATGAATGGCTGCTAAGGAAAGAAAGGAAGACAAGGAAGAAAAAGAAAAGAGGAAGGGAGGAAGGAAGGAAAGAAGGAATGGAGGAAGGGAAGGAGAAAGGGGGAGAGGGAGGAAAGAAGGAAGGAAGGGAGGAAGGTCGGGAGGGAGGGAAAGATAGAGTAAGAACTCATGATGGTTTCAGCAGAACAATTTGCGATTCATCCTAAGGGACCAGGGTCAACCACCCATGTGATCATCCAAAGGAAAATCTTGTGAGAGTGAGGCCTTATGTTTCCTCAAAACAAGAAGCTAGAAAATGGCAGATGAATTGGAATTGCATTTCCACCTTGCAGTGCCTGGAGGAGATTTGTTTCCTCTCCCTGTGTGTTGTGGCCCAGGCACCCACGTTGACAAGGGCAGGGCATCACTGCGGAGGGCCAGCTGAAGCCCACGAACCAGACACCTCCTGCAAGGAACAGTTGATGACACCAAAATTCATCAACGGACAAATGATCATCTTTTATCAAGACTGTTTCCTCTCCCCTCTCATAAAAAAAACCTGTCTGTGCTGTGCGGTGCTGTGTGTGTGTGTAGCAGTGAGTGTGTGCTGTTGAGTGAGTGCATGTGTGTTTGATAGCTCATCTGGTGTGATTAGGGGAGGAAACAGGGGGCCAGTTCTTTGTTTATTTTGCAGATAAATCTCATCTCTAATTCAATGCAAAGCAGTGTCTTGTGCAAAGGAAAGGAAGGCCCCTACACCACCCTGATGACATTCATATAAATCACGGGTTTATTCCTCTGCTGTGAGGGGCATTGCAGATCCAAGCAACGTTGCAGACTCTCATTGGGTGATGCTTCATTACTTGGAGAAAAATCCCCAGGGCCAAAACGTTATTTAAATGTGCTATGAAAATAAATGTGATTTATATGTGCGTCGTCTGCTGAGACGCTCATTCCCGTGACTGTAGACGCTGTCGTGCATCAGGATTAGCGCCTCAATTTATCTCTGGTTCAAACTGCACACATGCTCCATGACAGGAAGTTGTCTACATCCCAAAAGTTCCAGAAAGGAGACAGTGTTTGCTGAGTGGTGGGTTGTAGACGTTCCTTGGTGTCATTGACTTTTATGGGTTGAGAATACACATGCGTGTATATGTGCATGTGCGTGCATGTGTGCTGTGTTGAGCCTGGACCACGTTAATGGGTGTAGGGAACAGATCCTTTGGATTCAGATGCATCAGTTTCCAGTGGCAGCGCATTGGTGTTTCTGGTCAAAAAGAGAAAGAAGAAAGCACAATCTTCATTTCAGTCCAGGGCTGGGGCCCACATGTTAAGCTCAGAGTGAGTGGAAATCTCTGAAAAGCAGGTCTGGGCTGATAAATGTCAGCAGGCCTTCAGCCCAAATGGGATTTGATTAGAGCAGGAAGCAGTGTGTTGGGGATGTTTCCATGACCAAAGAAAGAAATACAGGGAAAGGCTTGTCTTGATAGGGGTGGGGGTGGGGGGCCGGTGAGGAAAGTTCCCCAGGTGCCTAAGCCAAGCCTTGGTGATTACTGCCTTTCCCAGTGGACTTGTACTAACACTCAGAAAATGTGGGGTTGACTGTGACCCCTACCACATGGCATGGATGCCATCTCATTGCTCTGGACAAGGAGACTCCAGGTTGGGAGGAGTGGTAGAGCTGAGACCAGACACCGCAAGACAAAACATCCTCTATTGACCCTCACCACAGCTTTATACCCATTTGAAAGATGTGGAAGCCGAGGGCCACAGAGGTAACTGTCCCATGGTTTGGGATTCTGTAAGCCTAGATAATTCAGGTCTTCTGCTTCCAGAATACTTCTTCTCTTGGACATTTGCTCAACAGGTAGCACCTTGTATTTTGCCAGTTTTGTCTCTGGCTCCCCTAGCTTCTGTTTTTCTTCAAGATTAAGGGCTCTAAAAGGTGATGGGATTAACAAGTACACGTTGGTAGTTACAAAATAGTCCCAGGAATGTAAAGTACAGCACAGGAAATAAAATCAATAGTATTGTATGAAATGACTATGTATGGTGCCCGGTGGGTACTGGAAATATGAAGGGAACAGTTTGTAAAGTACATGATTATCTAACCACTATTCTGTACTCCTAAAACTAATATAAAAATATACAGAAACTCAACTATAATTGAAAAATAAGTGATATCCAAAATAGAAAGAACCAACATCAAGTCCTTTTTAGGTTGATGTGGGGAAGCAAATAAATACTTACAAATAAACTGTATTAGGTTTTTATTTTATTTTTAAAAGATTTAATTTATTTTTTTGGAAAGAGGGGAAGGGAGGGGGAAAGAAAAGCAAAGAAACATTGATGTAGGAAAGAAACATCTCTCACATGCCCCCAACTGGGGACCTGGCCCACAACCCAGGCATGTGCCCTGACTGGAAATCCAACCAGTGATCTTTTATTTCTCAGGGTGGCACTCAATCCGCTGAGCCACACCAGGCAGGGCATAGGTTTTTACTTTAAATAACAGACAGTGGGGGCTGTGTGTAGTCTGAGGGGTCAGTGGTAGTGGCAAGATAGATGAAGGGGTCAAAGGTACAAACTTCCAGTTGTAAAATAAATAAGTCATGGAGATAAAATGTACAGCATGGTGGCCATAGTAAATAATACTCTATTGCATACTTGAAAGTTGCTAAGAGTAGGTCTTAAAAGTTCTTACCGTGAGAACAAAAATTTTTATAACTCTGTGTGGTGGTGGATGGTGACTAAACTTATGATGGTGATTATTTTACACTATCAAATTATTATGCTGTACCCCTGAAAATAATATAATATGTCACTTATACCTCAATTTAAAACTAAATACAATTTTAATAAAGAGTATCTCTGAGGGTCTAAATAGGACTTAAAAAAAAACTTTTAATTTTGAAATAATTCCAGACCCTCATTAAAGCTGCAAAAATAGTGCCCAGAATTCCTGTAGACCCTTTATTCAGATTTCTCAAGTGCTAATATTTTACCATGTTCTCTTTATCATTTTGTGTGTGCATGTGTGTGTGAACACTTTTCTGAATGGTTTGGGAGCAGGCTGTATTCATGCTGCCCGTTTATTCCTGAAACCTCAGTGTGTATTTCTAAATTCATTTACACAACCACAGTGCAGTTATTAAAGCCAGGAAATCAACATTGCTGCAGTGCTATTCTCTAACTCTATAAAACTTATTGAAATTTCAGGAGTTATTCTTACAATTTATTAGTTGGGTATTTATCTGACAGCCATTTACTGTGAAAAATAGAGACATTTATTGAAACAATTTATTATTTAAGAAAAAAATTTTTTACCTACTTTGGCCTGGTGTGTAACATGTATCTCCCTTGTGGGGTCTTGTGTGAGTTTGCTAAAGTGTTAGGCTATTAAGATGAAAAACTAAATAAAAACCATATATGCTGTGGTTGTAATTAAATGTCCATAACTGACAAGTTGAAAATCTTTACAGCCATGAAGCAAAAAAAAAAAAAAAAAAAAAGAGAGAACCAGATTCGGGGTTCCGCCTGCGTCTCCTTCCAACCTTAAGGCTCTTGGTGTATCTGTTGGATCTCCCAGGAGCTGCACCTTTGGCTGCGAACGCCGAGTGGGTAAAACAAATGTCCAGAGGGTTTTTGTCTTTTTTTCCTCAAGGTGTTATGAGAAGGGGCAATTTGGCCTGTAACTGGGTTGCTGTGAAAGTTTCTGCTGAAGTTGTGATGAGGCTGGAGATGTCCCTCATTAGAGCGGCCAAGAGAGGTCGTCTGGCTCCCGTGATCAAGTTGTGTGTCCTACGACCCAGAGACAGGCGAGGGACAGGAAGACAAGAGACCGTCGCGGCAGGATTTAGTGCTGTCCAGCGAGGGGGATTAGTGCAACGCCGCTGTAATGCGGGTGCTGACAGACCGGACTAGCGTCTGTTTTATAGGCTATCAGTGAGTTCCATCAGGCCTCGCCTGTGGGCTGCGGTCATGTTTCCGCTGACGTGGTTTGACCGGTGGTTTATCCAAATCGGTGTATTAGTAAGTTGGGTTATAAGGGTGTTTACTTTTCCATATATGCTCACATACAGTAAACCTGTTATAAAACCAAGCAAGGCAGGGCTTCTGTTTTTCCCGATAGTAGCCCATGGTGCTGGTGGTGGGATAGTAATCAACTTGTTTCCCTGCAAGACATCTCCATCCAGAAACTTTGTAAAAGCTCTTTATTCCTAGTAGGAAAATGATTTTAGTCTTAGGAAGGAAACACATGGCTTTCTTCTTACAGCGTCTAGCTCCGTCTTGCCAGCTGCTTCTATTTCCCTTGGCCTGGCACCTAATGAAAGGAGAATTTGATGAGCTGTGTAAGTGGTCACTGGACAGGGAGGGATTCATAGGAGCTCCGCTTTTTGGAAGGTGCTCACTAGAGAGCATCTCTGCCGTACCTCTAACAGGCATCCCAGAGAGACATCACTGGCTTCGGATAAAAGGCCCCATGTGCTGATTTACCTTCGAGGTCGGCTTTCTATGGGTTGGCATCCTGGGAGGAGGGAGAGGGATATGGGGAAGGCAAACCAGCTTCCTATTTACAAAGTGCTTGTGTCCCCCCAAGTCCCTCCTGGGCCCTCTATACTTTAAAGCAAATTCCTGCCTTTTTTTGTTTCCATTTTTTTTTAAAGGTGTTAGCAATCTGTCTTACGTTCTCCCACCCCTGCTGGGATTTACGATCCAGTTTGTATTTTACTACATGATCTTGGCAGGCTCCCCTCGTTGAAATTCAAACCGAAGCAACTTGATGGGGGAACAGACATAAAAATATTAATTTGGTGGATATTAAAAAAAATCACACTGGTTATAAATCAGGGGCTGTCCACTGGTTCCTTTCATCATCTAAATGGTCCTTCTAACCAGACCACAAATCTTACTGGGGAGGAGAGGGGGTTTGGAAGGTGGGGGTCCCCTTCCTGAGGGTTTGGAGACAGCTTACATCCAACACTTCCTCAAACCTGGCTTTGTTTTCTAAAGGTAATAAAAAGTGAGCACTTCTGGTACAGGCAGGCTAATTAGCTGGTCTCACGGAACAGACTGGGCTGAAAAGAAAGTTGGCTTGGTCTAAAAGAAATCAGGTTGTGGAAATGTCTACATTTTTATTAAAAATAGGGTTTGGGAGACTGGGGATGAATGTTTTGTTTCTCCAAGGTTGTGGAGCCGTTTTGGTAGAATGGGGGTAGATGGAGAGTGGGGGAAGCAGGGGTGGGGTGGGGGCAAGGATGGGGAGCGGCAGACCACAGCATGTACATACCTGTGACCAAGGCTGAGGGGCCCGGTTCTCTGCCGACACCTCACACACCAGCCCTGGGATTTAATAGGGGGCCGTGTAGATATGGGCGGGTGGGCAGCGGGGTGTATGTGTGTGTGAGGGGAGCAGTCACATTCCTGTGGGGTAGAATTAAGAAAAAGTGGCAGAGAATTTCTCTTCCTATAATGAGATTTTAATGGACTCTTCCCCTTCCATCTTAAGGTTGATCTTTACAGTTAAAAGACTCTTGATAGGTACTTTAAAATTTCATGAAAACTCTGGGAATTGGTTTTTAAAAACTGGTTGTAAGGCTAAATACACCTATGAGAAGGTGCTAATAAGAATGGAGAGCTCTCCCCTATTACAAATACTCGCATAGGCCAATAGGTGTGTGGCTATAATGGGAAATACATTAACATTCTAGAAGTCCAAGGTTTTATTTAACGGCCCAAAATCGAATAAAGCAAACAAATCAGAAATTCAACCCAGCCAGGCTCACAGCTATAGTGTGTGCTGTAATGAAGCTCCAGACCCATCTGATCTTGAGATTAAAGAGAAAAAAAAAAAAATTTCAGTAGCTGGAAAGGGGGCAACCAGTTTTCTATAAAAATCAAAGCAAGTTCTTGATTCAAAATACTACCATGACAGCAGAAAGAAAAACGACTGTAAACCAATTTGTTTTTAAGGGAAAACATTTCTAACCCACAATTGGTTTGTATTACTTCTCTGCCTTTTTTTATAGGCAGCATTAAAGAAGGAATCTCATTTCTGCCTAAAGAGTATAATGATGAGAATTATTTAATCTTAAACAGAGGTTTTTCGACTTGGTTACCATGCAATCTAATACTGACAGTGCCTTGGGCTTGAAAAATGATATTCTCATCTCCTAGAAATGGAAGGCGGGGAAGGTGCAGTCATTCTGAGCCTCACGCTGAAGCAATTATGTGCTCTTCACAACTCTCCGACAAGAATTGATTTTTATTTTTAGATTATTAAGCTGTGAGTGTAAGGAAGTCGGGCTACGTGACCTAGTTTTGACCTTGTAAATTGAATTCTTCTCGAATTGATTCAATATTGAAAAGGAAAACTTTTAAAAACGCATTTCTGCTTTATAATCTCCCCAAAATTACTTTGCTTCTTTCCCACCTTTACCAAAATCTTCCTAGTCATAAAGATAGATGAAGAAATAGAATAGCCTGTGCAGGGTATTGGAATAGAACATAAACATATCAGAATTAATTGCAAGGTGCTAAAGAAACCTAGAGGTAAGGAAAACTTTCAAAAGGCAATGATGGGATGTTAGATAATGTTTTATGCCACCATTAATATGCTTTCTCCCATGCCTCCTGAATACTAAGGTGTGCAGTTTTTATGCTCACCCTGTGGGCATTCACTTTCCTAATTATTATGGGGAGTAGTGATGTTCACATACACATTTACATGCTGAATTTAATTGCCCCAATGTGTCCAGAAGGGACTCTGGTTAGATCAAGATCTGAGTGGCTATATGTCCCTGTGAGTCAAGGTGCTTCCTTCTGTGACCCCTTTGAGCAGCCCAGACATGTGCTAAGACTGGGCCAACTTCCAATTTTAAGTACAGTCTGGAGGGTGGACTCTTGAGCCCACCAGCTTGCTTCTCTCCAGCCTGGGCCTTCCAGCAAACCAGTACTCTCACTGTCCCTGACGGCATGTTCTCTTCTTTCCCTTAGGCTCCTTGGACTGCCTCCGCCAGTTTCTACTCAACGTCTCTTTACCCAGCCTCTGCTGCAATTAACAACAATGATGAGCTCTCTTCAATTGTGTTTCTTCTCCCCTAGAGATAACCTAATTTCTTTGAGTCTATAGTCATTATCTGCAAAATGATAATATACATGGAGTTACGGAGATGAAACAAGACAGAGCACAAGGTATGTGCTTAGTAAGCACTGGTGGCCCCTGTCTGCCTCCTAAAGACCATAGCACATTTCTGCTCTCTCTTCCTCTACACCCCACAGCGTAAAACAAAGGGGTTGTGTGCTGTTGTTGCTGAGCAAAAATCAAGTCACTATACTGTGTCCTACTTTATCATAGGCAGGTTATACTTTTCATTGCTTTTCCAGGAAGGGAATAGTATAAAGTATGTTAACCTAAAAGGAGATGAAGTGATAGCTAGCAAGCTACCCATGACAAAACACTCCATGTGGCTCCATCCCTGGGTTCAAGGGACCTTGCAGATAAACCCATGCAAACTCTTCATAGTCCCCAGTACTACAGTCTTGAGGATCAGCCCCAGTAATTAGGTCCAAACAATCACAAATGCAGTATTTACTAGAGAAATGAGATTAGGACACAGAAGGGGTCCCACGGAGATGTTCCAACTGCTGACAAAAATGGGAGAAAACTGGAACAGTCTGATTTGCTAAAAAGAGCGGTGACATTTCCATCAAGAATATTGAGCTGATGGTGGCCCAGAATAGGAGTGGCTGTCTGCTCCCTTTGTGACACTGGTCCTGGTGTGACCTCCCAGGAAATCAGAGGTTCAGAAAGCCATCTCCCCACCAGTCAGTGAGGAGGGCGCACCCACCTGTGATGCTGCACATTAGAATCCTCCTGTCTTCAGCAGGCCTCTTGCTCAAAGTGGAGACCAGAGACGTTAATGCATATTTTACATTGGTTGTGTTTGGTCTAGCCTGTGAAAGCAGGCTCAAGTACAATGCATATGCATACATAAACACTATAAAATTAGTGCAGGCAGCTGGCAAATCATTAATTAACAGCAGTAATGGTTTCCAAACAGCACTCTGGGGATGCTGCAGAAAGAGGAGGCTCCCAAACCTGGTTTCAGTTTTGTCCACGATTTGAATCCATCCTCATGAAAAAGAAGGGAGGTGGGACAGGGCAGGGTGAAAAGCTACATAGATGCCATTGTAATACCTTCTATGTCCCTTCCTTCCTCCCCAGCCCCAAAGAGAATAAACAGCATGTGAGCCACGCCACCCCTCTGTCTGCAGGGCACCTCCCCCCAACCAAAAAAGACCAGACAGACGCCAAACAAGCAGCGGGTACAGGAGGCTGTGCCCAGCACGAGATAATTGTGCCATAAATATGATTAAAGTCAACAGGAAGACCATTATGGGGAACACCAAACTTAGAAAAAAATTAGTACCAGTGAAGAAAATATCATAGATTCTTTTTATTTCAGTCTAATTTTGTTTACATGATTCATACAGTTTCCAAGAGGATCCCTGGAGAACATTAGGCCGGTACCACATGCATAAACCTTCATATATAACATGTAAATTAGAAACAATCTCAGGATTTATATAGAAATTACAGCCACTTCTAGCAAATTAATTCAATGACAGAGAAAGGGTTACTGTCTCTCTCCAAATCAAGAGGGGGAAATATTGGGCAAAGCAGATTTATTTATTCAAGAGGCTTGTTCCTTGCCAGAAGCTGATGTCCCCTTGGCCTGGAGATTTCCATTTTTCTTATTGGATATGCATTAGTGATTGAATTTACTTTGAATACCGGAGCAGTCAATGAGCACCATAATGGGCGGTTTTAAGTTTGAGTATTGCTAATACAGTCATAAAGTCGATTAGGCCAGAGAGTTTGCTGTAGGGAAATGATGGAAAAAGGCAAGTCACTCGGTTAAAATATTCAAGACTATCAAATCTTAGAGCTCAAAGCCCCAAGAATGCAAATTTGCCATTTTGTAGATGAAGAAACTGAGCCCCAGGGAAGAAGTCGGCCTAGAAAAACAGGGAATGAGTTGCCAAGTCAGACTAGAACCTGGGCCTTGTCTCTGTACCTGTGTGACCTCAAAACACCATTAAGTCACCCCTCCTCTGCATTTGAGCTGAGTGGGCCAGCGAGAGTAGAGTCCACTTTTTTGTCCGAATTTATGCCAACATCTTTGGGTGGCGATTTTGCTATTGGGGATTGTGGTAGGTAAATGATCAAAATGACCCTAATTTCTCACCTTCCCTGAACCCATTTTTTTTTTTTTTTTCTCAATGTGACTTGACAGTCCTTGAATCTGGGCTGGGCTGGTGATTTGCTTTGGCCAATAGCATGCAAGGATGTGCCAGTTCTGAGCCCAAACTCCAAGGAGCTGCACATGCTTCTGTGGCTCTGTTTTGCCACCGTGGAAACGTGCCAGGCTTCCCCTGCTAGAGGGATGGAAGGGACACACTGGTAGGGTTGTCAGATTTAGCAAACACTTGGGGTTAATGATAAGAGTTATTATATGTTTTATATGTTGTGTATATTTTTAGTTACTTGTATATTATATATATGTATTTTGATACACTAAAATTTTTTTTCATGATCTGAAATTCTAATTGAACTTGGTGTCCTGTATTTCATCTGTCAACTAACCTCTATTAGTCAGCCAGCCCCTAGACAGGCATGAGAGCCCAGCCAAGATCACAGACCTGTCTGCCCAACCCGGACCTGACCACAGGTGCAGCCCACCAAGATAGGCAGAACTAACTGCCCCTAGACCTGTGAGCAAAAATAATCATTCATTGGTGTGTGACCCTGAGCTTTGGCGGTTGTTTGTTATGCAATACTATTGTGGCAGAAATACTATGGGACTATGGTTTTAAAACATTCTAGAAAAAGCAACTCAATTTGGGCTTCAGGGGAGGACAGTCTAATTGCTGTGATGCCCTGTGCCGCAAGCTGAAATAGCAAGAAAGAAACATCTTTCTAAGGCTAGAGACTCCACGCATAAACACACATTAATAGAATATGTGTTATGCATGTTACAGTCTTGCCATTGTTCTGGTCTTTTGTTTTAAATGACCCACTTTACTGTTATGTCTTTGCCACTGAAGAGCATGACAAAATGAGACAATGTGGCTTTTTTGACTTCCCTAGGCCTTTGATATAGGTGTTCTCTCTGGAGCCAAGTGCTGTTTGTGCTATTCCTTTCCTGTCTTCACATCTCTTCTTTCTCACTCTTCAGGGAGGCAGGTGATTTAAGTGAAGGTTCATCTCAGGGCCCAGCAATGGTGCTTGATTTCCATTTACAGTTACATTTTTCAAAGGTCAGCTTCACCTATTAGAGGCCCTGCATGATGCCAATGCATATGTCTATATATCTGTCATCGTGTAACAGTTTGTACTTTTCAAAGCCCTTTCACATTCATTACCACCTTCCTGTGAGAACAATTGGGGCAGGCATTGGAACCTTTCTTTTGCAGAATAGGAAAACTGAGGCTCAGAGACATCAAGTGACTTTAAGGTCACACAGCCTAGTTAATAGCAAAATTAA
Organism: Noctilio leporinus; assembly: GCA_004026585.1. Taxonomy (NCBI): domain Eukaryota; kingdom Metazoa; phylum Chordata; class Mammalia; order Chiroptera; family Noctilionidae; genus Noctilio; species Noctilio leporinus. The sequence continues at coordinate 4,640 of PVIW01001265.1, read as the reverse complement.
AACTAGAACCTAGATTCTTGTCTCCTAACCTTGGACTCTTTCTGATATGCTCTGCTGTTTTGTTCACCCTGGGGCTTTGGACAATTGATGCCACAGTTAGGTGCTCAACAGGCACCTGAATAATGTTTCTGTCTAGGCCTGACTCCAGTGGAAACAGGACATTCTTAAAGAGGCCATTAGAAACCCCCAGACCTCCACTAAAGCAAGGTTTGCTACAGATGACTGTCGACTGTATAAATGCTTTCACCTTGTAACAGCCGGTCTCAGCCTCCAGAACAGAGTTCTACATTGTGGATTAATCACTCCATATCTCTGTTTTAAAATCGTGTTATGGTCTTTTAAAAGTAAGTTTTAAGATGTACTGTTCTGCAAGGAGGCATGGTCCATTTAAAAGCAGGGCTGCCTGTGGGTTGCTGGTGGAGAAAAATTGAATGCAGATGAAGGGAAAAATACCAGGATATTGCCCAGGAAACTCTCCAAATGTATAAAGCAAAGTCATGAGGTACTCACACAAGTGTAGTGCTTGCCTTGATTCTCTGCTTCATCTGGATTCTGAAACATTGGTGGTGGTGTTATTGGTCGAAAGGTGAACAGCTATCCTGATTTGCCCCAGGCTGAGGTGCTTCTTGGGATGTGGGATGTTCAGTACTAACACTGGGTCAGTCTTGGGCCAGTTAGGATGCGAGGTCACCCTTTCCAGTTCTCTGCACTGCCCTTTGGGGTGAGGTGATGGATATCTTCTTCTCCTCTACCACTAAGGAGCACCAACTCACATCTCTTACCCTGTTCATCCTGCACACAAGAATCAGCACAGAGGAAACACGCAGATGGCCATGTTGAAGAACGAAATGAGTGGTCTGCACCCTACCAGGGAAGAAGACTGGCTTGGGTATTAGGAGACTGATTCAGTTACTAACTGGTTGTGTTAACTTTTGCCATTTCATTCATTCAGTGCTCCTCAGTTTTCTCATCTGTAAAGAGGGGCAGAGACTAGGGGTCTCCAATGTCTCTTCTCTGTTATGTATTCTTGGGTTTTACTGTACAGAGACCAATGAGATGATTCCGCCCTGCCCTTACTCTTTCATCCGTTGCCCCAGGAATCCTTCACCAAGCCCTGTTGGAGGCCTCTCTTTCAGCTTGGCTCAAAAGATGAAGCCTGTCTCTGGGTCAGACATGGGCAGTGTCTCAAGGCTCTTGCTCGGGAGTAAATCCTTTAGCTCTATGTTGTGTCATAAAACATTGTCTGATAGACATGCTCTGTATCTACACCGTCCAATATGATAGCCGCTAGCCACATGTGACTATGCACATTTTCATTTAATAAAATAAAATTTAAATTTTGGTTCCTGAGTCCCAATAACCACATTTCAAGTGCTGAGTGGCTACATGTGGTTACACATTGGACAGTGTCTAGCTACAGCATCTCCAGCGAAGCAAAATGTTCTGTTGGACAGCACAGCTTTAGTGGATCATCGTGAGCCTTTTCTCAGTAGCCTGGGAGGTGGCCAGGACAAAGCACAGAGGAGGAAGGCAGGAAATGAAAAGGATAATCACTATCATCACTAATAAATTTTATCTGTTGGTGTGGAATTGTGGGAATGATGCAACCAGCTTATTGGAGATGGAACATCTTAAGGATTATCATAAGCAATGATCTTTTAAAAATTAATGAAGGAATTCATAAAAAAAGACATGAAACTATGTCTTTCACTGACAACAAAGCAAAAGGTCATGATAACTTTCTTTCCACCATTACCCCCATCTGGGCTAACTCTTTGGTCAACTACAGAAAGAACCAGAAAATATATAGCAAAATGGAAAAAGTTGGGAAAAATTCTTTCTTTTTGCAAAGATCATGATTGAAGGTTTTCCAAGTATCTTTTAGGATGGAAAAAAAAAAACAAAAAAACAACCCCACAAAGAGCCTGTTTTGTTTATCATTAAAATTGGGTACAATAAAAATCAAAATGCATAGTTAAGTGTTCAGCTCTTGAAAGCTGCATTCCTGTCCTTATTTAGGAAGTAAATAAAGAATGCTTTGTGATGATGTCGGTAATGAAACATTGGAACTCCAGAAGCAGATTCATAGTTCCAATGATGCCAATGGAAGCTGGGTGACCTTCAGCAAGTGATTTACCCTCTCTGGGCCTCTTTAGTTGGAGAAAGTTGATGCTGGATTGGGTCTCTGAAACTTTTAGCATTCTCAGATTATTAGGTTGGCCAAAATGTCCATTGCATTTTTTCCCATAAAATAAAAGACATTTTTCACTTTCACTGATAACTTTATTGATTTGGATATTTTGAGTATATAGGCTATCTTTTGCTATTGGCTTCTAGTAAGGAGAGGCTAGGAGTGCTGCTAAACATCTTCCAATGCTTAAGACAGCCTCACAACAAAGAATTATTTGGCCAAAATGTTAATAGTAGAAGAAACTTCACAAACCACTTTTGACATGTTCAGTCAGTCACAGCATCTTCTTCATACACTGCACAATTTTGTTTTGCATTCCAGTTGCATTTTTACCTTTCTTGAAATAAACATGCCAAAAATATTGCATGTATTCGTCCATCTTCGATGTTAAAATGGCTGCACAAAGATTCACCAATTTTGATACGTTTTTTAAAAATGCACCCTGATATCACATTGTCACAATATAATCTAACGAAATTGTTTTGGGTGAAGTTAAAGACAACTAAGCACTGCTCCAGCCATCTTTCTGAAAGAAACGTAACAAACTTTTTGGCAAATGCCATACCTTTGTGACTGTGCTCCTGACCTGCTGTAGACACTACAGTTTACATCTTTATCATAACCATAAAAACTTTCTTTTGACAATCATAGATGAACAGTGTTGTTAGCTGCTAATGGTTCCTATAATCAAACACTGGAGTCCTGGCAAACCTCCAGGTTTCCTCAAACCCTCACAAATGGGAATGATCAGTATTGAGCGACTCTTTCCAAGTCAGGAACAAACGGTAATGGTGTCATGGAAATGAGGATGACTGGCAGCTGGGTCTGCCTTGGCAGCTCATGAGCTCGATGCTATGGGACAAGTTCCTTCATTTCTCCATACTTCAGTTTCCCAATCTGTAAAGCAAAGATAATAATATGGCTGTAGGCAAGGCTTGCTTACCAGGCGAGCTAATGAAGCTCAGACTCCAGGGCTTCTCATTTGCACGAACGCCTTTCAAGATGCTGCTCTTCATTTGGGCTTTTGTTGTAATTTCATGATCTTATGTTCAAAGAGGGGCCCCCAAATTGTATAAGCTTCAGAACCTACAAAACCTGGTTGTACTGTTTAAAATGAGATTGCACCTGGTTAGAGTGCTCTTATTTGATTTCCCATCAAGTGAGATCTCATGAAGCCAGCCCAGTCTCCAGCTTTTCTGTTTCTTCCAGATGCCATCATCTCTCTTATCCCAGCATGCCTTTGGGCCATGCTGGCTTGTGCCTCTTGCCACAGGAAACCAGTCACAGGAGCCTCTCCAGCACCCCAGTGATGTCATATCATTATGACCCCTAGCCTGTCCTCATTAGAATCAAAGAGCCAAAAAGTGTGTTCAGGGGCCCTTTAAACACCATCCTCGCCCAGAAATTTTCCTTCCTCTTCTTTCCATCAAGTTCTCCCCACATGGAGAGTCCACAACCTCCTTCTAAAATATGGCTTGGAATTATATGTCATTGACATTCTTAGTAACATCTTCCTTAGAGCTAACCCTAATTTCTCTTCTAGTTCTAATATGACAGTGCCTTTAACTTTCTATTTTGTTTGCTTTATGGAAATTCAGAGCACTTTCATAGGCATATGCCTTTACCCTTTAGAACCAATTGCTTTAGCATCCTCTTTTTAGAAAGGAGTAACTGAGGTTCAGGTGATACAAGACTTGTGCAGCATAGTACATAGATAATGGGGTCAAGGCCCTGGCAGGGAAGTTTTACTGTCGCCCCCATTGTCATCATTGTCTTCCAAACTTAGGAAGAGTTTGCCTGACTCCCAGGTGTTTGTTCCCGTTAGAGGACAGCTGTCTCTGCCTCTGTCAACCCCCACTGGCTCTGTCATTAGAACCCCCTTCCCTGGTCACCGGACTCAGAATTCTCAGTTTCTGTCCTCGGTGATAATTCCAATTTCCTGCAAGTGTACAGAAAGGTACTTATGCTTCAGGTCTCACATACACTTCCCACCTCCAGCCCTCGTTATTAAAAAGGGAAGTCATAGTCCGTGCCTCATTCATTCATTCCAAAATTTTTATGGGTACATGTTATGAACTTGGCACTAATTCCATACAGAAAGAAAGAAAGAAAGAAAGAAAGAAAGAAAGAAAGAAAGAAAGAAAGAAAGAAAGAAAGGAAGGAAGGAAGGAAGGAAGGAAGGAAGGAAGGAAGGAAGGAAGAAAGGAAGGAAGAAAGAAAAGGAAGGAAGGTTCATACGCTGTTGGTGGAAATGCAGGCTGGTGCAGCCACTGTGGAAAACAGTATGGGGTTTCCTTAAAAAACTAAAAATGGAACTGCCTTTTGATCCAGCAATTCTACTACTTGGACTATACCCAAAGAATCCTGAAACACCAATTCATAAGAACCTATGCACACCTATGTTCATAGCGGCACTATTTACAATAGCCAAGTGCTGGAAACAGCCTAA